>CM043699.1:95219535-95694535 GCA_023935145.1 Bretschneidera sinensis
GCAACACTGTTCCCAACCCAATTATCAAGCAAGCTAAAGTTGTTACCACAAGGAGTGGCAAGACCCTTGTGGATGTTCTTAAAACTCAGAAGAAAGCCAAAGTGACCCACCATGAGGAAGAGGATGTTGTGAGCACCAAGAAGAAAATACAGAAAGATCCCACCACCACAATGGCGGAAATGATTGGTCCTCCATCATCTGAGAATGCTTTAAAACCTCAAGGTAATGAACAAAACCCTAAACACTCTTTTGATTCTAATCCTTTTGCTTGTGTACCTTTTCCTAGTAGGTTTGCCAAAACCAAGAAGGATGAATCTGATCAGGCCATCTTAGAGATTTTTAAGAAGGTATAAGTCAACATGCCTTTGATTGAGTGCTTGAAGCAAGTGCCAAGATATGCCAAGTTTCTGAAGGAGCTTTGCACTACAAGGAGGCAGACTCGTGAGAAGGAGGTGGTGAAGTTGAATGAGACAGTCTCTGCTGTCATCCAAAGGAAATTGCCACCAAAGCTTGAGGATCCAGGGAGTTTTTCTGTTCCTTGTGTGATTGGTACCAACAAATTTGATAATGTCATGCTAGACTTAGGAGCTTCAATTAATGTGATGCCTTATAGTCTTTATGCTTCTTTAGAGCTAGGTGCACTTAAAAGTGATAATGTTGTTATCCAATTGGCTTATCGATCTAATAAGTATCCTAAAGGATACGTTGAAGATGTTCTTGTGCAAGTAAATCAACTCATTTTTCCTGCAGACTTCTATATCATTGATATGGAAGATTCGCCCCTAAATTCTACTCCGTTGCTTTTAGGGTGCCCATTCATGAGGACCGCAAGAACAAAGATCGATGTTTATGAGGGAACTCTAACCATGGAATTTGATAATGAAGTTATACGCTTCAACATCTTTGAAGCCATGAGGTATCCATTGACTGACATTAAACCCTGTTTTTCTATTGATGATATTAACTCACTTGCGCAGAGATTTTTGGAAGCAATGGAAGAGGATGAGTTGAAAGTAACACTCTCTCAAGGAGTTGGTTATACTGAGAATGGAGAATCCATTTCTAGGGCTGAGTTAGAAAAGGCTGAAGAGCCCATTGTGATCAAAACCGTAGCCTCCCTTGAGGCCCGACCCATATTACCAAGGTCTATTCCTCATTTGTCATTTCCTATTTCCACTAACAAAATGTTACCTTCAGTGATACAGGCCCCTACACTTGAGCTTAAGGTTTTGCCAGATCACTTGAAGTATGTCTTTTTGGGGGACAAGGAGACGCTGCCTATTATTATATCCTCGAAGTTGGAGGAGGACCAAGAAAAGAAGCTTGTGGACGTTCTGAAGAAGTACAAGACCGCCATTGGTTGGACTTTGGCAGATATCAAGGGAATTAACCCAACCATGTGTGTCCATAGGATCCTGTTGGAGGATGGTGCCAAACCCACCAGAGATGCCCAGAGACGCCTACATCCACCTATGATGAAGGTTGTGCAAGATGAGGTAATTAAGTTACTTGATTGTGGCGTTATTTACCCTATTTCAGATAGCAAGTGGGTGTCTCCTGTTCAAGTTGTGCCAAAGAAGTCAGGAGTTACTGTGGTAAAGAATGAGGAGAATGAGCTTGTACCTCAAAGAGTGGTAACTGGTTATCGAGTTTGCATAGACTATAGGAAGCTCAATGCTTCAACAAGAAATGACCATTTCCCTCTGCCCTTCATCGATCAGATGCTCGAGAGGTTAGCTGGTTATCCTTTTTATTGTTTTTTGGATGGATATAGTGGGTACAACCAGATCTGTATAGCGCAAGAGGACCAAGAGAAGACCACCTTCACTTGCCCTTTTGGCACTTATGCCTACAAACGTATGCCATTCGGATTGTGCAATGCACCAGGTACGTTTCAACGTTGTATGCTCTCCATTTTCTCTGAATACATCGAGAATATCATTGAGGTCTTTATGGATGATTTTAGTGTCTTTGGTAGAGATTTTGATGCATGATTAGGAAATTTGGAACTTATTCTGAAACGTTGTGTTGAAACAAACTTGGTTCTAAATTGGGAAAAATGTCACTTCATGGTGACTCAAGGGATTGTTTTAGGACATATCATATCTGCTAGGGGGATTGAGGTTGATAAATCTAAGGTAGATCTTGTGCGTTACTTACCCTCTCCTACTTGTGTGAGAGAGGTTCGTTCATTTCTTGGTCATGCAGGATTTTACAGGAGGTTTATCAAGGATTTCTCCAATGTATCAAGGCCCTTGTGCCGTTTACTTCAGAAGGACACTCTCTTTGAGTTTGATGAGGAGTGCAAGAAAGCTTTTGAGAAGCTGAAGGAGTTATTGACTACTGCTCCCATCATGTCTCCACCTAATTGGTCCTTACCTTTTGAATTAATGTGTGACGCCTCAGATTACGCCGTTGGGGCTGTTTTGGGACAAAGAATGGACAAGAAGCCCTATGCCATCTACTATGCCTCTAGGACACTCAATTATGCTCAACTAAACTATTCCACAACTGAAAAAGAGCTCCTTGCTGTTGTTTTTGCATTAGATAAATTTCGCTCTTATTTACTTCAAACTAAAGTTGTTGTTTATACTGATCATGCAGCTTTGAAGTATCTGATGACAAAGAAGGAGGCCAAACCGAGACTGATTAGATGGGTGCTTTTGCTTCAAGAATTTGATTTGGAGATCAAGGACAAGAAGGGGAGTGAAAACTTGGTAGCTGACCATTTGAGCATACTTGTTCATGAGGAGGACGTCCTACCCCTGCAAGAATCATTCCCAGATGAGCAGCTCTTTGGGATTGAGGTAAGTGAGCCTTGGTATGCTGATATTGTGAATTATTTAGTTACTAGGCAATTTCCTGACACTTTACTTCGTTCTAATAAAGAAAAACTTAAGCATATGGCTAAGCATTACATATGGGATGAACCTTATTTGT
Organism: Bretschneidera sinensis; assembly: GCA_023935145.1. Taxonomy (NCBI): domain Eukaryota; kingdom Viridiplantae; phylum Streptophyta; class Magnoliopsida; order Brassicales; family Akaniaceae; genus Bretschneidera; species Bretschneidera sinensis. The sequence goes on from CM043699.1 coordinate 95,222,476, forward strand.
GGAAACATTGTAGTGATCAAATCATTAGGAGGTGTGTCCCTGAATCTGAGCATAAATCGATACTTGCCTTTTGTCATTCTGAGTCTTGTGGTTGACACTTTGGTGCTCGTAGGACAGCCCGTAAGGTATTAGATTGTGGTTTTTTCTGGCCTTCTATTTTTAAGGATGCATACTTGTATTGCATGACTTGTGACAGGTGCCAGAGGACAGGTAATTTAGGCTCTAGGGATCAGATGCCCATGGCCCATATTATAACTGTTGAGATTTTCGATGTTTGGGGCGTTGATTTCATGGGGCCGTTTCCTTCATCTAACGGGTTTCTTTACATTCTTTTGGCTGTTGATTATGTGTCTAAGTGGGTGGAGGCTAAAGCCACCAGAACTAATGACTCTAAAGTTGTTGTAGATTTCTTGAGATCTAACATATTTGCTAGGTTTGGAATGCCTCGTGTGATTATTAGTGATGGTGGATTACACTTCTGCAACCGTACAATTGAGGCCCTGCTCAAGAAGTACAAAGTGACTCATAAGGTGGCAACACCTTATCATCCTCAGACGAGTGGACAAGCAGAGGTCTCAAATCGTGAGATTAAGGGGATTTTGGAGAAGACTGTGAGCCCTACACGCAAGGATTGGAGCAAAAGACTTGATGATGCACTTTGGGCTTATAGGACAGCTTACAAGACGCCAATTAGGATGTCTCCATTCAGACTTGTCTATGGTAAAGCGTGTCACTTACCAGTTGAGCTTGAGCATAGGGCATGGTGGGCTGTTAAGTCTTTCAACATGGACATTGATGAGGCTGGTTTACATAGAAAACTCCAACTGAATGAACTTGAGGAAATCAGAAACGAGGCATATGATAGCGCATGGATCTACAAGGAGAAAACTAGAGCTTTTCATGATAAGATGATCCGTGGCAAGGCCTTTGTTGTGGGCCAAAAAGTTCATCTCTTCCATTCTAGACTTAAACTTTTTCCTGATAAGTTACGTTCTAGATGGGTGGGTCCATTCATTGTCACTGATATTTTTCCTCATGGTGCTATGCAGATAAAAAGTGACAAAACTGGAAATGAATTCAAGGTGAATGGTCATCGCTTGAAACCTTACTATGAGGCTTTTGAGGAGCATACTGTGGAGGATGTACCCCTCCTAGAGGTGCCACTCACAAAGGACTAAAAACGAGGTACAAAGTCTAGGCTGAAAGACTGTAAACATTAAAGCGCTGCTTGGGAGGTAACCCAATTCAACCGAAGCTGTGGATGAGTCATTAACACAGATTTGCATTCTCTTTCTCTCTTCCATTTACGTTGGTTGATCTTTATATGTTATTTGTTTTGTGTGATTTTCATAAATACCTTACCCATGTTTATATTCTATATTACATGCTTATTCTGATATACATTGAGGACAATGTACGATTTAAGTGTGGGAGAGGGATTTACATCTTTTTGAGTCATATCATTGCTTTTTAGGTTTTAGGACCTCTTCCAACTCAATGATGAAACTGATTCTTAATGGTTTTTAAAGAGTTTGAGCATACTTTTAAAGATAAAACAAGAAATGGAGTTAATTTGCTTATATTGTAGTCATACTTGGAAATTGAAATTTTGATGCACATTAGCCTTGATTTGAGCAATCTGTTGCCTTAGAGTGAAGCATGGAGACATATTGAATGATACTTGCATAATCCCACAATATTTGTGAGTTTTCCGAGCCTTAAAATTGATTCATTATGCATATCAATTCAAATTCTCTTCTGAGTGCATCTTGTGAATATAATGTTTTCTAGAACTTGCTTTTAAACCACTTGAGACGATCGTACATATTTAGATTTGGAGAAGACGGAGGCAAATTAGGATTTTACCACCATGACTAAATAGCCTTTAACCTGATCATGATTTGACCCCTAGATAGCATTTTGAGCTTGAATTAGCTTATTTTCTTCATTAACCCACATTCATTTACCCTTATGAACTTAAACACTTTACCTACCCTTTTTTCTTGGAACTAGGGAGCTTGGATCTTATTTATATTGATTTGTAATGTGGAAATGGTGGAAAAGCATAAGTGTGGGGGAATTTCATGTGGTTCTAAGGTGGTTGTTTCGGAAAAAAAAAATAATAATAATAATAAAATAAAAGATGTAGTAGGAAAAAAAAAAAAAACTGTTGTGATTCAAAGAATACAAGTTTTGAAGAATTTGGAGTATTATGAGTCTTTAAAGCAAGTTAAAAGCCAAAGTGATTAAATCCACCCTATTGTGATGGAAACGTGGTACTTAATAATGATGATCTATTTATGACGTTATTGAATGCTTTCTAGTTCTAAGGAAATTTTGTGACATCCTTTCTCTTCTTTCTTATGAAACCTTGACCTTTTAGCCCCATTACAACCCTTTCAAAGACCTTCTGATCCTTTGATGTTCTGTTTTTGATGTGGAGAGTGGGTGCACAAGCAAGCCTATGGTTTAAACTGTTTTCACAAGTGATTGAGTAATTAGTATAGCTAGCACCACATTTAAATGAGTGAAAACCAGAGTGATGCATTGTGAGAAGTAAAATTTTATACTATTTGTGCATTAACTCGAGGGTGGCATATTACACTTACTCTTGGCTGATTATTCACACACACACACTCAAAGTACGAATGTTATATAATCTTAATAACTCCGTAGCTTATTTATTTGAGGTAAACTTGTGCTCTCCGTACTTTATTATGCCATATTACCTAAATGATCTCTGAGACGTAAGTTGGAAGGATTAGAGTCATTTAATTTGTGTTATGTCATTGTGGTGTCATTTAGTTTATGTTGTTTCTCTTGAGATTCTACTAGGTTACATACTGTTGTTTTGCTAAGGGACTAGCCAAAGCTAAGTGTGGGGGAATTTGATAGGAACACTTTGTGTTACGTTTTTAATGCCTTTCCTACCCTATTTGGCTTTGTAATTCTCTTAACTATGTTATTTTGAGCTTAGTTTCTTTTTTTAGTATTTAGAAAGCTTGTGAACGTGGGAATGGTAAAATAAGGTGCTAAAACGAGTTTTCCTAGTTACTTTAGGAAATTTAAGTGGATTAAGAAAATAGTCTTATCATTCTAAGAAACTTTTCTAATTATGGAAACTTTCCTTATCTATTATTTTCTGATTTCTTTGTAGGGTTCCACCTTGGAATTATTTGGATGATGTGTCAAAACACAAGAGAATATTGGAGTTCATTAGTGACATGGGTATGTCCAACCTAACATGGGCTTGCCCAACAAAAAATCACATAATCTCTTGTCAACTAAGCAAGGTGCAAGGTCCAAGCCCAAAGTGGAGGAAGATTCGGATGCAACAGCCTACTGGATTTTGGCCCATCATAACAGGCCCAAACAATATCATTATTGAGACTTTCTTAGGTCCAAATTGAAGTTCAAGACGTCTTCTTTCCAGCCCAACAAGTTTCAGCTCATTTGGAGATCTGTGGAAGAAGATATGACCGTTTGAATTCTACTAGTTGGGTCCTCCTGAAATTTCGGGATTGTATTCCTTTTTCTTACTTTTGGCCATTCCTTGATTCTTTGCATGTTTTAGGGATTGTTTCCTTGCATGTTTTAGGGATTGTTTCCTTGCATGTTTCATGGCTTGTTTTTAGCATTGTTTTCTTGCTTTTCCTAAGCTTAGAGGGTTGCTCTAAGCTCTATAAATAGGGTGTTTGTAAGCTGAAAGAGATCATCTTTTCTCTTGGAACCATCTCTACTCAAAATTCAAGAAGCAAAAGGCTGAAACACTCCACCATTCCTTCTCCAATTGTGAGCACATTAGGACTTTTCCAAAATGTGTTCTCCTTCATCTATCATCATAGCCGTGAGGTTCATCACCATTAACATCTCAAGCTTCCTTGAGTGTGTTCAAGAAGTGTACCCCTTACGGCTATTCTTTTTAATTGTTTCAGCCTTGGATTCTTATGTTAGAGATTATTATTAATTCAATGAGTTAGTTAATTTTCAGATTTATTCTTTAATGTTTTTGAATTGTTCATGATATGTAGACATATTAATTCATTACATATGTTGAATTTTCAGTTCTGTTATATTGAAAACTTTGATATTGCAAATCATTGAAGCCATAATCGCACTTTCGATCACCTAATTGATCTGGAGTACGATTTAAAGTGGTAAAAGCTATGAACAATAGCCAATGTTCTGGAAATTGCATGTTCTTTATCCATGGACTTTTTCATAGGAATAAGGAACATGTTATTGAATCATAATACCTTTTGATCTTAATGATTTGTTTAAGTAATTGTAAGGATGCGCTGAGTATTAACTTGATTGCTTAAACAAAATAACTAGCTGATGGACTTTTCTTAAGCTTAGTGATTATCTAAGAAGGAATTTATAAAGTGCATGATCTCTTTAGGCTTGCACTTTGATTCAATTCTGATATGTGATTGAGGCACGAATTCGTTGTCTACATTGAAACAATTTGATTAGTCATTTAACAAACTTGATTTTCTGAATTGTGAGAGAAAATGATCAATTGTAAATAATTGTTCTTTAATTTCCTTAGTAAAATTAGTAAAAAGAAAAATCAGATCATGAAAACCCCATAATCTTGTGTAATGTTAATAGATGTAGATTTATATTTGTTTATAAACTGCTAATTAAACCAATCAAATCATTTATTATTATTTTTATGACTCTTTAGTATAGAGTACCCGCAATCCCCGGCCAATAACGATACCCTACTAATCACTTTACTACAATCTTCTGCAGGGTTTGTTGATGACCGAAATAAATGGTCTATCACACGTTCCAGTTGGGCCTATTACTAGAGCAAGATCCAAGAAGATCAAAGAAGCACTTAATGAGCTGATTCAAGAGATTTTGGCTGATTTTAAAACGGGGCATTCCAAGCTTGGCCCAAAGGGAGATGAAGGTATAATAAATTTAATCCAAGCTATTGATATGGCTGATCTTGCTTAATTGGGCATAATTTCCTTAGCAAATGCGTGGATTAATAACTGATTATGGCTTGAGGTGCGTAGAATTAAAAGGAGAAAGTGGCTGATTACTTTCTAATTTCAGACTAATTAATTGGCTGATTAACTTTCCAGTTCCATACCAATTAATTGGCTGATAGACTTGCCTGTTTTAGACTTTCCTTAGGCATATTTTTTAGTCTTTTCTTTTTCTACTTTCTTATTTTGGAACCAAGTTAGTTTCCTTTTCCTTATAGTGGGCGAGTACGGCTGAAAATGTTATAAATAGCATACACTCATTGTAATGAAGCAAATTTGAATAGGGTTGGTATTTGTCTAAGGATTAAACGGGTTGAAGAATGAAGCTTCATCAGGCCTTGGTGCCTCACCCTAGGAGGTGTGCACTTCAGTGCCCAGTAAGGAGAAGTGTTTAGCCCTAGGTCTGCGCCTCACCGCCCAACAAGGAAGAGTCTTCTGCCCAGGTGTGCACCACACCTCAGGAAAATAGCGTTGCGGCGCCCAGAAAGTAGAGGTAGTGTGCCCTGGCTTGAGCCGCGGCCTGCCCTGTTCTGAGTCGTGACTCTAGGCACACCTGATGCTTCATAACACTTTGGATTGATGCGTGAGGCTTGATCAAAATGCACAGGATCACTTAGACTTGTTGAAGGGCTATGATTGATTGGTCCTCAAGATCTAAGGGTTGAGATTGACTTCAAGATAGGTTCAAGAAGTGGTGCACTATATAAAAGGTTATCTAGCTTCAATCAAACAGAAGTGTGTGACAATCATCTCAACAAGAGATGTGTGATGTGAATGACATGTGGATGTGTGTGAAATAGAACACATGGTGTGTGAGATTGCAAAGACACTAAACACAGGAGAGAGACTCATTCAAGAGAGGCTAGTTGTTTAGAGAGAGAAAGTAGTATAGATTGGGGATTCAAGGGCCTTGTAAGTGGAATTTTCTTGGGGAAAATTCCAGGGAAACTCAAGTCCTTATCGCTTTCTTTTTTTCTTCTTTTGTTCTTCAAGAACAAGAGGTTTCTTGAAGAGGTGTTGCTGTAACTTGTAAGAACTCATTGATTTAGTGCAGAGGGCTCGGAGGAGCTCACGGGGACGTAGGCACCTTGTCGAACCTCGATAACAATTGTTGTGTTCTTTCTTTGATTGGTTTGTTTATGTTCATTACAAGTCATTTTAGACTTAGGTGTTTGGAATATCACCACCTGGGCATCTTGAGGTGATTTCCAACAGTGGTATCAGAGCCAAGATTGGCGGGTATCGAAGCAAGAACAGGGGGTTATCAAGCAAGACTCTAAGAATCAAAGGTCAACTTTTGAGATGATTCAAGAACGGAGTAGAGATCTGATGAGGACACGGCTAACAAATGGGATGCGGATTCTCTGCAAGTTCCAATTAGTCCAGTTATAAGGACTCGAGCTAAAAGGTTCAAGGAAACTCTCAATGGGCTTATTCAACACATTTGAGCTAAGAACCATCTTTGGGGGCCCAAGGATGATGATATACATGATCCACAAGGATGGGTTTCCATGATCCAAGGGAACTTCCACTTTGGAATTTCGGGAGGACCCAACAACCAGAATTAGAATGGTCATATCTTCTTTCTCACAACTCCAAATGGGCTGAAACTTGTTGAGATGGAAAGATGACGTCTTGAACTTCAATTTAGACCTAAGAAAGTTTAAAAAGGGATATCGTTTGGACCTGTTATGATAGGCTTAAATTCAGCAGGCTGTTGCATCCGAATATTCTTCCACTTTGGGCTTGCACCTTGTTTCCTTCTGAATTTAATTGTTGCATTATAAGGCTTGCATGCCAAGTTAGGTACTTTCTTTATTTGGATTTTAGGTTACCAGAATTTTATTTAGGTTTATTTCCTATTTCGTAGTTTCCTATTCCTACTAGAATTCTGTTTAGGTTTATTTCTTATTTCTTAGTTTTCCTTTTTCTAATTGGTAACGAATTCTCATGTATTTAAATAGCCATTGGCTTCTTTGATTCATACTTTTGGAGAGAAATTTCTCTTTGGTTCTTTTAGAACTTCTGAACTTATCAGAGTTTTTGTGGCATTCATCTTCGACTTATCAATCAATCCTTCCATAATTGATTGTGGTGTCTTCATTATACCAAGGTTCTTGCTTCAATATAAGCAACGGGTCACGGTCTCAGTCTTCATTATACCAAGGTTCTTGCTTCAATATAAGCTACGGGTCGCGATCTCACATAAATCTGCTTCTAGACGATCTTGTAAGTCTTCTTGATCCATCAATTTCTAAGTTCTTGGCATGGATCATATCAAGATCTATATCTGATCGTGTTCTTGAGGTGATTCAAGAACGGAGTAGAGATCAATATCTGATCGTGTTCTTGAGGTGATTCAAGAATGGAGTAGAGATCAAGATCTGATCGTGTTCTTGGGGGTGATTCAAGAACGGTATTGAGATCAATCTTCGATCGTGTTTTTGAGATTTAGAAGAAGTTGGAAAGCAATTGTGGGTGCTGCATAAATCTAGGATTTTCTCCGCAAGATGGGTTCGAACTTCATTGTTGAGAAGTTTGATGGAAAGTGAGACTTTGCCCTTTGTAAGTGGAAGATCAAGGTTGTTCTTATGCAACAGAAGGTGGACTTGGCTATTGGAGAAGATGACGTTTTTCCAGTAATTATCACGGAGGTCCAACGGAATGAGATGAAGAAGATGGCGTACAGCACTATCCTTCTGCACATGTCAGATAGTGTCACAATGTAGTGTGGAGACTCGAAAGATCCAGCTGCCATTTGGAAGAAACTAGATGAGTTGTTTCTTACCAAGACTCTCCCGAATAAGAGGTATCTTCTAAAACGAATATTTGCTTTGGATCCTAATAAAGAGTTGCAAGATAATCTTGATGCCAGGATGAGGAGAGCATCAAGTGGAGAATGGTTGTTCATTAGAGGAAGGCCAGTAACTCGGTATGGCAGCAACATACATACTACCGGGACAAACCAGAAGGTAGAGAAGAAAGCTATGGGAGAGCACACTCTAAACCGAGATTTGGAGGAAATAGATGTTTCTACTGCCATAAGGAGGGTAATTTCAAGAAAGATTGCAAGAAGATGATAAGGGATGAGGGAAGAAGCTATACCAAGAATAGAGAGGCTTCGGTTGCCAAGGGAGAACAGCAAGATAATGATGTTCTTGTTGTGTGCTCAAATGTGAGCAAGGGGCAAGAAAGCAGTAGGAAATGGATCTTGGATACTAGGTGCACTCATCATATGTGTCCTCACAGGGATTGGTTCAAGAATTTCAAGGAAACCGATGATTGAAAGGTTTTCTGGGGGAATGATACTTAAGTGAGGGGCACGGGAGACATCCAGCAGAGGATGTTTGATGGAATGACAAGGCTACTGAGGAATATGAGATATCTTCCGGAGTTTAGAAGAAATTTGATCTCATTGGGGTAGCTAGATTCCATGGGGTACACATACAAGGCAGAGGGAGGAAATATCAAAGTAGCCAAGGGATCTTTAATAGTGATCGAAGCAGCAATGAAGGATGGTCTCTATGATATGATCGGAGACACGAAGATCAAGGATCAAGCAACAAGCTTGATGGCTGAGATGGATAAGGCAGCCCATTGGCACAATCGCTTGGGATATATGAGCGAAAAGAGCCTGCAAGTTTTCAGCAATAACGATATACTTAATAGTGACAAAGTAGAGGAACTTGATTTCTGCGAATGTTGTGTTATTGGGAAACAACATCAGGTCAGCTTTAACATTGGAGTGCACAAGTCTAAGGGCATTCCTGACTATATTCATGTGGATCTTTGGAGGCCAGCAAGAACACCAACATAGGGAGGTAATATTTATTTTCTGTCTTTAATTGATGATTATTCAAGAAAGGTTTGAGTTTATTTGCTTAAAAATAAAACAGATACTTTGAATAAGTTAGTGGTGTGGAAAAAGCTGGAGGAAACTCAAACGGGCAGGGTAGTTAAAGTGTTAAGAACTGATAATGGCTTAGAATTTTTTAACAATGAACTTGATCAATTATGTAAGTTAAATGGCATTCTAAGATATAGAACGGTTGTGAAAGCGCCTCAGCAAAATGGAGTTACTGAGAAGATGAATAAGACCCTTATGGAAAATGTTAGGTGCATGTTAATTGGGTCCGGTTTACCAAAATATTTTTGGGGGGGAAGCTGTGTCTACTACTGCGTATTTAGTTAATAGATCGCCCTCTAGAGTTTTAGAGCTCAAGACTCCCGAGGAGATGTGGAGTGGAAAACCCACTGAGTTAAACAACCTTAGAACTTTTGGGTGTGCTACGTTTGCACATCAAAAGGATGATAATCTTAGCCCAAGGTCTAGAAAATATGTGTTTCTAGGATATAGGGAAGGGGCTAAGAGGTATAGGTTGTGGTCCTTAGAGCCAAAAGGATTTAAACTCATAATGAGTAGGGATGTCATTTTTAATGAATTGTTATTTCCCTATTTGGAGAAAACTAATCCTGCAGGGGATAGTGAGCAAACTAGTTTGGTACTTGTGGAGTATAGCATCAAGGAAAATTCTGTTCAGGTAGAGCAAGGAAGGCAAGAGGGTTTGGACTAAGTAGAGCCTATTGATGAAGGCCAAGCTCAGGACACTCATGAGGAGGCTGAACTAGAAGGGAATGATGCAGCAAGTCAGAATGACCATCAACTCATACACTTTACATAAATAGAGTGCACTTTTTTTTTTGCTTATACACTTCACTCTTGTGGGTTTCTAATTACATGATATGAATTATATATAGGACCAAATAATGACGGATTATGTTGGCTTTTTCTTTTAATTTCTTCTCTTTGGTGGCTTGCAGGAGTCATTCATTCGATACCAATGTTAAGAATTAACGGATATGAAACTGTCGTTACTCTCAAATTCAGATGATCAAGAGAAATATGAGCTAAAAAGGAACAAGTAGCGGTGAGATATTTTAATTTGTCGCTTTCAATGGCTGAAATAATTCAACGGTGAAGGTTGTAAACAAAAAAATTAATTCATATTTATAAATTTGGACCTGTGAAGTTGCCAGTGAGACCAACTCGTAAAATCTATAAAATTGTTTTCAAGTTTAATTAGTGGATAAACATAATTCTCAAATTAAGTAGTGGAAAAAATATTATTTTGTAAAGATTCTAAGCAAGTAAGAAAGAATTTGTTTTTAAATTGGTTATTTTGAGATAAATAGAGAGCATAAAAATAAATAACATAAGTGTTTACGTGGTTCGACTTGAAGCCTAAAAAGTAGTAACAATTTTTTTTATTATAATAAGAAATATTATAAGATTTGTATTTCTCAACAACTCTTATCTCACTATATTGCTCTTTTTATTTTCTCTTTAAATGCATCAAATGATTCTATGTTTTTGTTCTTTATTGATCAGTTTGATGTGTTTTTAAATGTAAAACATGAAACGCTATTTATAGGGGTTTTTATATTACTATGCAGGTAATATGCAATTACTGTGTGAAAAAAAGGATGTTCACACGTTTTTTATATTAAATGCTTACTTGCTTATTTATTATTTTCCATATACATTTTTTAATTCTTACCCATCACCTTCACTGGCACTCCATTTACACATTCTTATTATTATTTCATTAAATACTTACTTTATTATTATTATTTATTATTATTCACATGTTAATTACTATTTTTTTATTTATTATTTTTATTCATGTCTACAAAGTAAACGTACAATCGAATTAAGACATTTAAATTGAATTTTTTTTACATTTTATTCATATGAGTGATTCATTAGAAATAAAATCAATAAAATATAAAAAATAATTAATTTAATATTTATCAATTACTAATTTAGTATTTATAATTACACATGATCTTTGATGATCTAATTATATAATTTGTTATGCAATGCTCTTGATTCGATATCTAACGGATCAATATTAAAAGTAGTGTTTTTTATTGGTGCGGGTTAACATAACAAAAGAGGAAATTAGGAAAAAAAAATAGAGTATATTTTTTTTATAAAAATAATAAGGAAAAAAAAAGTCACCTGACGCACGACGACCGAGATAGCAATGCTAAGGGGACCCACCTGTGATTGTTGTAGAACATCAAATAGGCATGTGTTGGCGAAACATAACACTGCTGCAGTGCTGCTTATTGTAAATTTCTTTGTTTTGGTGCCGCGAAACACAAAAGCCCAAAATCCACCAAACAACACGCACCGCAATAGTCATCGATAGCCTTGCTAGATCCAAACCGGCCAGAGAACTGCAGAATAATTCGAATTTTCTCGCTCGATAAAAAATATTTTCCAAGCAAGGCGGGAACATCCACCATCTCTCTATAGTTGCTTTACTCCTTTTTACGTTTTGTTTTCTTTTTTCGTTTCCTTTCACTACACATTCTTAATCTTCATTGCAAATCCATTATCTCTTCTTTTCTTTTTCCTTTTTTTATCATTAGGGTTTCATTGTCTATTTGTCTCAAATTCACGCTTTTCTTACTCAAACCCCTAATTTTGCATGTATTTGGTTGCATCTATGGTTTAACATTTGGTTTGTTCTTTTGTTTCTTCCCCAAAGCCCCAACTTATGTAAATTTTTAGCTTATGGGTTTTGTTAACAATGATGCTAGTTAGATGGGTTTTGAATTTCTAGGGTTTACGATAGGTTCAATCAATGGGTGCCCTAACCAGCAATCGCAAGGGCGGAGACGAGTCTTTTAGCTTGAATCACCAAAGCCAGTATCAAAACTCCCCAAATTTTCACGTTTCAAAGAAACCCAGATTCTCTTATATGCATCAAACCCCAGATAAGCCCGTTTCATCCTCAAATAGTGTGGTCTCAAGAATCTCTCGCTACCCGGAAGCCAAAGCTCCCTTGCGTAGAGAAGTTCACGCCCCTTGTAGAATCCTCAAATTCGGGTTTGCGCGTCCAAATCAAGATTCAAGGCCACAAACTAGTGGGTATAGTGAAAAAGAGGAATTTGGTAATGATATGTGGAATTTTTTTAGTCGCAATTACGATAATGCAAAGAAAATCGCATTTGGTGCTTTAAGGTACTTGAAAAAGGATAAAGAAGTGATTGATGAAGATAATGAGCCTCAAAAGGAGGTAACATCTGAAGATTCAAGTATCGAAGATGGGAGAGAAGGGCGGTCTGTGGTATATACCAGTGTGCAGGAGTTGGATTGGAAGATGGCGGGGGGGAGGAATTTACAACCATCTTCCTCATCGGTGGTTACGGACTTGAATAACGGGAATTTGAGAGTAGATACTGCAGGGAAAATGTTGGATTCACTGTTTATGAATCGCGATGTGGCGGATGTTTCTTGTGTTGAAGCATATAGGAAGCTGCTGGAGAGCGCAGAAAAGCGGACTTCTAAACTGAAAGCATTGGGTTTCGAGATTACCTTACATGAAACGCGTCGGGCTTTGCAGCGCGAGTTGCGTCCTGTGAAGAAACCAGTGGAGAAAGCAGTAGAGGTGAGTTACTCTCTCCCCTCTCTTATCGGCTATTTAGGCATTATTTGATTGTGATCAAAGTTAGATATTTACTTTCAAAATGCGAATTATTTTGATCTCCCTTTTATTTTGAACTAGAATTGTTGGTCATATTGTTTGGCTAGTGTTTTTGAAGCACTTTTATTGGTTTTGGAGAAAAAAAGGTGGTCTAGAAAGCAAGGGAAATACTTCTAAAACGTCAATGAAATGGTACATTATTGTTATTGTTGTTGATTGGTTTGCAGGTGGTACCTCATGAACCCTTTATACCTCTTACGAAGGAGGAAGAGTCTGAGGTTCAACGTGCATTCTCTGCTAATCGGTATGGTGTGATGAATATACTGTATGCTATGTTTTTTTAGTATTCTTGGTACAACAGCATTATTGACGTTTATTCCTGCAGGAGGGTGGTATTGGCCTGTCATAAGAACTCTAATATTGACATCACGGGCCAAATTCTGCAATGTCTTAGACCTCTTGCATGGTTGAATGATGAGGTGATCTTTTTGGGGGTTTTATTTCGTGTTTAACTAGTTACATAGTTGTGCTTAGTTATAAAAAAAACCGTATTAATTGGATTTACTTTCTTTTTCTATAAGTGGCATTAATTTAATTTACTGAGCTGGTAACGTGGTTTCCTGATATGCATGTACTTTTTCTTATGTAGGTCATCAATGTGTACCTTGAATTGCTCAAAGAAAGGGAAACTAGAGAGCCACAGAACTTTCTGAAATGCCATTTCTTCAACACATTTTTTTACAAAAAGGTTTGTTGTTTTCTCAGATTCTTCAGTTTTACCAAGCTTAATCTTTGCACTTTTAGTTTTATGTACCATTTTATTGATTCAGCTGCTTTATAATGGTTCCTTTGGGATTCATGGTTTAGATGCATAGTTTGGAACTCTTAATTTCTGCATGAGTGTATTAGATTAGTATTGCCAAGTGTGTTTTTTCTCATCTATCTTTTTTTTTTTTTTTTTCAAATAAAAAATATTGATTACATGTGTTATCATTGCTTATTTCATTACTCTAAGTTGCAAATATTAGATATAACAGATCTTAAAACCTGTTATCGATAATCTTCCAATTGGATTTTAATTTCAGTTGGTTTTGGTGGAATATGTAGTAATTTCCTAATTTTCCTTCATAAAGTTTAGTCTATGTATTCATCTTCATAGATTCTGATAGCACTGTTTGTTTCATCTAAATGCTAATGTTCAGTTAGTAAGTGGTGAGAGTGGCTATAATTATAGAGCTGTAAGGAGATGGACTTCAGAAAAAAAGTTGGGATACCATCTTATTGAGTGTGACAAGGTGAAGGTTTCGTGTCCCATGTTTATTTTATCATCAGATATTATATTCTATTGAATCATGAATGCACTTACATTTATATTGGTCACTGTTATGCTCAGATATTTGTCCCTATCCACATGGAGATACACTGGTGCTTGGCAGTTATTAATAAGAAAGATCAGAAGTTGCAGTATCTTGATTCACTTAAAGGAATGGATACTAGAGTGCTGAATGCCCTGGTATGGTCTGTGGTATTGTTTTGTTCTACTTAGTACTTAAAGTTAACTTGTTCAGATGCATGCAGTTAACTGACTCAAAGGGAACTCTGTAGCTTGAAATGTCAGAAAATTGATCATCTGATATGCTCTTTAGATTTTGTCGTGAGATAGCTTTGTGGAGTGTTTCAAACTTAATTTGAGAGGGGAGGGGGGGGGGGGTGGTTTACACTGGATTCAAGACTACAATCTCTACCCAAACTCCTATTCTCCCTAATGTCCCACAGTTGAATGTTACTATCTTTTTTTATAAGTAAAAGAAGTATATAAATCAAAGGCACCAAGGGGGTGCCACCAAGGTACAAAAACTATCTTGTAGTATCTCAATGAAGTCTAAGATATCTTCATCATTTAAAAAAAAAAAAAATCCCCTTAAGCCAAAACCCAAAAGTACATAATCACCCATCCTTGATGGTGGCCAAGGGATTTTCCTTGCCACCAAAAGCTCTCCTATTTCGTTCTTGCCAAAAGACCCAAAAAATGGAAAGTGGAATCAAACAATAGGCCATCCGCTTTTGCTTTGATCCTCTCACTCCGCACCAAGCCCACACCTCATCTTCAAATATTTTTTGTCTCTCTTGATTTGTTCTTACAGTCTTTGTTGTGTCTAATGAGATAATGATGTCAATATAACTATGCAAAGCCAGGTGAAGATTTAAGACAATGTCATTTGGTGCTTTCTTATGCAGTTTAGTGGCCTTGTTAATTCATTCCAAGTAATTTTTCTTATCTTTTTGTTGCCTTTAAATTGATTCGAGTTCTCAAAGTTAAGAGTTAATAGGAAGATAATAGCACTGGGCAGTAAAGGTGGTAAAGCATTGAAGAATGTGGCATTGGAAAACTGAACTCTCAATCCTTAAATGAGTTCATTGAGTGTGGCATTGTGTGTATGAAGTTTTATAGATTCATCAATGTGCATTGTAACATATCTTGAAGTTAGCATTTCAAAGTTGTCAACCTGTTCAAAGGTAGGACTAGAAGCATCTTTGAGATGATATGAAGACAAAAATGTTTTATCAACCTGACCTTGTTCTGAAGCTAACTGATAAAAAACTTTTATCGACCCACATTCATGAATAAAATTTGGCTAATGTTGGCCATTGATATGTGCCAGGTTAGGTACTTCAAAGAGGAAGTGAAGGACAAGAGCGGAAAAGACATCAACTTAAGTTCTTGGGAACAAGAATTTGTGGAAGACCTTCCTGAGCAGGAGAATGGGTGTGTATTCTGATGTCATTTTACCAGTCATCTTCTTTCAAAAGAAAATCTCAAAGCATTTCTTCTTTGCGAAATTATTACTGTAAGCAATTAATCTGTTTCGAAATCCATTACATAATGATAGGAATCTATCTTGTCAAAAGCATGTCTTATACCATAAACTGAACCTTAAATTTTTTTGTCTTTCTTCATGTCTTTATAAATAGCTTAACAGATATTCGACTGTAATTTCTAGTTAGTTACATGCTTGAAAATTGGGCAAAAAGGAAGAATCAACTTGTTGAGATGTTACAGGAATCCAGAATTTGTCCAGGATTTGATGGACTTAATAAGAGAGGCATAGTTTGGAAGTTGAGCTTTAGCCGAGCAGTTTTAGGATGTGTCTCAAGTCCTTACCATATTCATTTTTTAATATATCCCAAGAGTCCTTACTATGTTAATTCGTGCTATCCTTTTGTAGCAATTGATAGGTTCTAAATCCTTGAGAAGGCAGTTTTTGTTTTTGACTGAAGGAGAGCATATAGGGCAACATAAAATGCCTTCTAAAACAATGTGAATCATTTGCTATCAGAGAAAGCTATACTCTCCCCAAGATGCTAAAATTTTGTACGATGCTTTTTGAAAATTTATTTTCTTTCCCCAAATGACACATCTTTTGATGTGTTGCCTTTATATAATTTCACTTGGTTCCTTTCGTGCTTAATATCTTTTTGCTGTGAATCATTTGCTATGAGAAACAGTTCACTTACTCTTCCCATGATTCTCACATTCCATATTATGTTACTTGGATCTTTGTTTTCTTTTTTGAAAGGCGACTTTTTAAGATATGTTGCCTTTATGTAATTCACATTGGGGTTTCTTTCAGTGTGTGATATCTTTTTCTTTTTTTCTTTATTTACAGGTTTGACTGTGGAATGTTTATGCTGAAATATGTTGACTTTTATAGCAGAGGTCTAGGACTTTGTTTTAACCAGGTAAGACACATAGAAAATCGTTCTTCTGCACAACAATTATGCATCTTTGGGGTTTCACATTTGGATTGTTTTACCTCTACTTTTGCTGGCCGTAACCTGCATCACTCAAAAGCATTAGACATGGGGATTTAAATAAATAGATATCTATTTGTTGTTATTACTGGAGAGAAAATACAACTGATTATGTAAGGGTATAATGGCTTCTGTTTTCTTCAATAGCTCCATTTCTAGTGATATGCATCATGAAGTAAATTTTGGTTTGGCATGTGGATTTGCATAGTAGAATATGATTCTGATTCCTGGTTCCTTGTAGGAACACATGCCCTATTTTCGGGTGAGGACAGCAAAGGAGATCCTGAGATTGAAAGCTGATTGATTCCGATCAAGTGTGTGACCCTGCTGCTTCATTATATCATTGTAGCTCCCATTTAGTACTAGCACATATTTGCATAGTAGAATAAGATAATTACCGGATGAGTATGCCTAACTTATCTATCTTGCCTATGTTGGTTCACTTCTAGCAAGGTGGTGGAGTTGGTAGCCCAGGCACAGTTTTGGTTTGATTGGTGAGGATTATTTATTACTTTACCTTAGTACAGCTTTGTTTTTTTGGTTGAAAGCACATTACCTTAGTACAGCTTAGAAGGCAGGACCAGTAACTGGTATATTACCATAAAAATGCAGGCTTTGATTTGTGAGATCATTTTAAAGAGTTCATCTTCGAATTATTGACTAATGTGTTCATAATTTTCTCATACCGTCGAGTCTTTTTGCTGTTTCTTCACACCCCTTTGCTGTTGTGTCTCCCTTCTGCTTGTTGTGAAGATTACTTGCCTATTTTCAGTGATTTGAATCGATTCAAAACTGTAATGATCATTTTCTATGTTTGAGGAATAAGAAATGCTTGTTTTTCATTTTTCATTTTCTTTTTTTCAATTCCTGCGAGAAGGTCATGGAATGATAATCATGAACTTTTTTTTCAAGGGGATTCTCATGCAACTTAAAGCGAGGTTTATTTTTCTGTTGCAGCAGTGGCGGGCCACAGATAATTAGTAATTAATTGCTAAATTTATTCTTTAAATGGAATATACCTGTACTAGTTTACATCATCTTGGCTCATAATATAAAATCATTTGACTAATTTGTTTTTTTTCTTGGAAGGACATTTGACTAATTTGTTTACCAAAAGAAAAGGAGTATCAATCAATTTTCTCTACAATGTTAATTTTATTTGTTTATAGTATTTTTATTTTGATAACATTTGTTTATAGTATCTTTCCCCTATCATTTTTAACATATATGAGGTGTAATATTACAAACCTTTACTGTATAATTGAGCACGTTTGACCAGAATACAGATGCGCTGGATTTTAAGTTGCCAAAATATGCTAGGCAATGTACCTTAAAGACGGGAGAGTCATCAAGGTGGATGCCGAAACTCTTCTTATTTCAGGGTAAATTGCATAGTTGGTCTCTATAGTCTGACCTTTTAATCAAATTAATCTCCAAAATTTTAATTTGATCACTATATCTACAGTGACTTTTTGGTCAAATTATCCTTCAAAGTTTCAATTCGATCAAATAATTCTCTTGTTTTAATTTGGTAATTAAATCTCTCATTAACTCTCCTTTTGTTGATGGTCATCTGCATTGATTTACTTGGCCTTACTTAGCCATTTGGTTAAAATTCAATAAGAATTGTCTCGTGTAAGTTTAACGTGAAGAAAAATACAATGAAAGTTGACTAGAAGAATTTGATTAGATCAAATTGGAACTCTGAGATTCATTTGATCAAATTGAAATTTTAATGGTCAATATGGCAAAAGAGCTAAATTTTGAAACTTTTTTTAATCAAATTGAAACTTCGAAAATCAAAAGGTCAAAGCTGAAAATCTTATGTAATAATAATTAGGTGACAGTTTGTTTTTTTTAAGTATTAAGTGGTGAATACTGAATGAACATCTGAATAGTATTGAACTAATAAAAAAAATAAATTAAGTGTTTAAACTGTTTGATAACTAAATTGATTAAAACATCTGAATATGTATATTTTTATTAATCTGAGCAAAGTTTATAAATTTCATCCCAAAAATATTCCCAATTGTTTTTTTTTTAAATTCTTTTTAATAGATTGAGCCATAATTTCAATTTCTTTAAATAACCAATTTAAATATAACAATATATTAGGTTAATAATGAATTACTAATTTAATGTTTAAATAGTCAATGCAATTAAAAAATTTAGAAAAAAAATCACTAATACAAAATTACATGAAAATTTCAATAAATTATCAATCCAAATAGTTAAAATATAATATAAAAAAGCACATATTACAACAAGCTATTGATGCTAAAATGAAAAAAATAAACACAGTTTTTCTATTAAATTTTTTAATTTCTTGTACAATAAAATTATCCAAAATAAATCAAATTACAAATATCATCCATAAATGAAGATTCATATATTTATTAACATTATGAGACGATTTCATACAATTTGTAATTGCAACTTGCAGTACATAAATTTAAAATTTGTTAATGGCTATTTAAAAAATTGTTCATGTTAAGATCTAACTAAAAAAGGAAAAAATTCACAAACTCTTGCCACCAACCCCTTTTGTTGCCTAGTTACACCGTACCAAACCGCTTTCCTTAACAAAAAAAAAATATATATATAAAAATTTATTAGCACTAGAATCTCAACACACGCTGTGTTGATTTTTTTTTATGTGATCATTATGTTTGACATGTTTATAGATACGTATATAAGAGAGATGAAGAGAGTGACGAAGTTAAATCTGAACGTGATAGTGAGAGAAATACTTGGATTAAAGTTGAGAGATATAAAGAGTGGAGAAGTAAAATCTAAACGGTATAGTAGGTGAAAAATATATGAGAGAAACATGTACAGAGTTGTAGTCAGGTGAGTTACATATATAATTTTATTTAAATATTTGATTTATATATTTAAATAGAGATTTCTAAGACATTTTGAATAGTAGATTACCAATTAGAATTTCCGGCTTTATTAAGATATACAACAGATGCCAAAACTATACAACACAAATATAACATTTTCTTTCAAAAGAGAATTACTACACGAGTTTGGCAAGCTCCACCAAACACAAATTCAATGAATCTGAGCTAACAATCTGAGCACATCCCACAACCATTTTTCTGCACTAATTAATTTTGGAAAACTCAATTTTATTTGAAAGTAAAGTTGGGGAATCCCACTTAGCTCAGCCTTTGCCTCCCTCTCCCTCTACTTAAAGTTGGGGAACAGTCTGCTCTATATGTATAAAATACCATGGGTCATCATGTAGGTGACAACATTATTGTCCTCAGCCAAATCCTTCAAGTAGCCAATTACACGCACAAGTTGAATGGTACAAAAGGATGTTAAGGAACTCAAGTGACACAGGTGTGTCTAACAAACCTTTAACCTAACAAATAAGACCTAATGAAATTGGCATGTCCAACCTAACATGGGTCTGCCCAACAAAAAAATAACAAAATCTCTTATCAACTAAGCAAGGTGCAAGGTCCAAGCCCAAAGTGGAAGAAGATTCGGATGCAACAGCCTATTAGATTTAGGCCCATCATAACAGGCCCAAACGATCAAATGGGCATGTCCAACCTAACATGGGCCCGCCCAACAAAAAAATAACAAAATCTCTTATCAACTAAGCAAGGTGCAAGGTCCAAGCCCAAAGTGGAAGAAGATTCGGATGCAACAGCCTATTAGATTTAGGCCCATCATAACAGGCCCAAACGATCTGCTTTTTTAGACTTTCGTAAGCCTAAATTGAAGTTCAAGGTGTCATTTTTCCAACCCAACAAGTTTCAGCCCATTTGGAGATGTGTGGAAGAAGACGTGACCGTTTGAATTCTGCCAGTTGGGTCCTCCTGAAATTCCGGGATTGTATTCTTCTTTTGGCCTTTTCCTTGATTCCTTGCATGTTTTAGGGATTGTCTCCTTCCTTGTTTTAGAGATTGTTTCATTGTATGTTTTATGGATTGTTTCCTTGCATGTTTTAGGGATTGTTTGCTTGCATGTTTTATGCCTTGTTTTCTTGCTTGTCCAAAGCTTAGAGGGTTGTTTTAAGCTCTATAAATACTTGTGTTTGTAAGTTGAAAAAGCAGACTTGAGTTTATAAATTGAAATCAGTCTTTGGCTTTTAGAAGAGAGTTTTCTCCTTCTTGTAATTCTATATATCTTTGGTATAATCCTTAGAGTGGTGAATTCCTATAGTTCTGTATCCCTTGTGTTAATCCTTTGGGTGGTGATATTCTATATCCCTTTGGTGTTATCTCTTGGGTGGTGAACTCCTATCTTTCATTTCGTTATTTGTTTGTTTAGTTTCCTTCAATTCTATTTAAATCCGGTATCAAATTGGTATCAGAGCTTTGGTTTCACAAGTGTGATATCTAACACCTTGATTTCCATAGTTCTTTTAGAAGAGAGTTTTCTCCTTCTTGTAATTCTGTATCTCTTTGGTATAATCCTTAGAGTGGTGAATTCCTATAGTTCTGTATCCCTTGTGTTAATCTTTTAGGTGGTGATATTCTATATCCCTTTGGTGTTATCTCTTGGGTGGTGAACTCCTATCTTTCATTTCGTTGTTTGTTTGTTTAGTTTCCTTCAATTCTATTTAAATCCGGTATCATCAAGCTTCAATTCATATACACTGAAGAGTTGAACAACTGACTTTTCCCATAGTGAGCATGTGGCTGCAAAGCGTTACAATCTTCACCAAGCAGCAGGGTATATTGAGTTAAGACGTGGAATGTGGTATACAAATATTCATTACAACTATAGACAAGCAAACAAAGCTAGATATCTCACATTAACCTCAGGTGTTATCAATATCCATTCAAAATTATTAATTTCTATATAGTAATAATCATACCAGCACAAATTTAATGTTTTCTCCAGAAATTGATAATGCCATCTGCAAACGACTTGAGATTACCCCACAGTTGATTTCTTTGGAAGTTCTGCATCATCAATCTGCATTCTCGTAAAATACAAATATTAAAAGAACTTCCAGTAATATACCCCCCCTCCCCACCCCCCTTCCAAATAAAAATTCCAGCCTGCATTTTCAATTTCAAGGCTTTGACTTAAAATGACGTGTCAAAAAAATTCTTAAGCACACAAACAAATAGGATAACAAAAGAAAAATACTCATGATTTCTATCAAGAGGATCATCAAGAATTGTATTTTTGTCTAATTGAGCTCCAAAATCCAAGGTCTCAGGTGCTATCAATATCCATTCAAAATTATTAATTTCTATATAGTAATAATCAGACCAGCACAAATTTAATGTTTTCTCCAGAAATTGAAAATGCCATCTGCAAACGACTTGAGATTACCCCACAGTTGATTTCTTTGGAAGTTCCGCATCATCAATCTGCATTCTCATAAAATACAAATATTAAAAGAACTTCCAGTAATATACCCCCCCTCCCCACCCCCCCTCCAAATAAAAATTCCAGCCTGCATTTTCAATTTCAAGGCTTTGACTTAAAATGACGTGTCAAAAAAATTCTTAAGCACACAAACAAATAGGATAACAAAAGAAAAATACTCATGATTTCTTTCAAGAGGATCATCAAGACTTGTATTTTTGGCTAATTGAGCTCCAAAATCCAAGGTCTCTGGCACCTGAAGGAAACTAATGATTAAGTAGGTTGAACCAGAGCGGCCTAATAAGCAGCAGATAAATCATTTTTTTTATAAGTTACAGCAGATAAATCACAGTAGTTCACAAACTATGGAAGCAATGGTGCATGCAAATACTGAGGCATTATTCAACACTCAACTGAACTGGCAGATACCTCAGATGCATTCACTGGACTAGTCACTTTACCATTATCAGATTCATTCTCAGAGCTGCTGGAGTCTGAATCTGCAAAATACACAAAAGACATAATGATAAGGCAACAAAGGTCAGCTGCAACTTATACTATGCTCCAAAAAAGGCTTCGCAAGGGACTCTGTAGAAGAAGAAAGAAAAAACCTGTGTACTAGAAACTCTAGGAGCTAAATTGTAAAACCATGCTAGTAATGCATAAGTAATTTGAAGATGACTGAAACCCTTTTTGATAACCAAGGATGACTGAAACCCTTGCTGGAATGCTAAGTCATAACTAATTGTTAAGAAATGCATGGAAAATGTACTGCCTGGCCCAATAGAACACTAAAAAGCATGTCCACCAATTTCAATTACAGAACATTATAATGTTAGTTTCTGTTATGCCACCCTTTCTGTGGGAGTTCCGACCTAAAAGAAGAAATAGAAGGCATGAGCTACATAGAAAAGTGAATAGAACTAAATATGATACAAGTATTTGTCCTCGACAGTCAAATAATTATGGTCTCCTACAAAATGAAAACACTACCCCAATGAGATTTCATATGCGAGTAACAAAGAAAACATAAGGATCAAAACACAATGAAAATTTTGGAGAACAAAATACATGCAAAAGCAAGTATATAAGATGAGGAGAATTTACCACTGGAGCTGCCTGAGCTGATACATTTACTGCTTATATGGCCTCCATCCTTCTCGATCTCCACAGCAGGGTAGCTTGAGACAGGAGACTCATCTCCACCAATATCAGCATCCTCTTCAGCCAGGTCATTCCCTACAATGTAATACACGGAGAAAAAGGTAAGTCATAATGAAGTCCTAGTGTGCAACTCAAAATTATATTAGCAGTGCTCAGTGGAGCCTGTATGGAATACTCAAATCTTCCTGAAGAACCCGATTCCATCCATGCATTTTTTTCACTAGAAGGATTAACTTTCTTCCCTGGGCCAGCAGTCATAATTGATGATTTTCTAAAATTCTCCACTCGAGAAGCATTTTGTCCATTGCTACAGCTAAAGATATCGCTAGAAGATGACACTACAACAGTATTTGTTCTTTGCAACTCAACTTTCTTCTGAAGAGTTCGTATCTGTTCAAGTTCCAATCTCAGCTTACGTATTTTCAGATTGTGGCATGTTTGACATGGAAAGGACTTGTATTGGGACACCAGAAGTGTCATGTTTGTTAATCACTTCATATATGTTAATCACATGGCCAATATTTTGTTACCAATTAATAGAGCAAATCATGAACTGATGATGTTGAACAGAAATGTTTTGAACAAACATTTAACACCAGAAAACAATAAATTTATTGTACTAAAAGAAAACTTGAACTTCAAAACTAAATCCATAATGATTATGCTCAATAAATTCATAAAGAGAAAATAGAAGGAAAATAAAAGGGCAAAAAAACGAAGTGTAACTATAAACCTTGAAACTCATCTGATGGCAGGAAGCTTCACACCGAGCTCAAGATCTCTGTGAATGCTGTTGCTTTCACCTCCAAAATGAAAGCTAATTCCAATTCCAGGACAAACAAATCAGAGCTCGAAAAAAATTTCAACAGAGAAAATGTGAGAGAAACAGAAATAAGAATCTTATTTTCTCACAAACCAACCAGTACGAATCTGAAATAGAAATTATTATAACCACTAATACCGGCTTTCATAAATCAGTAAGAGAAGAAGAAAAAATTGAACATCGATTGATCTAAAATGTCTCACTTGAATTTCCTTGGGTTTCGATTCTCTAGATTCAAATTTTGGTGTTTTGAAGAGTGGAAGAGATTTAGCTTGACATGTTAATGAGGTAGATGAGAATTGAGAGAAAGAAGTTGAAAAGAATTTGAGCAAGCTATAGTTCCATTTACCAGAGCAAACATAAACAAAGTGAGACGGCGATAGATGGCAGGTGAATACCTCCTGCTATCAGATGAGGCGGCGAAGGTTAAGGATAGAGACGATGGCATTTGATATCGTTAAGATACTTTTGTACAAAATATATCAAAATGATATTAAGACTCAGTTCACATAGTACCATCAGGTAAAAATAAACACACGCTTAAAAGTCTTCTAAGAATAACAGGAATATCAGTGAATGAATCTGTGAGGTCATCAAAATATAAAACTCATTTTTAACTAATTACACAAATATCCATTAACTTTAGGCGTTTCATACTTTAATTTTTGGTAATAAACTCCATGAACCATTTTAATTCGAGGCAATGGCCCTTTGTGTAAAAAATTCAGTTGAATTGAGGAAATGCTCCTTTAAGTTCAACATTTTCAGCACATTTTCAAAAAAATATTTAAGCACAGCAAAAGGGTTTAAAAGAGACATTACACAAATCAATATTCAAACAGTCGATCGGCTAATTTAAGTGTCAGGACAAAGGACCTATAATCATGGGCTACTGCTCCAAAAATTTTCATGCTTTTAATCTCACTGCATGTCACATGCACAAGGTGCAATAGAGCGGAGATCAAGGTACATAAAGATTAAATGTACAACACCTATTTCAAACATCCAAAAAGCACAAACTCATAAAATCTCAGTGAGAACGTAAAGATTGATCTAAATTAATACATTTAACAAGACACCTACAACAGAAAGGCCATGAACCCTCACCACCTGAATGTGAACACAAACATTAGCGCAGTGGGCTCAATAGCACAGCAGTTCCTCTTAAGATCTAAATACCACTTGCATTGTGACCGCCATAACCAAAACGAAACATTTACAACAAACAAAACGAAACATTCCTTGTGAAATACATGAGAAAAAAGATTACAAGATAGGATATGATGCAGTCACTGAGAAGAGGAACATATGCTGGCACGTTACCCTAACGAGGAACTCTCTTCCGACTAAGTATCTCCTGTTCTTTTAGTCGATGTTGAAACCTGGCAAGGCGAGCTTGAAGACTAACCAGACCTGCTGCCTTGCGCGAAAGCACAAAGTTCAACTGAGTCACATAGTTGTCAATGAGACTGCCTGGTTGGTCCACCTCTGCCAAAAGTTTCATTTCCTGATAACCAATAACCACACAAAATAAGCAAAAATAACTGGTATATGCATCAGAAGAGTTTCTTCATCTTCCAGCTCAATGGGTCACATTCATAGTGACAAATTGAAATACTTGGGTTTAATATTAAGTATAGTTTTGGTTTTGACAGTTGATATGATTGACAAGAATTTCAAAAATCAAAATTCTTTTTTTGAGTGAGTTTTCGTTTATTAATCAAAAGATTTATTATTAAAAACCTAAAAATTTACAAATGAACAAAATTATAGGGTAAGAAGTAAAGGCATAGTTTTGATTAAATAATAACCAAACAATATATTACATTTAGCTAAATAAATCAATATATTAGCCTTAGTGCTATTCATGGGACATTATAAGCAGTTAAAATATAGTTGGATGCAGTAATGAATCATCCAGTACCACATAAGCCAAATCATATGCCACTCAAGTAAACCGAGCATGTTCGGAAAACCAGTGACCAATTGTGTTCATTATTTTTCATTCCTTAGGTGCTCAAAATAAATGGAGCGAGGCGCACAGAAGATAGCTCCAGGTTTTCTACGTGTGGGTACATTTCCTAATGTTCAAAGGAAGCCAAATTAATTCAGTCACCATGAAATAACAAAGCTCAAGACATAAATGATGCTTTGCTTGCGCAGAGACATCCAGAAGTATCCAAAACAAACTAAATTTGATCTGAAACCGTGATCAATAGCAATGCAATATTCCAAAGCTAATCGAGAAAAAGACAAAGTGCAACTTACTTCACGAACGATCTCCATTGTATCCTCTATTTCTTTTCTATGAGCAGCAATTAGGGCCTCTTCTTCCTGCCAGAATCCACCAAAAACGAATAAAAAAGTTACACCAGGCTTAAAAGAGCTCCTAAAACAATTCGATAATTATTAGTACTGAACAATGCAACATAGATGACAAACCTCGAGTATTGCATCAATATTCCCATCAACAGGAGGTTCAGGTTCATATTGTCTGGGTCCAACATTACTTGTGTTATAATTGACTGCATTCTGCTGTCTAGAGTTTGTGGTGGAGAAATCAGACCCACCGCCATCTTTTTTAAGCCAGTTCCCCGACTTTTCTGATTTTTCTTCCCTCAATCCTTTTCTACGAGGTGGTGATACCTTCTGCACTTTTTCTTCTGTATCAACTGAGTCTTGGGAATATGATGAGTACACTTTTTGACTCGTAGAACCACTATAAGAATTATTCATTTCAGCAGGCCGTCTGTCAAAATCAACAGCAGGACTGTAAGAAGCTTCTTTCCCTTCAACCCTTCCACTATCCACTACTTTGACCTCATGTGGCTGCTCATAGACATCTACTACATCATTAGAAACAGCCAGAGAAGATGCTAATAAAGCATCCTTGTTAGTCTGCGGCAATGAATTGACCACCTGATCCTTCTTCGCATTCCCACTTTTGGATAGACTTTTAACCCTGTTGAATTAAAATAATCATTTATTAGTTAAGAAGTTAACAAGATAAACCACTGCTACTAAGATTATTCACTATGTAGAAGCTCAAACATGGACCAAGCATACCGATCAGCATATCTCAATGTATTGAGAGTGTGTTCACATGAACCTGCATTTGGAGAAATGCAAGAGATCATAACAGTCCTTGAGTTGCCAACAAAAGAGTCGCGGAGTACTTCTGTTAGTTTACTCCCACGAAACGGTATATGAATCTGGTCATTGTCCAAAGCACGAATGCATTCCTTCAGAGCCAAGAGGCTCTTATTGATTTCTGCACCCTCAATCCTGGCAACAAAACAACCACTAGTATCAGAAAAACCAATACCAGCCACATTTTCAGAACAATAAATCAACAATCCGACAGTTAAATTTGCTCCAAATCAGGTCAGATGAAAGGGCAATGGCTACAATGAAAACCTGTCCATGAAAAATTTAGAATTTAAAGATGGGTACAGCAGGGCTGGCAAATGAAAAGCAATCCCATGAAAATACAAACAGATCATGCCAACTTTGGCGGACAAGGCACAAGGTTGATAGCCATAAGATCCCAGATCAGAGTCTTAAGCAACCAGTGCTTAGACCTAGTTCAAGCAGAACTTCATGAAATTAAAAGAGTGTACTTGAGTTAGAAAAAAAGAGAAGAAAAAAAATCCTCCATTGCACAAAATGCATGTAGTATCAACAAGCATTCTGACGGAGACACAGGCAATAGAAAGCACATTAGTTATGCACACAAACTGGCTCTGCAGAAGCCAAACAACTTTGCAACACAACCTAAAATTCAGCACCTCAATTAGAAAACAAACTAGCTTTGCAAATGTTAGCTCAATCAGCTATTAGCAAAGAGTTTAATCTGGTCTACCCACCCAAGTTGTGTTCTGACCTAGTCCACCAACACCATAACCGAAGCTCGGTAGTCAACCTGACCATCCTCTATATGAAACCTACACCCATTAATTTATAACTAAACAGGCTTTCAGATAGACCATCCCATCATGTTGCTATGCGATATCTCAAAAATCTCCCAATCCATTGCCAAACCAAAACCAATCTTTATTGGATTGAAAAGGTTCCATTTTATGCTAATTTGGCTTTATTAAGGGGTTCTCGCTTGCAGTAACATTTCTAAACAAGAGTATAACCATTCACTACATGCAACATATTGTAAGGATGAGTCAACAGCCCCTCACATATGGATTTTTAAACCATGTTTGCGTAAAGGCTAACCAAGAAGAAACAGGCATCTTATGTTGAAGTCTGTCCCTATCAGGCCTGGAGGTTCTTTAACAATTAAGCTTCCAATCAGACTTGCTCAGAATGGTTGCACATAAATAGATACTTCAACACGTATAGAATATCTGATAATTGCCACTAAACTAAACATCCAAAATTAATTGTCATTTGGGGCAACAGATGCCAAAAAACAGTATCGTTCAAGTTTGCAACCTATGCTGAGGGAAGAGAGAGAGAGAGGATTGGATCCCTCAAGTATGAATACTTTAATTTAGTGTGTCAAGGGATTTGAATCTAAACCCTACTCAATTCTTCACCGATTAGCCAACCCAAGTGCAAGAAGAAAAAATAAATCAATGCAGGAGAGCTTACCTTGTTTGGCGGTCATTATCAGTGGTGTCTGCACCTCTTTCACTGCCAGCAAGATCAATAAAAGAAATCTTTCCCACAACCTTCCCTCCTTTAGAGTCATTTCCATCATTATTGCTCCGCCTGGAGTCTTTTATCTCACTATGCTTCTTAACAGCAAGCTGCAAAATAGCATGTGACCTGGAAGATTCCTCATTGGCACCAGTAGATCCTGTACTTCTTGCAGCATTGCCTCTCTCAATAAATTCCTTAACAATTTGTACATCTAAAACTTCAAATTCTTGCAGTCCCACGATGCAAACTTGTTGTCGTCCGTCCTCTCTCATACAGAGTTTCCTATTCGAGAACAATTGATGTATTTAGCAAACAGTATATGTGCATTTCTGAACCATCAGCATATACACAGATAGCACAAAAATGAATATGTATAAACATAAAATAAACACAAACAAATAGCGTATTTGTAAGGACCAAGAGAATGAATGCTCAACATCAGAGACATGATGCTGGTACTGTGGTACATACTCAGACCAACAGACATTGCCAAAAGTCACTTACCCCATATGTACGAAAATAAAAGTATCAAGGTTCTCAATTACATAAACTACTCTTAAAAGAAGCAAAAAGGAAAAACAAAAAGAAATACTAACTTTCTCTCACTCAGAAGATCAAAGAGTTTTCCACCATATATCTCAAAATAGCTGAGCCACAATTTAAATCTCTGATCACGATAAACTGGCTGATGCAGCAATCTAACAAGATCTTCAGTAGCTCTAAGAGGTAATGGTTGCATCGTGAATGTCTTACCACTACCTGAAATAAAATATATCAGTATCAAAAATTGAATACAAACACAGTATAGGATACCATATAGAGAGCATGCAATATGGGAAGAAAAAATCAGTTTGTAGGCACCTGTTTGCCCATATGCAAAACAGGTGGCTTTAGTTCGCTGGAAGATGGTGGGAATAATTGGCTCTACTGTAACCCGATACACCTGTTTAAGCAAGCATGTGGCAACCATTTATTAGTCTAACGAATCAGCTATCAGAAGGAGCACAAAACTGCTGAAGCATCAAATTTAGGGACAATACCAATTGAGGTAAGATTCAAACACAATTTGCACACTTTTAAGGACTATATGTAAACCAATGCAGCAGCAAACCAATGACCATCAACTTGAATCTCTAATGTTCAAAAATGGATTACCTCATCATTGGTTGCATGCTCATCCAGAACAGCATCAAAGCAGAACTCGTGCATCTCCACATATGCAGTCAAGTCCACCTGCAACATGAAGATCAAAATTAGTCCTCCCAACCAGACACAGCAAAAGAAAAAAGGAGCTCGATATCAATCTGGCATCAATTAAAATTCCAGATCATTCATGTGTGTACGTACGCACGTACGAACACACACATACATTGATTGTAGAACTTTCAAGAAAGCAAGGAAACAAACCTTTAGCTTGGGCTCATGAACAGTCAAAGAATTGTCACATACAGTTACAATATCCTCCTCCTTCCTAGACAACTCCTTCTTGTTTAGTGGTCTCTTACGAACCTAAGACTCGATAGATAATAAACATTTAGCCTTTCCGGAAATTTTCCATCATGTAAATGCAAATCACACAACAGTCAAGAAAGCCCGTATCAATTAGATAACAACGAAGCAACACACACTTAGTTCTACACTGCCATAACTGCGCCTAAAAGAGACATATAAGGTACAAGCATACGCCCAAAATGGATGATGATATCAAAATCTCATATATGAGAGCACTGCCTCAAAAATTAGCTGAAAGAATTGATCAAGCAAAAAGTTTTCACAATTACCAAACCCGTATTCAATCCAAAGGGGTGTTTAGATGTCCTAAATACTAACGTTAAATAGATCTTCTTCATAACAATTATTGTATGGATGAGAAAATTTACATCGTATCAAATTACCTAAGAAACACTATACAGACTTCCATAAATATAAAAGAAATAAAGTATCAA
This sequence comes from Bretschneidera sinensis, assembly GCA_023935145.1. Lineage (NCBI taxonomy): Eukaryota > Viridiplantae > Streptophyta > Magnoliopsida > Brassicales > Akaniaceae > Bretschneidera > Bretschneidera sinensis. The sequence goes on from CM043699.1 coordinate 95,252,720, forward strand.
ATTACTTTATGAACACCATACAAAGTTCCAAAGATGTCAAATTGTTTTCAGCAAAAGTGTATGAATATGATATATGGGGGAGAGAGAGAGAAGCCGATTGCCAATAAATCAACATACCACCACTTTAATCTTAGCTACATTACTTTCTCTTGTACTGTTCTCTTTTTCACTGGTAGGGAATGAAACTGAGGCCTCTGCATCTGTTTGCTCTCTTTGCTGCCGGCCGATTGGCATATGAAAGTCATCTTCAAAAGCTTTTGTAATACCAGGCATGAATGGTGATGGCTCAAAGGGTTCTGAGATAACATGCTGTTAAGGAATGAACATCAACATGCTGTTAAGGAATGAACATCAACAAGTTATTAAGAAGGGTGATAAATATCCAATTGTTTCCTTTTTTCTAAGTAAAATTATATTCACTAAACGCGCCAAGGGGATGCAAACCCATTTACAAAATCATTTACGAGACAAAAACTCTAGAAACTCTAAAAGCTCTTCTTAATTACAAAAGAAATGGCCACTAAACAAAAAAAATCAAGGTGTGAAGCCATCTATCTTTGACTACAGCTTTGTTTGTTTAAAAAAATTTCACAATAAGTAGCACATTAAGCAGCACTTTAAGTACTCATTTACCCAAACACTAAATCAAATAATACTAAAGTCAGGTTAAAGCATCATCAATTAAAGCACCTACTTATAATTTTAAGTTGAAAATAAGCAAAGCCAAACCAAGCTTAAAGCTACAGGCTTTTCCACACCTTCAAAAGCCCTCCTATTTCTCTCATTCCATACAATCAAAAAAATATCCTATTGTTTCTTACAAGAAATATTATAATCATTAAAGAGCAACTACCGAAATGAAAGACCAAACACTCACACAAAAACTTTCTAAGAACCTATAAGACAAAACTGGAAGTATCTAAATCTTTAAGTCGCGCTGAATGAATGTATACTCTCAAGTCAAGGGTGTGAAGCCATCTATCCTTAACTACAGCTTTGTTTGATTAAAAAAAATTCGCAATAAGTAGCACATTAAGCATCACTTTAAATACTCATTTACCCAAACACTAAATCAAATAATACTAAAGTCAGCTTAAAGCATCATCAATTAAAGCACCTACTTATAATTTTAAGTTGAAAACAAGCAAAGCCAAACCAAGCCTAAAGCTACAGGCTTTTCCACACCTTCAAAAGCACTCCTATTTCTCTCATTCCATACAATCAAAAAAATATCCTATTGTTTCTTACAAGAAATATTATAATCATTAAAGAGCAACTACCGAAATGAAAGGCCATATGCTCACACAAAAACTTTCTAAGAACCTATAAGACAAAACTGGAAGTATCTAAATCCTTAAGTCGCGTTGAATGAATGCATACTCTCAAGTCAAGGGGATACCCTGGTAGACAGGTATTTACCAAAACCTTCAAATATGTAATATCAGAAGGGAACAACACAGAGAAAATAAACTGATAGGAACCAAACTGTATTTATACTGCCAAGAATATTAAACTAGATGACTCATAATGGAGAGTAAATGTCTCACTTGGCCCTATGGTTGTCAATCCAAATGTAAAATCATATCCCAGTAATAGGATACACAGAGATCGAATATTTACTTAGAACAAAGACATGACTTCTTTATAATGAATTAAAATCTCGAACAAAACTTTCTTGGCAATAGAAAGGTGGGTCGATATCCAAAGGATATCCAAACATTCTTCTTCTTAAAGCCTATTCGACTTACATATTCATTCAATATTGCCTTTAATCATAAAAGTAATATTTTTTGCCTGCAAAAAGGTCACGCAACTCATCCTATCAACATATGGTCGTTTTTATCTTAGACAAATAATTAGGAAAAAGACTCCTTATATTGCCACGTAAAAGATGAATTAGCTCAAACTCTCTATGCCACGCTATTATTTTACAAAATATACTTCAAATAGACTACAATTCCTGCCATGCTTTTATTGCTTCATGTGTTACCAGAATTTTAATCAACACCCTTCACTGAAAAATTTAAATAAAAAAAGAAAGGAAATAAGGTAATCTAAAACAATACTTTGTTATAAGGTAATTAAAACAACATTACCTACTTTCTAGCAAAACAATTTAATTTTAGTCCTTTAGTAGACACTATTACATTACCACAAAATTTTACTACAACTCATTTTAAACTTTTATGTAATCAACCAATGTGAATTTTCCTGTTAACTTAGATGCAGTGCCTCATAACCATACCTCCGATAGAAGCTCTGTATCATCCATAGCATGAAGATCCAAAAGTCCAGCTCCAAAATCCCCTCTGAACTCTGGAGAGTAAAACCCATCTGATGCAGCCACACCTCCCGAGGCCTGGGCAGTCGGCGTATATGGCTCAGAACCAGATTCCCCATTAAAATTGAGGTTTCTCATTAATTTGAAAAGCCTCTGCTTCTCTTCAGCAGATTGTGCTCCATAACCCTTTAAATATGTCATAGAACTGTCATTATATCATGATATGGTACCCATTCAAGTACATAGAGAAATCACATGCTAAGATATTTACATCATCCACAGCTCACTAAAAAACATAAAAATAAACTTTACAGGCCAACAGATAAAGAATGGTCAAACTAACTAACCAGAGACCTACATACTACTTAAAAAGAGTAACCAAACTTCGAAATGCGTCTGATTCGCATCAAGGCAACAGAATATGATCCACAAATAGTTCACAATGTAAATAAGCAATCACAAAGTAAGTTACAGTGAGAAGGCATAAGTTTAGAAAAAGTAACACAAAAAAAAATCAACAATGTAGCTCTCCAAATTCTTTCCCCATATAAAATTTTAATCCTTATACGGAACCACTGGAAAAGGTCAGCCAAATTGGCCATCAAAACTTACAGTAAATTTTACATCAACAACTCGCATTTTCATAATAACCAAAACCAAATTTCACATTAAACCATAACCAACAAACAACTAACAAGAAAATTAGGATACCACGAAATCTGAATTAAAAAGTAAATGAGAGGAGGATACCTGCATCAGGAGATTGGGGAGTAGCCGGTCCATGCCCGTAGAAGCCAAGGGAGAGGCCAGATGCTGCAAGCCGGCAGACTGGAGCCACCGCGCCATAACGACATCCCCGGCGTCACTTGCAGGACCTGCATTGTGCAAGGATCCACCGGCAGCGTGATCGTACAGCGCCGTTGCAGCCGCAGCATTGCTCTGCTGCATCTGGCCACCCATGTGGCGCTGTGATCGTCTTTGCGGAGCCAACTTTCAGGATATGTTGATCAATTCTTCACCCAAAAAATCCCAAATAAATACAAAAAATAAAATTTGATCATAATTCAAAGCAAAAATTGGATAACCAAATTGATCGCAATTCAATAACAATACTCACATGGAGAGGAGAACTCGAATTCAAAGCAGAACATGAAAGTGGTTTCTCGAAGATGTAACTCAAAACCGCAAAATCTGCGATTAACCCAAATTTAATACTCTTAACCCCAATAGTCATTGAAGCAAAAAAAAGGCCACAAATCAAACATTCACAACATAGATATACGTGTACAGATGTATGTTTATGTCTGTGTATTTATATATAGAGAGACAGGGAGAGTTGCTTACCAGATTGAAACGAAAATAAATGACGGTGCGATCGAGATCTGTGGTCGTGAAATGAAGTGAAATTTTGGATTGTGATCAGATCTATCAAAACCCTAAATTTTCTCGGTTCTCTTATCTCTGGAGAGAGGGAGCTGCTCAAATTTTCTCACTCTCACTCTCTCAGAAATGTTGTATGCGATGATAGCAGGAGGCTCCACGCGAGAAGAGTATACGCATTTGGATATATGAATAATGGAGTATTGGAAGAGATATTTAAGTCATTTTAATTGAACGGCTGTTTTAAATTATGAAAGACTCATTTACCCTCGCTTCTGTTGCTTATTTTTTGTCATTTTTATATTTTTCCGATATGAACAGCAGAACTTTTTTGTGTTCATAACGACGGAAATGCCCTTAATTGTGATGAACCAATTGTGTGGCAAATCATGTAATTTCGTATACTTTCGTTAGGCATTTGGTTTTCTTAATGAATAAAGATGACAAGTATTCAAATTCACCGATTGCTTGGACGGCATTTAAGTTGAATAAAAGGAAATACCTTTTGCTGAAATTAAAATATTCAAGGTGAATGGCCAGACACACTTGTTTGTTTAGATACGGATACGTGAATTCTTTCCACGCTGAAGTCAAGATTACCAAATAGCCCATGGGAGTTTTCACCGGATGAATTTTTAAATCTAACCCCGGATCATTTATCAATAATTAAAAAAATTAATAAAATTTTGATATTTAAATTTATTTTTAAAAAAAATTAAATTATTATTATTTAATTTTATTATTATTAATAGTAGACTTTTTGAATTCTTTTATAACTCTCATAAAATCAAATCTGTGATATCACCACTCATTTTAATTTATTAAGTACCTCATTTTTAAATATCTTAATTACACTTTAAGTTTTCGTAATAAATTTTTTTAAAAAATACATCTTAAGTTTAATCGGAACAATTTTTTATTATATCAGATCTAAAATTAATGTTTTAAATTTATCTAAAATTTTATAAGTAATTTTAAAAATTTTACTAATAACATTTTTTTTTATTTTACACCTATACTTACACTATTTGAAATTTCTAAAATTACCGTTAAAATTTTACACAAATCTAATCAATAATTAACCAATTTTTTTTGCAAGCCCTTCCAATTCACTGCTGGCTCTAAAACTTATGTAGGAATGTTTTTTCTTTTCTTTTTCTTTTTTTTTTTTACTTGAAATATATGTTACACTCGCATTTGTCTGTCAGCACTTAACCTACGTGCAGGGTGGCAGGCCTCAACAAAATCTTATCATCTGATTTGATTAACAAATTTACCCAACTAATTAACGACAATAACTTAAATAACTGGAAATGTTGCCTAGTGCTCACTTGAGTAGCCAATTTGAGTTATTTTAGAGGAATAATAATCGACAATATTGATAGTTTTAATGGAATATTATTTTATCAAGAAATTTATATTAAAAAAAATGTAACAATATAAAGGCATGTACTTGTAGCTAAAAATGGGAGATAAATTTTAACTTTAAACATATTTATGGTCATGTAGGGTAGTTTACTCAAACCAATTAAATACTGATATTTTAAAAGAATAAAAAAATAAGCTTATATGTTAAAAAATACAATCAATAAAATAATTTCACTCATAAATATTAATTTTATATGAACACTCACTTCTGAGTTACTTATTTCAAAACATTATATCTCGAGGTTAGACTCTAACTTTAATAAATAAAAAATATTAATATAAAGTAGTTAAACTGTTCGATAGTTTTTTTAACCAAATTTTAAAATAATCAAACTCGTTTTAATAATTAATTTTTAAATTCGAGTCGAGTTTTGATAAAATTCAAATTTGAATAGCTTCGTAAAAGCTCTTCTTTAATCCAAATAAATGACCTTTATATGAAATATAAATTACATAAAAGACATTTTCTTCTATCAGCTTCCCCCGCTTCTTTGCTTGGAGGAGCATAGGCAACGAAGTTAACAAAGAATTCATCTTTTTCGGTAAAAAAAAAAAAAGAATTTATCTTTGTGTCGCTTGAAATGTGATCTTTTTACAAAAGTTTTGCGGGTGTATTGTTCAGGTCAATGTGGGCCACTCGAAGAAGAAGGATGCTGGTGGATCTCCAAAGTGGGTCACAACCGAAAAACACCCTTGTTCAATGTACCCCAAGTAACCTTATCATAACTTACAGTACACTTCTTTTCAATAAAGCCCTTGCTTTAACTTAAAGCATATGAAGTGAGACCCATCAATTAAGAGTGCAAAAATTTGAATTAAAGACCATGATCTTTTTTCTTTTTTTATCAAATTAGCTCTCTGCATCCTTCTAGTTCTACGTCCACCACGTTTTCGGCAATCATAATAGATAAATTCACATGAATGGTGATCATAAATAATACATAAGCAATTTAGATCATATCATTTTGTTAACAGATGAAAAAAAAAATTTAATGATGAAAGTTAAATTTATACATATTTTTCGAGAAATACGACAAAAATAACTTGTTTATGTTATATCTATTGCTCGTATCCATAAACTCCAGAAAACCCAAATGAAACAGTTGCGACACTCGTGATTATTTATAATAAATTTTAAAGGTTTTTTTTTAGTACATTAAAATTTTTTGAGGAAAAAAAACTACAAATTTGCAATGTCAGCGCTTGACTAAATAATCAAATTCCAAGGTTGGCACTTGGAAGTCGTAACCAAGCCAAAAAAAAAACTCCCTACTAATAATATTACTCTGTATATTTTATTTAATTTATACATGTTTACCAAGAAAAAAAAAAGCATTTTTGGATTTCTTTTAAGATTTGAGTATTTACGTGTGCTTTGAATAATTTTTTTTACAAAGACATGGAGAATTTGAAGATGTTGAAGCATTCATTGAAATTATGGCCCAGGTGCAAGGTGCACAAATGGAGGTAATGGAAGCTGATCCTAGAAATGTTATGATCGACGCTGTTGAAAATTACCATCCATCTGTTTTGATATTGGGCAGTCATGGATATGGAGTTGTAAAGAGGTAGTACTACTTGTCATGCCAAAAAGAAGCATAGGTATTTCCGTTCAGTCTTAAGAGGATGAGTAAGTTGTTGATATGGGTCCTCGGTTTTGATTCCATGTTAGTCTGTTACACAAACCCATGAAAAAAAAAACCCACGGAATTTTGTATTTTGAAAAAAACCTTCTAATAATCAAATCAGTAAATACATCGATATAAAAAGTAATGAACCACTAAAGTAAAGTGCTGAAGAGAGTGACAGAGAGAGAGAGAGAGAGAGAAACGGTGGGGAAAATAGAAAGTTAACTTTTATGAGTTATTGAGCCTTCTTTCTCATGCAAAAAAGTTGTATATTGGTTTTATTAGTGAAGTTATTTTTTTACCCTTTTGAATCGGAGACTTACCATTGTGCATTTGCAAGTTTGCCATGCGTCTGATTTCCATTGGTTTGTGTATTTTTTTGCCCCTATCACTGCTTATAAAAATTCCACTGCCAAAGTTTTATATATATATATATATATATATATATATATATATATATATATATATATATATATATATACTTCTTGTGTGTTTATAAAGCCCATCAAAACCGCAGATTTTTTGCCATCTTCAGCTGCAGCTAATGAACTTTATTTTATGTTTTCCTCAGCTCCTGAATCTCTTTTGAGCTTTTTGTATATGGATATCTTCTTTTTGGGGTAAAAAAAGCTCATCAAAACAAACTTATGACATGTTTTTGAAAAAATAATATTAAAAAAATCAACATGTGAAGAAGAGGAAATGATATATATATATATATATATATATATATATATATAAAACTGATAACTCTAAAATAATCCTCAATTTTTGAAACATGTTGATACGTACGAACTTAGGATACCAATTTACTGAGTAAGAACAAAACCGGACAGCATTAATATAAATATGATAAGGATTTTGGAGTTTCTTTTTTCTAAAAGAAAAGGAGTTATTTTGTGGTGGTTGTTTGTGTTAGGATTCGGTAGAGCATTCTTTTGCTATCAAAAGGGTAGCACGAATTTGACATGCAAGTCGTCTATCTGATCCGAATTTTCAATTGACTTGCAGGGCGGTTCCAGTGTAAGTGACTATTGTGCTCACCATGCTCACTGCTCCGTGATGATTGTGAAGAAGCAATTAACTACACCATTTTCTAATAAAACCAAAGATTCGGTTTGTCCCTAAGTTTTGATTAATTTTCATGTTACTGATTTCGGTGTACTCCCAAAATAATCCCTAGTTTTCTATATTTGTTGTTTACGTCCTTTTCTGTGTATCTAAATCACTCTCTAGCAATTAAGCTTTATGCAATGTAGCTAATAAAGAGAAGTTATTTTGGACCTGTCACCCAATCAACCAAAGTTGTCTGCCATGACAGCCCTCTTGGCTAGGGTTATGTACAAACGAGAACTTTTCATAAAAGTTTGACATATAACTTGATTTGAGCTTGGTTTGACAGGACAACGAACCCACCTCGAGCGATCAATCAAATAAAGCTTTTCTGAAAATCAAGTCTGCGAAATCACATGAACACTCAGCTTAATATTTGCAAAATTTGAGCTCCAGTTCTACCAATTCAAGTCAGACTTGATATAGGCGTGACTCTAAAAGCTTCAATTTTATGCACTTCATAATCAAAATATCTCTGTATTGCAGTTATAAGAAATGTTCAACTTGATTCGAGTTAGCAATCCAAAAGCTCAAAATTCTACCTTGCCTTTGACCTTGATTCTTTGGGGGTTGATAAATAATGGTACAAATCTATATCAATCCAAATTATCAAGTCAAGCTAAAAACATGAAGATGAGTTCAGTTTAACTTCAAGCTCAATATGGACAGTCAAATCAAGTATAAAAGAAAAAAGAAAGTTAAAAAAGCATAAGTTGCATCATTAACAGGCATGTAACCAAACTACAACTACGCAAACAAGTTCTAATTGTCACTCAATAACAGGCGTGTAAACTCTTTTGGACGCATGGAGGCATTGTGTAAATATTGTCTAAAGTTTAAAACATAGGTAATGTATCGAACAGCTAGAAAAGCTACCAATTGTTCAGTCACCCCTAAATCATACATTTACCATATGTTTGGCAGATAAATTGAATGAGAAAATAAAATGTCACATCAAATCATAATTAAGATTTACCGGTAAAATGAAACATCCTATCATACATTTACAATATGTTTGCATTGAAGGTAAAATGAAAAATCCTATCATTTTACTTAACTATTTCATCCTATCATCTCCCTACCTTTATCCATCACATGCATTTATCAAAAAATTCAAAAATCTTTAAAAAAAACAACTGCATAACTACCAAAAAACCAAGGGTTTGGCTTCCATCCTCGTCCTTTGATCAAAGGATACAATCACAACCTTTCATCTATTATGTGAGATCTACAAATTTATGTATTATGTGAGGTCCATATATGCATGAATGGTTAAAATTATGTCCTTTACTCGGGTAAAAAAGGTGAAGGATGGAAGTTGAACCCGAAAACAAAAGCCACTACCGCAGACACAAAGAATCATAAAAAAATTTACAAACGCGGAGGCTATACCCTAAGAACTGTCAGATGTTTAAATCATGTGAAAAATCTCAACAGAGACCAATTAATGAAATTGAAAGGAGGCATCCTACAATTCATGCAAGTGCCATTGAGGTGGAGTGCACTCTCTGTCTCCATCCTTTGATGGAGTAGCAAACAATTCTTCTATCACATTAGCAGAAACAAACCAATTCAGGATACAATTTGAGATGACACAAGACAAGTAACAACCAAAGCAAAAAACAAATACTCAAATAAAATAGAAAAGAGTTCCATCTGAAAACAATTAATTGGAAAGTGCAAGCCCAAGTAAACCAGTACAGAAACTAGAAAATAAGAGGCAATACTAGAAACTAAAACTAAATCAAGTGCTTCTGCTTCAAAGCCTGCTAGCCTCACCTTTTAGCACTTGATCTCCTTCAACCCATGGGCGAAGTACAAAAATGTTGGGTCGGTGGCACCTTCCTTGTAGTAAGCAAAAACCAAGCTACCATCATCATGCATGCTCTCCCCAACAAAGCTGTATTAAACATCCAAGTAAACATCAATGAAGTTCTTTTTATGAGCATAAGAATGTGAGAAATAAGAATGTACTTACAACTGGAGGTCACTAAGCTTCGATAGCAGGAACTTGGTTGCCCCCTCAATGTTTTTCTTAAATATTTCTTGACCCTCCTCATCCAGCTTTGCTGTCAACAACTTGATGTACCTCTTAATGTACGTGACAAATTGCTTCTTGTCAAAAGCAGGTTGCTCCTGCAACAAAAGCCATAATAATGACCAGTCAATGCTTGCTCTGCTTGGAAAAAGTTAAAATGTCAATGGTCACTAACAGTATGCACAACTAACTAACCTGGAGCCTGAATGTGTCAACAATGTCGACCACCTTAACAGCTTGATCGTCAACACCCTCATCCTCACCGCCATCTTCAGCAGAAGGATTTGCACCAATATCTACATCAACTGCTCCTTGAACAACCCACTGGAGGCCAGAACAAAAGAAACATTAGTTGTAATCACCAATGGCATTGTATATAGCCATCCCCTTGATCGTATAGATAGAGATAATATGGTAATATTTCATATTAACCCTTAATCAACACATCTTCTATATCATCAATTCCAAAACGTAGAAAAACACTGGAATATAACATCTACAATTACAATAAGAGAGGGGGGCGAAAATACTAACCTTCCCCTCAACTTCCCAAAGAACCCCATTAAAAGTTTCCTTGTATGGGAAGGAGTCAGAGAGAAGCTCGTCACCTGAAATCAACAAAAAACGCAGTATTAGATTAAAAATAGAGCAAAATATTGTGATCTGGAGAAATAACAACAAAAGAAGATTTTTTTAAAAAGAACCAAAATTGTGCTAGCTATTCCACTTAACACCAATCACGTTATCAAATTATCAAAAACCCTGGATAATCTTAAACGCATCGTGCTACACACTGGTAAAAATTACCAAGCTAAACAGATTTAATGAATTAAGAATATATGGCAAAACAATTCATACAAATCAACTTTTCTCATCATACAGGCAATTCAAATAATTTGACCCTTTAATAAATCCAAAAATACAACCCAATAACTTTTTAACGGATAATACTCCATTAATTAACTCCGATACTAAACCCTACACCAGGTAGGTCACAATTCCAAGGTTCGAATCCAAACATTGGGATCTCAACAAAACCGAATAATTTTCATGAACAAATACTCTTATAACATGCTTAACAAAATCAAATCTAAGAATAATTACAGAGAATATGGCACTGGATTCTAAATCTAAGCAAACGAAACCGCACTTGAAAATCAATCCTTCACGGATCAATAACAGATCTGACGAAATTAAAAACCAAAACGACAAAAAGCCTAAAACTAAGAAACTAAATCAGTGACAGATAAAGCATGATTAAGATAATTAAGATGAGATTAAGAAAACCTTACCGGTGAGGAGATCCTGGTAAACCAACATGTTTGGTCTCTCTCTCGTATAGATGCAACAAAGACTTGAGAATTTAGGACTCTACGAGAGAGAAAGACGCAGCGACGAGAAAGCAAGAGAGGGTTTGGGAAAGAGTGGACAACGCGTGTATATAGGCGAGGGTTTGGCTGAGAACCAGAAGAGATCACGGAAGTCTGCAATTACGGAAACGAGACTTCTCCTTCAAGGAAATACCCCATGAGTCCTATCCTTTGAGAAAAGCACGGTCAAATTCGGTTACTCAAATACTTTTGGGCTATTGGGCTCGAGGGAATTGTGCTTTTAATGGACCGCAATTGACTTGAACTAGATATGGGCTTATACTTAGCTGAGTTGGAAATTGAATTGGATGCAAAAGTGGGTGTTGACTTATCTCTCTTGAATCATGGGCCCTCGTTCTACACTTGGAATTTTTTTTTTTTTTTTGTTTCTTTAGAATGGTCAAACCCACTAGAATAAAAAAAACAACACATGGCCAAGAAAAGTCTACCAAATCATTAGACATTAAGCCCTGCAAGGCATTCGGAGCGGAATCCAGAACTAGGAGACCAAAAGGGAAGGCACACGCTTTCGCGAGCTGAACTCGAGTTAAAAATTATTTGAATCGATATCAAGTTAAGAAAATTGAACTCGAGTTCGATTCATTAAGTAAAATTCAAGTTTAAGCCAACTCGAGCTCCCGAGCTCGTCAAGTTATATTAAAATTTGGCATTTAAAATGTTTTAAAACATGCCCTATATACAACAATCAACAAAATTAAGTTCCTTGTTAAACCAATATTCCATTAAACATTACATTAACATCCATAATCCATGATCTATAAATTCATAATCTATTACATTAACAAAATTCAGATCATCATATGAACCAAAAAGAGGCTCAATAAACATGAAGAAACTCCCCCAGTAAAATGCAAAAAAAAAAAAAAAAAAAAACCTAGTGAACAGCATCATTTCATAATCCATAACATACTAATCTGCCCTAAATCTTACATTACCATTCAATAAAAAAGGGCGAACAGATTAAGCATGAAAACCTTCTTATCAATCAAAAAGGTTCACCAAAAGTTGCTAAACAGATTCATGTACTCTGTTTTCTACTAAGAAAACATGGACAAAATATGATCACTGTAACTTTAGCAAAATATGCACATCAGCCAAAAATATTTAAGAAATTGGTAGATGATCTCTTCCATATTTCTCCACTTGCAAATTAGAAAACAAAAAAATCAATAATAAACTCAAAGTTAAGCTTTCTACCAAGAAAATATAGACAACACATGAACACTATACTTCAGCGAAATATCCACATGGACCATGATATGGCCCAAAATACTCCGGCCCAAACGAGCTCCAAGCCCGGCAGAACAACCCCGGCCCGAATGAGCTCCAGCCCAAACGAGCACGAGGCCCACCAGAGCGGTCCAGTCCTAATGAGCCTCGGGCCCAACAAGATGCTCCAACCCAATAAGAAGCCTGAATGGACTCTCCGGCCCAAGTAGCGTTTTGATCCAGCGACCCCTCCAGCCCAGACAAGCGGCCAATATCCCTTCTGGCCCAGCAAAATATCCAAGCCCATGAAAGATGGCCCGGCAAACCTGCGCCCGGATCCCCACTATGACTTGACATCCTGCAGCCGCCAGCCACCCTACGATTGCTGCCCTGCAGCCACCCTACGGCCGTCCTACAACCACTCTACAGCGCCCCCTTCTCCTGAGCTTGCAATCATAACCTCCCCGTTGGCAGACTACTATAAATAGGCCAAGGTATGGACTTTACCATTCATTCATACACACCTGCACTTATACTTGATATACTTAAGCCCTTGGCTTCTTTTAAGCCATCGGCTTCTCTTTGAATCGTTGCTAACTTAAGCATCGGAGCGCCCTCGGAGGTCTCCCCCTCCCCTCATTCCGAGGGCCTTTAGTTCCCTCCGTTATTTGTGCAGGGCCAGGCCATTTCTTCACCAAAGTCGTGTCAGCTCCCGTGCCACGTCCTCGCTTAGGCCACGTCAGCACCAACCATTTCCTGGCATCAACAGATTGGCGCCGTCCATGGGAAACCACAATCTCTCGCTATAACAAGAGCGAAGAAGTAAAATAACTCATCTGTCATGATGCCACCGAGGACCAGCACAAGAATCAGCAAAGGGACCCCAGTGGCGTGCTCGGCTCCTGAACAAAGCAGCACTCGCGGTCGTCATTCCAGACCCAGATTTTCAACAGTACCCGAACATGCCACCCCCGCCAGAGAGCAGCACCCCCACCTTCCAGAGACCGACTCGCCCGATGATGAGGAAATAGCTGCTCACCTTCAAGCCCCAGTAACTTAAGCCCAGTTTCAGGAGCTGTCCAGGATGATAGCCAATTTGGCGACCCAGGTTCGGGATGGAGGTCAGCAGCCTCACGGCTTTCCCGGCCAAGCTTCGGGATAAGCAGAGTTGACCGGTAGAAACGACCCAACTTACTGCCCATCTCTTGAGGAGCCCTCCCTGAGTTGCAGTCGGTCCAAGGAAAGTTTCTCCTCAAAGGCAACCTCAGCCTGGACAGGCAGTTTGAGGAAATAGAAGGAAAGATAGACTTGGCCCTGAGACATAAGAATCCCAGCCTTATGGACGAACTCTGTGTCCAGGACCCTCCTTTCACGGAGGGTGTCCTCGAGACCCCTCTCCCGCCAAACTTCCGGATGCCCCAAGTCAGAATGTATGACGGAACCACAGATCTGATGGACCACCTCCAGCACTATAAGACGACGATGGTGCTATACCGGCACTCAGACCCAATCATGTGCCGCTCCTTCCCTCTGACTCTCGAAAAGGTGGCGAGTACTTGGTACTCACGCTTGAAGCCAGGAACCATTAGCAACTTCAAAGAGCTCAGTTATATTTTCGCCTCTCACTTTCTCAGTAGCAAAGGGCCCAAGAAAACCTTGGAAAGCCTCTTTAACATTATCCAGCATAGGGGAGAAAGGCTTCAGGCTTACATCTCCCAGTTCAACACAACAGCATGGGAGATTCTAGACCTCGATCCGAATGTCCAGGTGATGGCCTTCAAAAACGGATTGAGGTCTGGCATCTTTAGTTCTAAGCTAACTCAGCACCCGCCCTGAGAGATGAATGAGATCCTAGCCTGGGCAGAAAAGTACATGCTGACGGAAGATGATCAAGCCTTCAGAAGGGAAAGAGAGGGAGAAACCGAGAAAAAGAAGAAAGACCCTGGCCCCTAGAGAGGAGCAGCTAAGAAGCCCCACTAGAAGGATAGGTATAAACCCCATCCTCGGGTCGACAGCTTCACTCCCCTCAATACTACTAGGACCGACGTCCTCATGCAACTTCATGACAAGTTTATCCTACAGTGGCCGACCAAGAAGTCTCTTGGGGGGAATCAAAAGAAATAGTGCCAGTTTCACCAAAGCCGTGGCCACGATACAGAGGAATGTCACGACTTAAAAGAACAGATTGAGAATCTCATTAACCAAGGGAGCCTGAAGGAGTTTACTGGGCCTCAAAGAAGGGAAACTCCAACATCACCGAGAAGAGATGACCGACGCCCTTATCAGCAATGGCAAGAGAAGCCGAACCCTCAGAGAGACCCCAGGGCAGAACAAGGGCTCGGCCCTCACCTGGGGAAGCCATCTCTTGGGAAGAGGCTTCTTCGGTAGAGAGAGAGCCCATCGCCTCCTCTAACTCCCTGAACAAAGCCCCACTAGAATCGCTATCACCAGACATCTCACCTAGAAAGAAAAGACTAGTTTTTGTGGAAGACCCCTAAATACGCCGAGCGCTCTCAAACTCCTTAGCTAAGCTAACTTAGGATTTCTCAAACTCGCAAAGTGAAGATCAAATGAAGAAGGAACCCTCTTATATAGAAGCTAGGGGCAGTAGAACCGAGAAACATCAATTCGCGCGTCAGAAGAAAGAACGTTCCTCTTGGCATTCCCAAGGCGTCTAGGTAACAGCTGTCATCATAGCCTGCCCTTCGCTCTGCCCAAAGCATTGCCCTCTGGGTAGCCACCATTTAATGCACCCAACGGGCAGAAACCTATAGTCCAAGGATAAAATGTTCTAGAAGGCCCAAAGGAAGTCCTGAGCACTCAGTTAAATCTCCACAAAGTCCTAGCGTATGAGCTGCGTTGCATACGTTCGGTGCATTTTCTCCAGGAAATCCGAGCCTTGTCAACGCTCGGTCAAATCTCCAAAGAGTCCGAGCGTATGAGCTGCGTTGCATAAGCTCGGTGTATTCTCTCCAGGAAATCTGAGCTTTTTCAACGCTCGGTCGAGTCTCCAAAGAGTCCGAGCATATAAGCCACGTTGCACACGCTCGTCATATTTTCTTCAGGAAATCCGAGCCTTGTCAACACTTGGTCAAATCTCCAAAAAGTCCGAGCGTATGAGCTGCGTTGCATATGCTAGGCACATTTTCTCCAGAAAATCAGAGCCTTGTCAACGCTCGGTCGAATCTCCAAAAAGTCTGAGCGTATGAGCTACGTTGCATACGCTCGGCGTATTTTCTCCAGGAAATCTGAGCCTTGTCAACGCTTGGTCGAATCTCCAAAAAGGCCGAGCGTATGAGCTGCGTTGCATATGCTCAGTGCATTTTCTCCAGGAAATCTGAGCCTTGTCAACACTCGGTCGAATCTCCAAAAAGTTTGAGCGTATGAGCTGCGTTGCATACACTCGGCGTATTTTCTCCAAGAAATTCGAGCCTTATCAACACTCGATCGAATCTTCAAAAAGTCTGAGCGTATGAGCTGCGTTATATACGTTCGGCGCATTTTCTCCAAGAAATCCGAGCATTGTCAACGCTCGATTGAATCTCTAAAAAGTCCGAGCGTATGAGCTGCGTTGCATATGCTCAGTGCATTTTCTCCAGGAAATCCGAGCCTTGTCAACACTCGGTCGAATCTCTAAAAAGTCCGAGCTTATGAGCTGTGTTGCATACGCTCGGCGCATTTTCTCTAGAAAATCCGAGCCTTGTTAACGCTCAGTCAAATCTCTAAAAATCCGAGCCTTGTTTATCGCTCGATTGGAATCTCTAGAGGGTCTGAGCGTGCGAGCAACATCACACGCGCTCGATGGTTTCTCCAAACCCCGAGGTTGACCTTGCAAAGATACTGTCAAAGGCTACTCCCAAATACGGGGGCTTTGGACCCCTCCTCTCAACTCGCATAATTTGTCATTGATTCATACAAATGTAGAAGTTAAAAGATATTATATGAAGACAGGGAATAAAAGAAAAGATATTTTATTAATTCAGAGAATTACAACTAACGGCCTCGAAGTACAAAGTAAAAAGGGCCCTAACGGCCTCGAAGTACGAAGGAAAAGTTAAAATGCCAAGCCCCTCAAGCAGTGCTGGTTACAAGCTCCCGCACCCTCTTCAGGCTAAAAAACTCTTAGCACAATCCTGAAAAGCTCCTGGCATGAGCCTGAGACTGAAAGCACTCAACTGACAGGTGCTGCCCCAAGCCCAGGTGCCCTCCTTAACCCCTCTTCTTTTTTCGTTCCAATATGCTCAAGGGGTCGAGGAGCCCACCATCTAGAGACACAACCTCCTGGATTTTAAATGAATCTGTGGTACTTCTTTGAGGTCGACCATGTCCCTTTTCTTCTTCCGTTCCTTGAAACGGAGAAGGTCTTGGCACAAAGAACCCTCCCAGCTCCCACTCGGAATCTGGAAGAGGTCCTTGCCTCCACTCAAAATCTGAAAGAGGTCCTAACCCTCGTTTGAAATAAGAGAGAAGACCATGATCGTTGAACCACAATCCTCCTCTAAGGTGGCTTCCTCTTCCTCTTTGGTTTCCATAAAACCCTCAAGAGACTGATGACTTCTCCCTCTCTCTGAGATCATTACCCTTAGTATTACCCAAACCAGTGTTTCTACTACCAGCAAGTGATATCTCCCTCTCAAGCTCTTCAGAAACTGAAATCGTTTTTGCTTAAAACAAGAAGTCTCAGGAACCCCTACTTATAAAAAGGGAAATCACACTCAACGAAGGAGAATAAATGCAGAAAACGAAAAAAGAGGAAACGTTTCACTTCTCCAGTCGACCTTTCACTTCATGAGAGTGACGCTCCGATTACCAAGGACAACCACCCGAACGCATAATTGTTCTCACGGTTCCAAGATGTCTTCTCGTTCTCCCAAGTAGTAATGGTCCGGCTTCCACGCATGTTCTGGGTCAAATTAAAAGCCCGTCCCAACGAATAACTTCCTCAAGCAGATAAATGTACTCGAGGAAGTGGGGGGCCTGAGTTATGGCCCAAAATACTTCGGTCCAAACGAGCTCCAAGCCCGGCAGAACAACCTCGGCTCGAATAAGCTCTAGCCCAGACGAGCACCAGGCCCACCAGAGCGGTCTAGACCTAATGAGCGTCGGGCCTGGCAAGATGCTCCAACCCAATAAAAAGCCTGAACGGACTCTCCGGCCTAAGTAGTGTTTTGATCCAGCGACCCCTCCAGCCCATACAAGCGGCTAATATCCCTTCCGGCCCAACAAAATATCCAAGCCCATGAAATATGGCCCAGCAAACCTGCTCCCGGATCCCCCCTACGACTGCCGCCCTGCAGCCACCCTACGGCCGTCCTACAGCCACCCTACAGTGCCCCCTTCTCCTGAGCTTGCAATCATAACCTCCCTGTTGGCAGACTACTATAAATAGGCCAAGGTATGGACTTCACCATTCATTCATACACACCTGCACTTATACTTGATATACTTAAGCCCCTGGCTTCTCTTTGAATCATTGCTAACTTAAGCATAGGAGCGCCCTCGAAGGTCTCCCCCTCCCCTCCTTCCGAGGGCCTTTAGTTCCCTCCGTTATTTGTGCAGGGCCAGGCCACATCCTCGCTTAGGCCAGGTCAGCACCAACCGTTTCTTGGCATCAACAGACCATATCAACCAAACAAATTCAAGAAATTGACAATTTTATCTCTTTTTCATATTTCTCCACCTGTAAATTAGAAAACCAAAAAAAAAATCAATAATAAACCCAAAGTTACTAAACAACCCTTATACCAGGAAAAATAAACAAAATATAAACACTATACTTGAGCAAAATATCCACATGGACCACATCATCCAGCAGATTCAAGAAATTGGCAACTGTATCTCTTTTCCATATTTATCCACCTGCATATTAGAAAACAAATAAAAAATCAATAATAAAACAGTGTACTAATAACAAGTAGAAATCTATTCAACTTATATTAAGTAACAAAAAAATCAATAATAAAACAGTGTATTAGTAAGTAGTAACAAGCATTGAAATCATTTCAACTTATATTAAGTTACTACCTTTGGTTTTTTCTTGACACCATGAAGTTTACGAACCCAATCTCCTCCTAAATAAGAACCTGAACAATATCCAGAGCCAATGAAGCACGATAAGAATCAATTACTCTTCCACCATATTGATTTCAGAGGCCACCGTGGATATTGGAATAGCAAGAACTTCAGCTGCCATCTTCGATAACACTTTAAATTTCAAATTATTTGCTTTCCATCAATCCAAAGTATTGAAATCAATCAGCTTACTATCCTTAGCAATGTATACACCCTCTTCAAGATAAATATCTAAATCTGATTTTTTCGATGGAGTGGACTCCACCTCAGCAACATAAGTGAAGAGTTGTGACCATCCAGAGATGGGGTTAGTGTGAGAACTCGAAGAACAACTTGTTTTTGAATTCCCATTGCGAGAGGACTCCTCATCAACAGTAGCAGCAGATAAATCAACATATCATTGAAAGAGCTCTTTCAATGCCATCTTAACAGTAAATATATTACTAGCACCCTCGTTACTCGGATAAATCTTCAGAAAACACATTTCAACACCCCTCATCTTGACTCTTGGATCTAAAATAGAAGCAATTGTCATCAATAAATTGCACTCACCCCAATACTTGTTAAATTTTTCTCTCATCACCTTCACCATGTCCCTAATGAAATCATTTTCATCCCTTGACTTCAAGTCCAAGATTTTCTTCACCCTAAAGATCTCACATAAGTACAAGTTTGAAGTAGGATAGTCGCTACCATAAATGATATTAGTGATTAAATAAAAAACTTGTAAGATCTCACAGACTTTCTCAACCTTTACCGAATCTTCATGACTTGGCAAGTAGTGATAATATGGCTCACGCTCTGCAAATTGAGAAAATACATCCTTAAATTTCAATCATTTGACAACATATCATAGCACAAAATGCGCACACTGAGGCATTTGGACATCACAATGCGCACAGATTGCGCAATCTGTGCGCACATTGGGCATACAGCCCGTACACAGCGGGCACACTATGCGCACAGTCCGTACACAGCGCCCACAGTCCACACATAGCTTGCCCACAGCGTGCGCACACTGCACGCACACAGGATAATCAAGAATTAGCTTTTTCTTACCAAGCTGCAGCTATTGCATAATCTCAACAAATGTGCAAAGTCTTCCCTCATATTGATTTATAAACTTAACACTTTCATGCACATTTTCAATTACTTTTTTCAGTAAGATCAATACCATCTTGAACCAGTAAATGCGTTATCTCTTTTATGATAACTACATGATTTATTTTTTTTAATATATCAACAATTACATTAGATCCATACACACACACACACACACATATATACATATATATATATATATATTTATTTATTTATTTATAATGGGGGAGGGGATTGATGGAAACACTTTTTTTAGTTTTAAGGAAATTATGAAAGACTAATTTTTTTTCACACAACACTATCCAGTCCTATTTTTTTAATAATAAATCCTGAAAAATTACTAAAAGCACTTTTGGTCAAATAACCATTAGTCAATGCTCATGTCATACTTTAAGATCATCGATACAAATTTTGTCCTTATTTAATTTCTTAAACTTTAAAAATTATCTCTAATGTAATCATTTATTTAATTTGGTTTATTTAAAACACTTAGTTTTAATTAAGGATGACAATTCGTGGGGTTTTCATGGTTAAACGATTCAAATTGTATTTGTTTAAGCGGGTATGAATAGATATAAATGAATTTTTTGTGGATACGAATAGTATTTTATTATTTTAATAGCTACGGGTTCGAATTCGGATAACAAGGTAGCTAAACGGATACGGTGATAGATATGTAAAATTTCGTAGGTAACCTACCCGTTGTCATTCTTAGGTAAATAGATATAACAGTTCGTCGGTTTTTTGTGGTTAACCGATCTGAACCGTATCCATTTAAGCGAATATAGATAGAAATAAATGGGTTTCACTACAACATATTAGGCGAACGCCGGTGTTTTTTTTTGCATATTTCGGCACTTTAAAGTACCGCAATATGCATTACTGGCGCTTATTGCAAGCGTCGGATGAAGCACCGGTATGTGTAGTGTCGAAGCGCAAATACTGGCGCTTAAAGAAAGCGCCGCAATATGCATATTTTTTCGACGCTTAGAAGCACCAGTATATAGCAGTGCTGGTATATACCGGCGCTGAGAATCGCCGGTATATACCGAACATTTTATGTATGTTACGGCCCTTTAAAACGCCACTAAAAGTACAGTTTTAATTATGTTTTTACATTATTTTGACTTAAATATCAACACTATTCACCCTTCAATAAATAAAATATACCATAAAATACAAAAAAAAAATTCAAATGTTCTTCGATATATAAAATGCATCAAACATCCATAAAAATTCCTTCAGTCAACACAAAAGTCATCTTATTTACACACAAAAAAACAATCATAGTTCACATAAAAAATTCATACAAAAATAAAGTAATGGAAATGTAGTATGAAAAATTATTTTAGCATCACGAAATCAATCATGAGGTCCTCTATTAACCAAATGTTATAGTAAAGACTTCAGCTCATCCATTTGGGATTGCATATTATTCATTTGATCATCGTGTCTCGCCGTTATTTGTTGAATTTGTTGTGCATGCTGTTGATTGTTTTCTTCTATTTGTGCTCTCAGACTATTTATCTCTTCAGCATAAGCCCCATGGTATCCCATATCATTCCTCCGAATATTGAGTAGCTAATTGCAGTGAAATTTACATAAAACAAAAGTTGCTTATCATATTTTATTGAAAAACGGGCAGAATTTTCCCTATTTTTCCATAAAACCTCCTGCAAAAGAAAAACAAATATATAATCCAAACAAAGTAGCCAATTCACAACTTAACAAGAAAACAACAAAAAAGAAACAAAGGATAAAACAAATTCATCTAAGAGAAAAGACTATCAACTTTCACAACAGTGTTTCCTAGATAAATAACTCGGGCAATCACCAAATCCTATAATCCAACAAGGAGAAAGCATCCTACGAATTATATCATTCCTAAAACAACAAGTCAATAACAAAGAGAAGCAACCAATAGATCCAACCTTTATAAAACATCAAAGCAAAGCACTAATGGGTAGCCTTACTCATGGACCAATGAACCAAAGTAATGAACTTGCATCCCCCATCGAGTGTTTTAAGTCCACAGCAAACTCAATAAATTTTCTTGTTAAATTTATAAACTAAATAAAAAAGGAAACAAGAGCTAAAGGCTTTTGCTTCCTCCACATGAAGACTAAAACTAGCTAGACACATGCATACTTATTACCTTAGGAAGATGAGGTTGGTTGGTTTGATTGCATAAGTGGCTAATATGATTCTAAGGGTCTGCTTGGCTGCTGCCATCTACAACATTTGGAGGGAAAGGAATAACATGAGATTTTATATGTAATTATTTTTAAGATTTGATTTGCAATTAGTTTTACTAAACTTAAGTTACTATTAACTCATGATTTTATAAGTCTAATATCTTTTTTTATTTAGATTTTATATCTTTGCATGTAGTTATATAACATAATCAATATTATTATAATTATTATATATTTTTATAATTATTTTTATGAATCAGTTGTTTGATCATTGATTCACTGATTGGACTAATCACTCAATACATTGATACTCAAAAGTAAAGGAGTTTTTTGATTTAGCGGTAGACTGAGCACTCTTCTAGTCAATCCAATCCGAATTACAATAAACTCAAACAACTAATTGAGCAAGTTTCATAGGCATTATAGCATCAATAATAATTTATAATATAAACAAATAATAAAATTTATATGATAGAACGCACCCGCAAAACTATTTTCTTCTTACAATTTCTTGGCAATAAAGTTTCTTATGTCGTTTTACTTTCCTAATCCCAAATGATTTGCTTTTCCTAATCCCAAACTGATTTGCTCTCCCTTGTCTATATAAAGCCGCTCTCACACATATTTCATTATAATCTTCCAAAACCCTCAAAATTATGTCTCATTCTCAAACTATATTCATTGATTGATCAACAGAAGAAACATTTACAACTTCACAAAACCTGAATGGGAACCCCCCAAGCTGGAAGTGGGTACCCTTCTCAGCAATGCTAATTAACATTGAACGGTTTTTACTCAAACAGACTAAAGATACGCTTTCTTCTGGTGAAAATCCTAAGAAATCTCTTGAATTGGCTCTTCGAGCGATGAAATCACTTGAGAAATTTGCAAATGGGTGAAACCCAGTCTAGAGCTAGTTATGTGTTTGCATGTTTTAGCAGCAATACACTGCTGTTTGGGGCAATACAGTGAGGCTATTCCTGTTCTTGAGCGCTCAATTGAGATTCTAGTGATTAAAGATGGAAAAAATCATGCACTTGCTAAATTTTCTGGGTGCATACAATTAGGGGACACCTATGCATCATTGGGTCAGATTGAGAATTCAATACTGTTTTACACCGCAGGGTTAGAGATTCAAAGGCAAGTTTGGGGGGAAAATGACCCTCAAGTTGGTGAGACATGTCGGTATGTGGCTGAGGCTCATGTTCAAGCATTGCAGTTTGATGAGGCAGAGAAGATTTGTCGAATGGCTCTTGATGTCCATAGGGAGAATGGTTCTCCTGCTTCTGTTGAAGAAGCATCTGACATGAGACTCAGCTTTCTAACAATAAATTAAAATTCAAAGTTGAAAGTACCACTCAAGTAAATGGCTGAATACATGACTTTCAGGAGTTACTAATGCATGATCTCTTTTATAAACGATGCGTGTGAAACCTGGCAAGTCTGTGAGCTAACCAAATCAAACTTTACCTGTCTAATTACTGATTAAAAATGAAAATAAAAAGTGAAGAGAATCAACGGATCAGAAATTTGAAGCTCTACGTTTTAATTTGGCAGTCCCAAGAAATATGAATATTTCTTTTAGACAATAATCATATGCCAGCTTGGTGGCTTGGAAAAGTAGTAAAGGGGAAAAAATTATATTAAATTTGTGATAATTGTAAAGACAAAAACTGAACTTGATCGAGCTCACACTTCTTTAGGATAACAATTAAACAACTCATATTTGAATATACCTTTTTTCTCCTTATTCTTCATAGCAATCACAACTTTGTACACAAAGACCTCACCATCAATGGGACCACTGCAGTAGCTATACATGGTTTTGAAAGTTAACACTCAAAGTATGGGCATTTTAAAGATCTAAAAACTGATCTTTTATGCCCCCGTTCAGATGATAGATATCTAACTTCATAAGTCAAGCATAAACTAGAATTTTTATTTGGCTTCCAAATGCCTAAGGCAGATCTCATAAGTAATTTCTTTTGTTATGCATTAACATTCCTGAAATCAACTCCTTATTTCTACATACCCAAATTTCCTAAAAGCCATCAATGGTTGATTCAAATTTAGAAAAATGGAAACAAGAGCTAAGGCTTTTGCTTCCTTCACATGAAGATTATAACTAGCTAGACACATGCATACTTTTTACCTTAGCTAGACACATGCCAATTATAAGGGAAATCATGTTTTGAAGACTAACTCCACACTTGCATAATTATGCAAGTGGGAAATCATGTTTTGAAGACTAACTCCACACAAACATGAACACAGTAGCAAAATTACTACATTATTAATATCAGCTTTATTAACCTAACATGTTGTCTCCGCAAAAAGCACTTCCCAACTAGTAAACTTCAATCCTATCCAGAAAACAAGCTAATAGAAAACCCATAACTGATATTAAATCTTTAGAACCAGATCCCTTCATATGCGAAACATATATATACATGGTGCAACAAAATAACTAAGGGACACCAACAATCTTAGAGGCTTGAAAAGTGCAAAGTATACCATAAAAAACAGCATGCTGTTTTCACCATAATTGCACTTATTTGCAAGGAAAATTACCCCAACAATCATTGAACCGGACTCATTCCATCATATACATAAGTGAACTTACCATAAATTGTCGTGATGCATCATCAATAAAAGTCTCATCCTTACGTTTATGAGTTTCAGCAATAAACTCTACGCACCCGGACTCATTCTCATGTGTCATCTCCTACTATTTATGAAAAGAGTTCAAATTATAACTCAATACACTACATCTCAAATGAAAGATTGGATGAATGAAGCAAATTAACTCACATATTCATCCCGTCTTTTAGCAAAACTCTTTGAACCGGACGTGTGAGGACATTGTTGTCTTTCACGTGTCACTGTCCCTATAGTAGAATATTTCTACACCAATAATAAACCAATTGACTAATAAGTCATTATTAGAAAAATAGAAACAACGAGAATCCAAATGAACATAATTATCTTAAAACAACCTCACTCTGCTCAGAGAACCAATAGTTCACCAGTTGTTTCCACTGGTCTTGATCTACTCATTTTGGAACATTATTGCTCAAAACTTGTTGTTTTGTTTTGTTCCTCACGTGGTCCCTTTTAAGCACATATCGGTAGTTCCTCCATTTTTTCCCTATCATCCTCAACAAAATTTTGTCTATCGTCTCAATCATAGGGTAATGGAACTTCCTCTACCACAAAGAGAGGAAATCGATGTCAAATAAACATTATTGGTGTTAGGGATTATGCATGTACAACACCACGAAAACAAAAAAAAAAAAAAAAAATGGAGGCAATCAATGGTTATTAAGTTGTTACTTACCCGAATCAATGTAACAAGGTCCTTCTTGTAGCTAGAAGGGACCTTCTTCCAATCCGTGTAATTAAGCGGACAAAGGTTCCCTCTTTTAACAACCTTTCCCAACCAGCTACTTAACATTTGGCCACCTTTCTTAATATGTTGATGATGTGCATTGAAGTGGACCACAATTTTTCCCCACGTTCAAGGGACCACACTTGTGAGGTTCTCAGGACACGTGTTTGCTTCCTCAATCTCCCTTCAGAATCTATACATTGAAAACATAAATTTTATAATTAGTATAACAATGTGATATCAAACTAGTTATAGAGAGAATGTATTATAATACAAAAATTACCAATTATCTTGTATTGTTCACTATCATTGTGATCAATTCCCGTTGTTATTGGCTCGGTCTCAGAATCATTTTGCGAGTCATGATCATCATCAGGGTGATACTCATGCTCATGGTGAATATCTTCTTGATGGTGTGAAGACTCAGCTGCAGACTGGTTTGACATGTTATCTCTAACTGAGGGAGGGATATTTTTTGACCTATACATCTTGCAATCTGTATACATAAAAACATTAAAATGATTATATCTCACACTATCAAGAATGCATTAAAAGTTAACAAGAATTAGAAGAACCACACTTGAAAGATAGGAATGGTCAAGGGGTCGCAGCAAATGCAGCAATCAATAACTTCAGAGTACCTGAGAACAAATGACAAATAAGTGCTTCAAATAGGATTTAAAGAACAATCAATAATCAATGATACAACTAAAACAGAAATTTACGACATTCTAAAGTAGTATTCCACAAACTGTACGCAAAAAAGATCAGGATTCTTGAACTGTGTGATACAAAGCAATAGTAACCCGATAGATTACAATAAAACATTGATTAACTCATTAACACACATGTGCATCACATAAATACACATCTAAATATAATTACACGGAAATGCACATAAAACTAGTTGGTATCTTCGTCAATGTCCATCCTAGCTCAAGTTGAGATACAATCTAATTGATCATCTAATACTACATTAGAAGACATGCACTAATTGTAAGTGTCATCATCTTCTTCCTGC
Organism: Bretschneidera sinensis; assembly: GCA_023935145.1. Lineage (NCBI taxonomy): Eukaryota > Viridiplantae > Streptophyta > Magnoliopsida > Brassicales > Akaniaceae > Bretschneidera > Bretschneidera sinensis. The sequence goes on from CM043699.1 coordinate 95,278,965, forward strand.
ATTTTTTCCCCCATTTCATATAGGTCCCTTGTCTTTGTGATCACAACATGATATCATTCCTTTCTTGTTGGGTCTTGCACAAAAAACACTTGTTTCACTTGAGATGAAAGTACGAACAGGTCATCCTTCAATAACTGATCAGTGTGTATTAACCTATTCAAGTTCACGAGAATGCACCCACTTGCATCTTTCTTTAAACCCCTGGGTGAATTAATATCCACTCAATCACAATGGAACAACACAATCTTAAACGTCCCACAGTAATCCAACTCGATGATATCGTTGAGCACACTATAATACATTTTATCATCCGCTTCAACCATAACTCCTGAATTTTGAGATCGTCTACACCTCTCACGTTCCTTTGTGTGGAATTTAAAGCCGTTGATGTTGAATCCATTAAATCTCCTCACAACATTATTTAGACCTCGAGCAAAGGCAATTATTTCATCTGAATAATTGTTATCCACCATCCATGACACCTAAACATTTTCCAACAATTAATATGAGACAACAACAGCCAATGGTTTATTGAAAACACTTATAACATTCGAAGACAATTGTTATTATGCCTAACTTGTCTCATAAGCCATGAGGGAAATTTCTCAACCAACCACTTTTGTTCGAGACTTTGTATTGGTCGATTGGAATGGATGGTTAGTCTTTGAGCAGCCAAAAATCCGCTGCAATAATTGATGTTTTCATTTAACTGTTATCCATCACAGTGATAATAACAGATAATAACAACTCAATTTAAACACATAATTATTAAGTTCCTTTATTGATACTAACCTACGAAGGTTAGAAAGTTTATCATTATGGAGCAACGCATAACGATGTGCTTGAGCCAATGACATGTCATCGAGCTCAACACTTACAATCTTTCCCATTATCCGTCCACCCGAGGAAAACATGTATTCATCCTGATAATTTACAGTATCATTGTTCCTTTGGGAGCGGTTGAATTTTGTCTCTACACCTTTGAAGTATTGTGAGCAATATATTAGACACTCTTCTCCATTGTACACTTCAGCAATTGACCCCTCGGGTCGACTTCTATTACATACATAAGATTTTACTCGCACTAAATACCTTGCAAAGCCAAAAAACTAAAGATAAATTAAGTAGCCAATAATAAAAAAAATAAAAAAACAAAGTGCACAAATTAGCATTGAACATTTAACCTCTCAACAGAATACATCCACATGTAGTGTATGAGACCACCAAGTCTAGCCTCGGAGGCTAAGTGAATGATAAGATGAACCATAATGGTAAAGAAACCTGGGGGGAATATTTTCTCCAAATGGCAAAGTGTCAAAGCAACACGCGACTCCAATAAGTCAAGCTCATCGGGATCAAGGGCTTTAGAGCATAAAGCTTTGAAAAATGATGATAACTCAGACATAACTGCTACAACATGTCTAAGCAAAGATACTCTTAAGGCAATCGGAAGGATTTCTTGCATCAATATGTGACTGTTATCACTCTTTAAGTTTAACAACTTACGATCCTTTAGGTTGACACATCTCGAGATGTTTGATGCATACCCATCAGGAACTTTAAGATTTGCCAAAACTGTCAAGAAATTTTGTTTCTCCTTCGTGAACATAGTGTAGCATGCTGGAGGAGAGTGATCTTTTCCATTAGGAATAACAACTAAATGGAGGTCTTTCCTAATACCAATTTCCTCGAGATCGTGGCGTGCCTTTTTATTATCTTTAGTCTTACCATCTATATTCAATATTGTTCCAATCAAATTATCACATACATTCTTCTCTATATGCATCACCTCTAAATTATGACGCAATAGATTGTCTTTCCAATATAGTAACTCAAAAAAAATGCTTCTTTTTTTTCACAACGTATCTACAACTCCCTCGTCCATGGGAATATCCTCATTATCAACATTTTCAAAGAAATCATCCACACCCTCTAAAAGGTTATCAACTTCATCCACTAGCACTTGCCACGTAGAGGTACCAACATTCTCTTTTACCCTCTTCTTAGAAGGCTTCGATGTTTTACCATAGCTATAGTTTCCACCCTCTAGTTGTCTTAAAACATCGTGCTCAGACGGTGGAACAGAAGCGGATCCCAACTCTATGGTGCCATCAAACTGATCCTTTTGAAAACGAAACTCATGGTTTTCTATTAACCATCGACGATGACCCATATAGCAAAACTTTTCGCCGTGCTTTAACCATACAGAATGTGTAGATTCCCTACAACATGGACAAGCAACCCGCCCCTTGGTGCTCCAACCAAATAAGTTTGCATAGGCTAGAAAATCATTAATGGTCCAAAGAAGAGAAGTGCGCAGCTTAAAGTTTTGATTGGTGGACGCATCAAACGCATCAACACCATCCCATAATTGTTTTAACTCTTCCATTAGAGGCTGCAAAAAGATATCAATATAGGGGCTTCTCTCACCAGGAATAACCATTGAAAGGATGAAAGATGTTTGTTTCATGCAAAGCCACGGTGGCAAGTTGTATGGGACCAAAAGAACGGACCATGTGCTATAAGTTGAACTCATTGTTCGAAAGGGATTGAACCTGTCACTAGCTAGGTCAAGCCTAACACTCCGAGGATCAGCTGCAAAATCGGGATACAATCTATCCAATTCATTACAGGCTAATCCATCCGCATGGTGTCTTAAAATCCCATCCTTTGTCCGTTCTTTGTCATGCTATCTCATCAACGAAGCCGTTTTTGATGACATATATATCCTCTTCAATCTCGGTATTAACAAAAAATAACGCAATACCTTAGATGGTTTTTTCTTTTTCGATTGACCATCCATCTCATTCAATGGATCCTCAACATCAGCAGTGTTTTTTACCCGCCGTGGCACACCACATGCATGACAAAATTCATCATTCACATGCTCACCCCAATACAGTGTGCAGTCATTAGGACAAACATGAATCTTCTCATACCTAGGACCCAATCTTTTGATAATCTTCATGGCTTCATAATAATTTGATGGCAATGGAGCACACATCGGAAATGCCATGTTGATAAACTCAAGCAACATAGTCAGAGATTTACCAGACCACCCATTCAAACATTTGAGGTGTAGTAGATATAACATGAAACTTAACTTTGTGAAATTCTGACAACCCGGATAAAGTTCAGTATCGTAATCTTTCATCAAATTGCGATACTGAGTCGTCACATCAATAATAGAACGAGTGTGAAGGATCACCATAATTATTGAACTCAAACCCACCATGAGCCTGTTGCTCTTCACCATGCTCATTTGAAGATCCCACTTCGATTCCTAAACTTAACGGTTCATTTTTTGGGTTTTCGCAAGTAACCTCAAAGGCACCTCGGAGCAAACCCAAGGCGTCATCTCGTCCCATGAAGCCACTTGGAACACTAGTGGGTTGTGAACTAGTGTGAGTGTGGTCTATACGAGAAACTTTCTCCCCATGAAAAACCCACTCGGTGTAACCTGGACTAAACCCATTATACAATAGATGCTCCTGAACAATTTCTGGTTCGAATGAATAACAATTACCACATCTCCTACATGGACAAACAATACTACCACGACCACAAGTGTTTCTGACACGTAAATCTAATGAAGTTTGCAACACCATCCATATGGGTTTTACTCGACCTCGGTTTATCTATCCAACTTTTATCCATTTTTAGACGACGCCAATAGACTTTCTTAAAAAAATGTTAATAAAGTCAAAATTATAATATTTTTGGCAAAAGAAGGCATAATCACAAACTTCGATTTGATTGGTAAGTTGATGAACTGAAATTGATAACAACAAATTGAGTTAAAACTATATTTAATATTATATATAAAGTATTAACCTATTCAAGTTCACGAGAATGCACCCACTTGCATATTTCTTTAAACTCCTCGGTGAATTAATGCAAAGAAGAGCAATTTTTTTAAACCCACTTGCATCTTTCTTTAAACCCCTGGGTGAATTTATTTTCCCTTTTCTTTAAACCCACTTGCAACTTTCTTTAAGAAATTTTTTTGCTTTCAAAATCAACATTTTGCCTTATTTTCTATCAACGAATAAAACTAAATACTTTCAAATTGCTAATAAAACAATTCCATAGTTAAGACAAACATATACAGTGCACTTGAAATTGTATATCATGACTTCACAATCATGCTCAATTCAAGGGAATTTATCGTTAGAGAGATAAAGAAGGATGAAGTTTAGTATTAGCAAAGTTTGAGGACAAAATCTAACTAAGTATATTATCCAAATCACCAACAAGAGTTTAAAAACTTTTTTGTTTAAGTTACAAGAGTTTAAGAAATTTTGATTTCAACATACCACACCAACCAAAAACAGTTTCAACAAGAAAACTATAGCAACGTAGACGACAAAGCTAGTTTAGTGGAGTCACTACAAAACAGATTGACCCCTCTTGTTTTCGAAACAGGTCAAGCAAATGAAAAAAAAATATAACTAGCACTCCCATTTTTAACATGAAAGTCAGGATATTCCTAAAATCTCTCACGCACTTACGATGATTACATGCTAGAAAAAAATGTAAACTTAAATAACAAGAGTATTATAAGTTATTAAGTGCAATGGAAAGTATGAATAGCTCCCAATTTTTTAACACAACTAATTGAAGAAGTAAACAGATAAAATCATTCAGTCAAGTGATTCAGTAACCTCCTCAGTAAGCACTTTGCTCAAGCGCATACCCTATGCCAACTGATAAGAAACCTGACTGCCTTTCAATAAAATATTCAACAACTCTCAGTGCATTCCAGAAACTACAACCATCAAAATTTACATCAATAGAACACTTCAAAGGCATAACAGATATAGTTTCAATGATAATGCAAAGAAGTGTTGCAGCAAGATATATTACTTCAAAAGATTTCAAATTTGATAGCCACGCAAAATAAACAACAATACAACATACAACAAAAAGAAACAAGAGTTGCATATACATGCACAAGCAGAACCATACCATAGTTAAAGCAGAACACAAAACAGAAAACTAGAATACTAGAACTATAAAAACCTGACAGATTTCATACGAATATCATGTGAATTGTAAAAACCAAGCATCAACCTGATTCCATTCCACTTAGGAAAATAAAGAAGTGTAGAACCAACTCCACTCAATATTCAGAGAACAAGAAATTCACTAAAACCTCTAAATGGTCACCTTTCCCCAAAGAATGTTAAAAGAGGGGAAAACAACCAATATGAAATTATTAACATGATCAAACATGTCAAATAGCTAAAATCTAATGATCCCACACCATAAAACCAAAACAAATTATGTAGTTTATCTGTAACTGTAACTGTATATTTGTGGCAGCATTAATAAAAATTGAACTTATAACCAAATTATCATACAGAATTAAATTATATAACCCCAGATCATCAAATTTTTTTAGACCCAAAACATAGAACACCTATCTCCCATTACACACATAGACCAATTCTCAAAGTCCCAAACTTCAGTGCCCACTTCACATTACACACTACATCAAAATTTATCAAATTCTTAGATGATCAGTGATATGCAACGCAGAGAAACTAGAATGAGAGAGAGAGAAAAGGGACAGAGTAAAAAGAATAAATTATAGAAGGAAAAAAATATACCTTGGTTGTAGCAAAAATGTCCAGAGTGATATGAATACTATTTAATAACAAAGGCCAAATAAGAGTAAAAGGGGGGGGGGGGGGGGGAATCATGCATGGAACCCAAAAATTTGAGGTATGCGTGACCCAAAAATTTACCTGAGAGGGACCAACGACGATGAAGATGCTGACCCCCGGTGGGTTTTCCCAGACCACAATAGAGCTGCTTCAGGGAAAAGCACGGACGCGGCAAGGAGGAAACCAGAAAGAGAGAAAAAAAATTTTAGGCAAGCACGGACGCGGCAAGGAGGAAACCAGAGAGAGAGAGAGAAAATGATGCAGCGGCAGTGGAGGAAACCAGAGAGATCAAGAGAGAAAAGTTTAGGCAAAAGCACAGACGCGGCAAAGAACGACAATATTTGTGAAATTTTTATCATACTCCGACGCTTCAAAGCGTTGGAATATGCTCGAAACCCATTTTATATTCCGACACCGGTATATACCGGCACTTCTAAGCGTCGGAATATGTAATTAGATTCGCAAATAACGGCGCTTTTAAGCGCCATTATATGTTCTTTGACTATTGCAGCGCTTTAAGAAAGCACCACCAAGAAAGCGCCGATGGTGAATATATTGCGGCACTTTGGTCAAGCGCCGGTAAATGTCACTTCTCTTGTAGTGTTTTTTCGTAGTTACGAATAGTATTTCATGGCTTTTAACGGTTTCAGATTTGAATTCGACTAACAGAGTAATTAAACGGATACATTGATAGATATGTCAAATGTCACAGGTTGATATTTTTTGTCCCAACAAAAAAATATTAAAAACACTAGTTACATGTATGTGTTGGTTATAAATTAGAAAATACTAAAAAAGCTAACACAATTATATAGTAATTTTTTTTATCGGTAACACAATTATATAATTAATCAACCCGAACCCTACAAAAATACATAACAACCTCTTGAATTCGACATCTTTAAACTTAGGCATTTGAAGCGAGTAAAGTTTCACACACTCCACTTCATAAGCAAATAAAATGAAACAATTCAGGTGTCGATCAACTATTGCTTTAAAGTCTTCTAATATGGTTAGTCAGATCGCAAATGTCAATAGATAGCAACTTATATATTGCAATGGAAGATATTTCATTTATAACGTCGTGCCAACTCAAAACTCACACAACATTACCAGTTGTGATCCTTCTTTCCAAAGAGAATGAGGAGCCTATACATGCATCTGATGCTATTCTTATGCTTCTCTCCTTATTTTTCTTATCCACCAGTGTCAGATCTCAGTATATAAGTTTTTGTTTGGTGAATCAAATAGTACTGTTGATGCAATGATTGAAGGCAACAACATCATCAGGTGAGTGGGTGTGTAATTGTCGTGATTTCTTTGTAATATTAAGTCAACCGATGATTGAAAAAGTATAACTTTGATACTGTTGAAAAGAGCTTGATAAGATCTACAATCGCGATTGAGTTCACACCTCAGTTGCGTCGCACGTGTGAATTGAAGGACTTAACTTTAAATCTACTATTTTTTATGAGTTTTGTCGGAAACCACCGACACCATCGACCCGGATTTTGAAAGAGAAAGAGAAGCATCGAAGTGCTCACCTGCAAGATTCTGTTAGAGTTGGTCACATGTGTCCCACCGTGATGACAGACCGTGCGTGGGTGATGCCTCTTGCTATTGTTATATATTTTTTTTATTTTAAAAAAACGTGATTTTTTTAAAAGAAAAATACTTTGTTGGCGTGGTAAAATGGTATTTTGGTTAAAAAAAAAATACAATTCATTTATAGTCTCTGATTTAAAATTTTTAATGAGTTGTACACTCATCTCACCATGATCTAGATCCAAATAAAGATGAATCCCGATACTATATGTTATTTTTTTTTAGCTTTCACTTTATTTTCTGAAATGAAAATCATGAAAATCCCAATATATATGTTATGTTTGTTGTTAATTGCGTTTCTCACCTCAACTATCTTGGGTAAATTTTACATGGAATTTCTTGCTTTAGAAGTTGAAACTATATGTTGTGTTTTTTTAGCTTTCACTTTATTTTCTAACATTTTTTTCTCACATATTTCATAAAAAAAAAATCTCACATACACATTAGATTTTTAGGTTACATCTGATTGCAGGTTTATTAAATGTAGTTTATCTTAACTTGATATCAATTATTATCTCTTTTTTTAGTTGTTCAAAATTAATTTTGAAGGCAGTTTTTTATTTTTCTTTTCTTATGGCCAACATGTTATTGAAATGGTAAGAATATGAGATTTAGTGATTTATATCATTGGATTGTAGTTCTTTCAGTTTAAGGCGGGAAAATATGAGAACAATTGTTTACACTGTTCAATCATCTCAATGATCATTAAATTAGTTGTCCCAATTGACAGGACATTGTCTTATGCATTTTGAGATAATTCAACGGTGTATATGGGAGTTCATTCAATTTTTTCCCACTAAATTGAGAAAATCGCAATTCATATTATATAAGTCACTAAAGCTATTGTTTCAACCATTTCGATAGTGTGTTGGTCTCCCTAATCATTGTTCCTATGTCTGGCTCAAAATTGTTATTGGGGCTAAAGATAGGTAAGATTAGCTTCGGATTGTACTCAAGACATTTCAGTACGTGCTTCGCTCAGGTTTTGTCAATTCAAGTGGTATTTTTTTGGATTTTGGGTTGACTCACTCTTATCGATTTTTATTTATAGTGATTTTATTTTATCTTTTATTTATGTTCAAGTTGATATAATTAGTTAGCTTAATTTTATTTAATTTCAATGCAATTAAGTTCACGAAATAAGTTAACAATAATTTAATATAAATAAGCTTTTTTATCTTATTTTTTCATATTAATATATTTAAATACAAGTCGTAGTTAAAAAAATTAAACACTAACAATACTCTCTAAGAGTGACAAATGCAATTAATATACAATAATAAATTATAAAATAAAGAAAAAATAATATTAACTTATATATAGCTATAAATTTTTAAAAGTGTTGTGGGTGTCGCTTTTCTTTTCATTGAATGGGTTTACATGAAAATAAAAGACATAAATTAATGCATATTTTTTATAAAAAAATATGTAGAGTTTCGAACTTTATTGTGGAGTATATTGTTGAGTTTTGATATTATTATATTATGTCATGTATTCAATTTTAATAAGAGAAAATTGAAAAACAATTTGGTATTGCATTCATATGGTTATTAAATATTGTTGTATTATATTAATACAAAAACAATGCAAGTGCAAAATTAAAGGAAATAAGCTTGAATTTGTCTCCTTCAATTTAGAAATAAGGTCTTTTGCCATTATTTCATCATGTTTATGAAGGGATTGCTTTTGATTAATAATTGCGACTCTTTTGGGCAACACCAAGTATTAATGTTAATACGCGAAGCTGGGATGGAGGCAGAGGGAATTTGTCAATTACCTCTCAGTTCAGATTGGTTTGGTGGATAATTTAATTTGGCATTTTACTCCCAATGGACTATTCACAGTCAACGAATAACAATCTTAGCAAGAGAGGCATGGATGGGAGGAGTCTGTCAGCGATGCAAGCAACATGAAGAAAATCAGATGCATGCAATTCTGCGCTGTAGGCATGCAGTATTTGGTAATGACAGATCAAAGAAGTGTGAAGCAGTGGATTTTTTTATCGCTTGTCTTCTTTTGACGTTGAACGAGGGTCTATGTGGAGCAATAGAAATGAGTCCATTTTGGGAGGAAGGGAGAAGACACCACTGGACGTCGTTTGTGCTAGCTTACAGGCTTTTGGGAAGAATCCTTTGAGAGTGAAAATCAAGGAAGCAAAATGGAAGCCGCCGCGAGACAAATGTGGATGGCACAATTCATTGCTATGCAAACAAAGACTCTAAAATGGCAGAACATGACTGGTCCCATTCTAACAGAAGCTACGGCTCTCTTTGAAGGGATGAAGTTGGCTGCAGAGATGGGTTTTGAATCCATGATTTTCGAAAGTGACTGTCTTTCACATGTGTGGCAATGATCTGCACATCCTTTCAGATGTTGGAGAGATAGTGCATGAAATAAAAGATGGCAAGGTTTTCTTTGAGACATATCAGTATGGTTGGAAATATGGCAGCACACACTTTGGTTACGAAAATCAGTATGTGATTTTCTTACCCGAATAGAAAAATGGGTGATTTTTCAGATGTATTTGTAGGATTATAATGCGAAGAAGATTATTAAGAATATTCATGTGTGAGTGAGAAGATGTGAAATATCAATCTCACGTAAAAATGAGAATCAGATTAAAAAAGTATATATATATATATATATATATATATATATTGTTAAAGTTAAAACTAATTAAATTAAACTTTTGAATTGACGTGGTCTTCAATTTTATATATTAAATCTTTACTTAGTTATATGGTCATCATGCCTAACAATTATATATATATATATATATATATATATGATAGTATGTTTTTAACTAATGCCTTTCACTTAGGAATTTAAGTTGTTGGGATTGATCTTGATTTTCACATATTCATTTGTTAAATTTTATTACTTTGATTTGCAAGATATTATTGGGTGGAATGATTCGCTTAATACAAAAGTAAAGCTGTGTAAGTGGGATACGTTCTTGCCCAGGTTCTCTCTCTCTCTCTCTCTCTCTCTCTCTCTCGTTGAACTCTACATCACCCAATAAATTAGCACTAATTAGTAATCTAATTTCTTTGTTTTGTTCAAAAAAGAAAAATGACAATTAATAATTAACTTTTATGAGTCCTGAGGTCTGACTCCATATAACATCCTGACGTAGATTATTTATTACCAAAAAAATAATGTTTTTTGGAATAATCATTTTGAATAACATTAATCAATTCCAGTTATATTATCCATTCGTACTTATTACGGTATTTTATTTAAGGGTAAAAAATATATTAATAATGTGTCTTAATTGATGTGCCCAACACGTGACCGTTCAATAACTTTCGAGTGGCAAAGTGACCCGAACTGGCTACCTCTTGACACGATAACGAAATAACTCAGAAAGAAACCATATCTCAAGTACAAAGAACCGTCTGTTGTAAGGTTCGAGGCATTCACACTTTAGTCTAACAATGTCCTAACCCAAAAAATCAGCAACATACCAACACCTACATAAAAGATTCTTCACCTTCGAACAAACAAGCAAAGGAAGAAAAAAAGAGAGAATAAAAAACAAAGGCAGGACTTAAACACAACAACACTTAGAAGAGGTAGAAAACATGGAGAGAATCATAGGTATAGAGAGAAATCATACGAAGAACAAAGAGAATTCATATAGTTATCTCCTCATCCTAAATATCCACTACAAGATAAAAGGTTATCGCTGGCGTTTTTTTTTTTTGTGCATATTTTGGCGCTTAAAAGCGCCGAAATATGAATTTCCAGTGCTTTTCACAAGCGCCGGATCAAGCACCGGTATGTGTGGTGTCGAAGCGCAAATACCAGCGCTTTGAGAAAGCACCGCAATATGCATATTTTTTGGGCGCTTAGAAGTGCTGGTATATACCGGACACTATTGCAGCGCTTCTAAGCATCGGTATATTTCGACGCTTAAAAGCGCCGGTATATACCGGACATTAAGCGCCGCTAAAGTACAGTTTCTAAGCGCCGGTATATACCGGACATTTTATGCATATTACAGCCCTTTAAAGCGCCACTAAAAGTACGGTTTTAATTGTGTTTTTACATTATTTTGACTTAAATATCAACATTCACCCTTCAATAAATAAAATATACCATAAAATACAAAAAATTTCAAATGTTCTTCGATATATAAAATGCATCAAACATCTATAAAAATTCCTTCAGTCAACACAAAAGTCATCTTATTTACACAAAAAAAAAAAAATCATAGTTCACATATAAAATTCATACAAAAACAAAGTAATGGAAATGTAGTATAAAAAATTATTTTAGCATCATGAAATCAAGCATGAGGTCCTCTATTAGCCAAATGTTGTAGTAAAAACTTCAGCTCATCCATTTGGGATTGTATATTATTTATTTGATCATCGTGCCTCACCATTATTTGTTGAATTTGTTGCGCATACTGTTGATTGTTTTCTTCTATTTGTGCTCTCAGACTATTTATCTCTTCAGCATAGGCCCCATGGTATCCCATATCATTCCTCATTTGAGCTGAAAGTCCAAACACAGCAGATGGTGTAACTCCAAAACCCTGACTTCGGACACGACCGGAACTCTCTTCACCTATAAGCTCGGTGAAGACTTCATTTTGTATTGCTAAATTATTGCTAGCATCAGAGGATCCTGAAGCTGCAACAAGTTCAGCAACACGAGCTTCAGCTGCCACCTATAATTAGAAAACAATAAAAATTAAACTCTTCCGAATATTTAGTAGCTAATTACAGCGAAATATACATAAAACAAAAGGTGTTTATCATATTTTATAGAAAAACGAGCAGAATTTCTCCTATTTTTCCATAAAACCTCCTGCAAAAGAAAAACAAATATACAATCCAAACAATGTAGCCAATTCACAACTTAACAAGGAAACAACAAAAAAGAAACAGAGGATAAAACAAATTCATCTAAGAGAAAAGACTATCTCTAACTTTCACAAAGATCTCTGTGACCATGGCCAGAATATCAATTCAAAAAATGTTGTCTCACTGCTACCATATATCTCATTGTAACCTTGCTTTACCACCATCAATTTATATCTATACATAAAATAAAATTGATGCAAAATCTATAGAGTACTAAAACTAATTTAGACAAAATGAGCAAAGAAAACATATCCATAACAGTGAATCTACCATGCCATCACCAAGTTCAATAAATCATATCTCTACAGAATTAAATTTATTAAGATTTAAGCACTAGTTTAAACATCACTACAACAGAAAGCCATCAAAACATAAGATATAAGGCCAAAGTCCAATGACCAGTTGGTAGCATTGGCCACAATGTTGGCAGCCTTGTATGGGCTTGCACGAGAAATTACAAGGCTGTTAGTAGGCTGCCTGCATCGGCAGCAACACTGACAACATCTTTGCTTCCTATACAAGCCACGATGAGGCTTACCAGTATCATCTATGCTCGTCGGTGGTCACCACCATACAAAATCATCCCACTTTTATTAGCACAACTACAAAAATGTAACTAGGATATCATTTTTACCTTCAAAGCATAAAATCTTCACCATACATTCAGGTTCCTTTGTTTAGTACATAAAATCTTCACCATACATAAAATTTGTTTAGTACAAGTCAAGTTCGGAAAAAAAATGAAAAGCATGATCAAGTTCCCAACCTCACCTGCTGCCAATCAAACACATTTACTGATATAAGATTCAGATATATATCTAATCAGTAATTAAAGAAAAAACTATTGATCATTAAGGCTATGCAGAAAATGGATCATATTTCAAACACAGCTCTAATATATAAGCCAGGATCACATTGCCAAACAGATTAATCCTAAAGGCACCAGAACCAGACAGATGTATTCTAAAAGCACCAAGGGAGTACTATATATGTACAGAACAAAAGAACCATTTACAAAAACAAGAGAGTATGTCAATGAAGTCTATGAAGTCATCCTCATTTAAAAAAAAAATAACATCAAACTAAAACCCCAAATTATTTTATCACCCTTCCTTGATGAAAGCTATAGATTTCTTTACTTAATTGAAGGCTCTCTTAATTCTTTCATTCCACATCAATTGAAAATAGAAAGGAATAAAAAAATATTAGGCTTTTTCCCTATTTTTAAAGATGTTCAACGTACTCCAAGCTCACATCTCTTCTTGAAGGGAACCAACATTCCACCCAAAATAATCCTACCACACACTAAAAGCCATCTCCCATTACTATAGAACTGCACGTAATCAATCAAAATAACTTCTTCTTACCAAGAACCTTTTGCTTGTAACTGAATATTGAAGAGTGGTCAAATTGCAATATCTTTGTAAAGAGAACAACTTTGTAAATCTCAATTCCCATGGCCCCAACGCAGCCCTTTCACACTCTAAGCCAAGGCCTCGAGGCATTCGAGCAAAGAGCTCAGCCTAACTCGACCTTATACACATGGGAATCATTTCATAAAACTGGAGACATTGTTTTAATTATTGAACATTTTCCTTGGAGAAGTATCATTGTAGTGCATTTTACACAACCTATTTTTTTTATCCAAAAAGACAACATTCAAAATATTATTTTAGGTATAAGGAACTAGAAATCACTAAATCTTGTAAGCAGAAAAAACTTAAAGAATAGGATACAACATGAAAAATGAACTCCAAATACTCATAGCAAGTTAATCTAGAAAGACTTATCTTTGAAGCGAGCAAAATACATGCTGATGAATGGCTTTTGCAGGACACAGGAAACATAGTTGTACAAGTCATACACATTAGATTATAGATTTTGAAGATAAGCATCAAACGTTAATATAACTAGAGTCTATCTTCATCAAGAAACTAGAACCAGAAACCAGGAGCAAATTAACTCAAAACAGTAGTATAACTAGAGTAATACTCATGTCAAACCCAGATTCCAATAAATGAAATTACTGAAATCAAACAAAGATAATGAAAAATAGACAATAATCAAGGTTCAGAACCTTAATTCCCATCCTTAGAATCAGTTGATAGAAAAGTCAAATTAAATTCAATGTAATATAACTAACCAAGAATCTCCTGTACGACCAGCCGTGAGACTTAATTGAATAAATGGCTATAGATCACTAAAAAGATAGTTATTTTTTATAAACATAAATGTTCGTCAGTGTGTATGTAGAAAGGGAAAAACAGAGGGAGTAAATCAACAAGACTTGTGCATTTTAGTAAAGGCAAGATCAGTGATGACTAATAAAAGGTTTAGATTAAAAAAAAAATAGTGTTGCATGTTAATGGGACTAAGGCCTAACTGAGTGCATGTACCTAAGCCAACCAACAAATTGTCAAAAAGAGACATTTTAAATTCTCCAATCTATTTAAGAAGTATTTCAATGTAAAAGACACTTTTAAAATGGATAATTCCTAACCAGGGCATTCAATGATCTTTTTTTTCACTTAAGGAGAGTTCGATACAAAGTTATTCACAGTTCTAACAAGTTAGAAACACGCAAATCATATCTAAATCATCAAATGTACAGTGAACTTACCATAAATTGTCGTGATTCATCATCAATAAAAGTCTAATCCTTGCGTTTATGAGTTTCAGCAAAAAACTCTACGCGCCCGGGCTCATTCTCATGTGTCATCTCCTACCATGTATGAAAAGAGTTCAAATTATGACTCAATACACTCCATCTCAAATGAAAGATTGGATGAATGAAGCGAATTAACTCACATATTCATCCCGTCTTCTAGCAAAACTCTTTGAACCAGACTTGTGAGGACATTGTTGTCTTTCACAGGTCGTTGTCCCTATAGTCGAATATTTCTACACTAATAATAAACCAATTGAATAATCAGTCATCATTAGAAAAATATAAATAATGAGAATCTAAATGAACATAATTATCTTAAAACAACCTCACTCTGGTCAGAGAACCAGTAGTTCACCAGTTGCTTCCACTGGTCTTGATCTACGCCTTTTGGAACATCATTACTCAAAACTTGTTGTTTTGTTTTGTTCCCCATGTAGTCCCTTTTCAGCACATATCGGTAGTCCCTCTATTTTTTCCCTATCATCCTCAACAAAATATTGTCTATCACCTCAATTGTAGGGTAATGGAACTTTCTCTATCACAAAGAAAGGAAATCTATGTCAAATAAGCATTATTGGTATTAGGGATTATGCATGTACAACACCACGAATACAAAAAAACAAAAAAAAATTGGAGGCAATCAATGGTTATTAAGTTGTTACTTACCCGAATCAATATAACAAGGTCCTTCTTGTAGCGAGAAGGGACCTTCTTCCAATTCGTGTAATTAAGCGAACAAAGGTTCCCTCTTTTTGCTACCTTGCCCAACCAGCTACTTAACATTTGGCCACCTTTCTTAATAGGTTGATGACGTGCATTGAAGTGGACTACAATTTTTTCCCCACGTTCAAGGGACCACACTTGTGAGGTTCTCAGGACACGTGTTTGCTTTCTCACCTTCCCTTCAGAATCTATACATTGAAAACATAAATTTTATAATTAGTATAACAATGTGGTATCAAACTAGTTATAGAGAGAATGTATTCTAATACAAAAATTACCAATTATCTCATACTGTTCACTATCATTATGATCACTTCCCGATGTTATTAGATCGGTCTCAGAATCATTTTGTGAGTCATGATCATTATCAAGGTGATACTCATGTTCATGGTGAATATCTTCTTGATGATGTGAAGACTCAACTGCATACTTGTTTAACATGTTATCTCTAACTGATGGAGGGATTTTTTGACCTATACATCTTGCAATCTGTATACATAAAAACATTAAAATGATTATATCTCACACTATCAAAAATGCATTAAAAGTTAACAAGAATTAGAAGAACCACACCTGAAAGATAGGAATGGTTAAGGGGTCGCAGCAAATGCAGCAATCAATAACTTCAGAGTACCAGATAACAAATGAACAAATAAGTGATTCAAATAGGATTTAAAGAACAAACAATAATCAATGATAAAACCAAAACAGAAATTTACGACATTCTAAAGTAGCATTCCACAAACTGTACGCAAAAAAGTTCAGGACTCTTGTTATGTGTGATACAAAGCAACAGTAACCCGATAGATTACAATAAAACCTTACAAAACTCGTTGACACACATGTGCATCACATAAATACACATCCAAATATAATTACATGGAAATGCACATAAAACTAGTTGGTATCTTCGTCAATGTCCATCCTAGCCCAAGTTGAGAAACAATCTAATTGATCGTCTACCACTACATTAGAAGGCATGCACTGATTGTAAGTGTTATCATTCTCTTCCTGCGTTTTTTCCCCTATTTCATATAGGTCCCTTGGCTTTGTGATCACAATATGATACCATTCCTTTATTGTTGGGTCTTGCACATAAAACACTTGTTTTGCTTGAGATGAAAGTACGAACGGGTCATTCTTCAATAACTTACCAGTGTGTATTAACCTATTCAAGTTCACGAGAATGCACCCACTTACATCTTTCTTTAAACCCATGGTTGAATTAATATCCACCCAATCACAACGGAACAACATAATCTTAAATGTCTCATAGTAATCCAACTCGATGATATCGTTGAGCACACCATAATACATTTTATCATCCACTTCAACCATAACTCCCAAATTTTGAGATCGTCTACACCTCTCACGTTCCTTTGTGTGGAATTTAAAGCCATTGATGTTGAATCCATTGAATCTCCTAACAACATTATTCGGACCTCGAACAAAGGCATTTAGTTCCTCTGAATAATTGTTATCCACCGTCCATGGTGCCTAAACATTTTCCAACAATTAATATAAGACAATAACATTCAATGTTTTATTGAAAACACTTATAACATTCGAAGACTCTTGTCATTATGCCTAACCTGTCTCATAAGCCATGAAAGAAATTTCTCAACCAACCACTTTTGTTCGAGACTTTGTATTGGTCGATTGGAACGGTTGGTTAGCCTTTGAGCAGCCAAAAATTCGCTGCAATAATTGATGTTTTTATATAACTGTTAGCCATCACAGTGATAACAACAGATAATAAAAACTAAATTTAAACACATGATTACTAATTAAGTTCCTTTATTGATACTAACCTATGAAGGTCAGAAAGTTTATCATTATGGAGCAACACATAACGATGTGCTTGAGCCAATGACATGTCATCGAGCTCAACACTCGCAATCTTTCCCATTATCCATCCACCAGAGGAAAACATGTATCCATCCAGAAAATTTACAGTATCGTTGTTCCTTTGGGGGAGGTTGAATCTTGTCTCTACACCTTTGAAGTATTGGGGGCAATATGTTAGACACTCTTCCCCATTGTACCCTTCAGCAATTGACCCATCGGGTCGACTTCTATTACATATGTAAGATTTTAATCGCACTAAATACCTTGCAAAGCTAAAAAACTAAAGATAAATTAAGTAGCCAATAATAAAAAATAAAAAAAACAAAGTGCACAAATTAGCATTGAACATTTAACCTCTCAACAGGATACATCCACCTGTAGTGTATTGGACCACCAAGTCTAGCCGCGGAAGCTAAGTGAATGATAAGATGAACCATAATGGTAAAGAAACCTGGGGAGAATATTTTCTCAAAATGCAGAGTGTTAAAGCAACACGCGACTCTAATAAGTCAAGCTCATGGGGATCAAGGGCTTTAAAGCATAAAGCTTTGAAAAATGATGATAACTCAGACACAACTGCTACAACATATCTAGGCAAAGATGCTCTTAAGGCAATCGGAAGGATTTCTTGCATCAATGTATGACTGTTATCACTCTTTAAGTTTAACAACTTATGATCCTTTAGGTTGACACATCTGGAGATGTTTGATGCATACTCATTAGGAACTTTAAGATTTGCCAAAACTGTCAAGAAATTCTGCCTCTCTTTCGTGGACATTGTGTAGCATGCTGGACACATCTAAATTATGATGTAATAGATTGTCTTTCCAATATGGTAACTAAAAAAAATGCTTCTTTTTTTCCACACCGTATCTAAAACTCCCTCATCCATGGGAATATCCTCATTATCAATATTTTCAAAGAAATCGTCCACACCCTCAAAAAGGTTATCAACTTCATCCACTAGTACTTGCCCCGTAGAGGTAACAACATCCTCTCTTGCCCTCTTCTTAGAAGACTTCGAGGTTTTACCATAGCTATAGTTTCCACCCTCTAGTTGTCTTAAAACATCGTGCCCAGACGGTGGAACAGGAGCAGATCCTAACTCTGTGGTGCCATCAAACTATCCTTTTGAAAACGAAACTCATGGTTTTCTGCTAACCATCGACGATGACCCATATAGCAAAACTTTCCCCCATGCTTTAACCATACAGAATGCGTAGATTCCCCACAACATGGACAAGCAACCCGCCCCTTGGTGCTCCAACCAAATAAGTTTGCGTAGGCTGAAAAATCAATAATGGTCCAAAGAAGAGAAGTGTGAAGCTTAAAGCTTTGATTGGTGGACGCATCAACATCATCCCATAATTGTTTCTACTCTTCAATTAGAGGCTGCAAAATGATATCAATATCATTACCGGGACTTCTCTCACCAGGAATCACCATTGAAAGGATGAAGGATGTTTGTTTCATGCAAAGCCACGATGGTAAGTTGTATGGGACCAAAAGAATAGGTCATGTGCTATAAGTTGAACTCATTGTTCAAAAGGGATTGAACCCGTCACTAGCTAGGCCAAGCTTAACACTCTGAGGATCAGCTGCAAAATCGGGATACAATCTATCCAATTCATTCCAAGCTAATCCATCTGCAGGGTGACTTAAAATCTCATCCTTTGTCCGATCTTTGTCATGCCATCTCATCAACGAAGCCGTTTTAGATGACATATATATCCTCTTTAATCTCGGTATTAGCGAAAAATAACGCAATACCTTAGCTAACTTTTTCTTTTTCGATTGACCATCCATCTAATTCAACGGATCCTCATCATCAACTATATTTTTGATCCACCATGCCACTCCACACGCATGACAAAATTCATCATTCACATGCTCACCCCAATACAGTGTGCAGTCATTAGGAAAAATATGAATTTTCTCATACCCAAGACCCAATCCTTTGATAATCTTCATGGCTTCATAATAATTTGATGGCAATGGAGCACACATCGGAAATACCATTTTGATAAACTCAAGCAACATAGTCAGAGATTTGCCAGACCACCCATTCAAACATTTGAGGTGTAGTAGATATAACATGAAACTTAACTTTGTGAAATTCTAACAACCTGGATAAAGTTCAGTATCGTAATTTTTCATCAAATTGCGATACTGAGTCATCTCATCAATAGCAGAACGAACTAGATGTTCGACGTGTGAAGGATCACCACAATTATTGAACTCAAACCCTCCATGAGTCTGTTGCTCTTCACCATGCTCATTTGAAGATCCAACTTCGATTCTTAAACTTAACAGTTTATTGTTTGGGTTTTCACAAGTAACCTCGAAGGCACCTCAGAGCAAACCCAACACGTCATCTCGTCCCACGAAGCCACCTGAAACACTAGTGGGTTGTGAACTAGTGTGAGTGTGGTCTATACGAGAGACTTTCTCCCAATGAAACCCATTCGGTGTAACCTGGACTAAACTCATTATACAATAGATGCTCCTGAACAACTTCTGGTTCGAATGAATAACAATTACCATATCTCCTACATGGACAAACAATACTACCACGACCACAAGCTTTCTGACACGCAAATCTAATGAAGTTTACAACACATCCATATAGGCTTTACTCGACCTCGGTTTATCTATCCAACTTTTATCCATTTTTAGATGACGCACTTTCCTAAAACAATGTTAATAAAGTCATAATTGTAATATTTTTGGCAAAAGAAGGCATAATCACAAATTTCGATTTCATTGGTAAGTGTATGAACTGAAATTGATACAAACTCATGTTGGCAATTGGTCTCAGCAAATAATTAATATTAATAATTATTACTGTCTTAATATAAATTAGTAACATAAAAATTATTGAAATAATAATAGTAATACTATAATAATAATAATAATAATAATAAATATATATATAAGTATTTATAATAATTGTATGATTTTATAGTAATTTATTATAAATAATTATTATTATTACTATTATTAAAATATGATTATTTCTAATTTCATATTATTATAATAATTTATGAAAATAATAATATATTATTTTTATTTAAATAATACTAAATATTATTACTAAATATGAAATTATAAAATTATTATTATTATTATTAATTATTATATTATAATAAAAACCTTATTAATTATAATAATAATTAAAAACTAATATAATAAGTAGAAATAAAATAATAATAAACATTATAATATATATGATCATAATAATACTATTACGATATAATAAGACATTTTAATATTAATATTCATAATAATTGTATTATTATAATAATTATTATTAATTCTAAAAATTATTTAAATTATCATAATAATTATTATTATATACAATAAAATTATTATTATTTTTATAATTAAATGATTTTTTCACGTATATCAGCATTTTTATGCTTCAGGATGTCTCATGTGCATACATAACAATTCATTTTACCATGCAAGTTTTTTCATATGTTTCTAGTCATCACAGCTCTTATAGGCACAAGTTCAACTCAACCAAGACTAACATTATTCACGTTATTTTAGATTTACTAAGTCATTTCCTTTTAATCTTAATTATTATCCTTGTGAATTATACTAAGGTGTATCCAGTATTTGAAGTCAAGCCTAAAATTCAGCAGCCCCATTTTCATTGATTTTTAAACCAATTGTAGCACAAATCATGTGAACTTATCAAATTTATATAACTTCAGGAATAAAAACTAATATAGTAATGAGATCGAAACCATACTTAGGTGCAAGAAAGAATGGCACTGGATCTCTAGCAAAAGTTTGATGAAGAATTCCAAGCAGATTACAGCTTCTGCTAAGATAAACCGGCTTGCTTTTCTTCAAAGATGTAGAAATGGCAGTATCTAGAAGTTCATGTGCATCATCCAAGTGTCATACTTCCTTCAAAGCTGTAGAAATGCATAACTTCACTTTCTTTGGGAAAGCAGCAAGAAAGTGTCCTACTTCCTGAATGTAATCAAATCCACAATATATATAGTTCACTGAGTTGGATAATGTTACTTGGAGCCAGAAAACTAATCCAGAAAAAAAAAATCAAAACAACATTAAACTGTGGACAACAATAACATGATATTGGGTTCTGTTTGAATCCACAAACTGCTCATGTTATTATCCTAACAAAGTTCTGTTTGAATCTCCACTAGAATCCCCTATTACCAAATGATAAGATGATTTTACCCAAAAAACAATACCATTAGTTGTAAACCCTAAATCCTTACTGTGAAGAAGCAGTTCCATTGGAAGGGGATTGACCTTATTATTGTCCTAACAAAGTTCTGTTTGAATCTCCACTAGAATCCTCTACTATCAAATGATAAGATGATTTTACCCACAAAAGACCATTAGTTGTAAACCCCAAAACCCTCTCTTCTCTCTGTCTTCAAAGCAACAAAAACCATGATAAAAGATACATTCACATAGAAAGAGATTAAAGAGAGAAACAAAGATGTAATCATGCATGATTTGAAGAAACAATGTGTGAGGAGTGTGAGGACAAAGAAGATGAACCTAAACGAATTATCACCAGCAAAATCAAAATTACCTAAAAATTAGATCAAACACCCACAAAAATCCATAATAATTTACCACAAAATCCATAACAATTAAGCCCAAAATTAATCAAGAAACAACACAATCTAAATCAAATTGAACAATGAAAATCAAATCAAAACAACTAATCGATGCATACAAACAAAAAATCGTAGATATAGTGAGAAAACCCAAAATCGAATTTGTAAGTTAAAAGCAAGTATTAACCCATGGTCACTGGATTCTGAAAATATTTAAAAGCTATATAAAATAAAGAAATCAAAGACACGGTTGTGTTAACAACTATTTTGGATTCAAGCATTGAGTTAAAGTCCAAAGAAATCAACCTAAATCTATAATCTAAAACAAATTTATAGCATCCAATCTACAACAAAAATTCACCTCATGTTTATATTTCATATCAGTAACTTCAAACAGAAAACCAATATTTTCTCATCCTAAAAAAAATTGCAAATTAAAATACCTTAAATTCAGAGAAAAACAAAGGTAAAAAAAAATGATATAAGAGAGATGAAACTCATCTAGGCATATACGAATGGTGTTGTCCTAACAAAGTTCTGTTTGAATATCCACTAGAACCATTTACTGCCAAATGATAAGATGATTTTACCCAAAAATGACCATTAGTTGTAAACCCCAAATTCAGAGAAAAACAAAGGAAAAAAAGAACACAAGGGAGATGAAACTCACTGGGGTAAATCCTAGAATTTGTTCAGCAGTATAAAACAAATTGGAATGAAGTAAAGATTTCTTATAGGCAACTCCTCAAACCCCTTGTGCATAGACCATTATTAACCTAAATTCAAAGAAAGAAAAAAGAACGTAAGAGAGATGAAACTTATTTGGGCAAATCCCAGAATTTGTTCAACAATATAAAACAAATTGCAAGGAAGACGACGCCTTAAGCATAGACCATTATTAACCCAAATTCAAAGAAAAAAGGGAAAACATAACATAAGAGAGATGAATCTCACCTAGGTAAATCCCATAATTCGTGCAGCATTATAAAACAAATTGGAAGGAAGATGATGATGATGATCTGGTGAAATAAAAAAGGCACAGTTATAACCAGAAGTTAAAAAATAAAAAATCCAAATAAAACAGAGTTCAAGGAACATATGGCTGTCTTTCAGAGGCCATCCTTTAGAGGCATGGCCAAATATCATACCTTTGATCTTTAATTACAAGCAATCTAATAAGCTAAAAGCAAATAAATTAACACCTTCCTAATCAAGTAAAAAACACAAAAAATTAGAAAGCCTACCCAGATGTTTAAAAAAAGGTCGAGGGTTAGGATAATTGGACCAATAAAGAGAATAAGCGACGTAGCAAGAAGAGTATGGCGGGGGAGCTCGCAGGAAGGATGAAATTTTTGGGGCAAACAGCGTGGTGGAGTTAAGGGCGGAGCATGGAAAATTTTTTGGGGGAATGGCGCGGTGGAGCGAAGGACAGCAGAAAATTTTCAGGGGAAAAATTCTGGCGCTATATTATTTATATTGGAAATTATCGGCGCTTTTAAAGCGCCAGAATATGCCCATTCCCATATTTCGGCGCTTTAAAGCGCCTGGATTTACAGAGAGCACATTCCGGCGCTTTAAAGCGCTGGTAAATACGGAGAGCTTATACAGGCACTTGCAGAAGCACCGGTATATGCTCGAAACTCATTTCATATTTCGGTGCTTCAAAGCGTCGATATATTGCGGCACTTCTAAGCGCCGCTATTTGTATTAAAATTCATGTATACCGGCGCTTTGAAGCGCCGTTATATGTTCTTTGTATATTGTGGAAAGCGTCGACGGTTGTTATATTGCGGCGTCTTTGTGAAGCGCCAAAATTAAAGCACCGGCATATATCAATTATGTTGTAGTGATCCACTCCCCTCTTAAAAACTTTTTCCTTTCATCTCGTAACAGTGTTCACTAACTTGAGTGTCAGATAGTCCTCTCCGGAGTTTAAACTCTGTGAGACTTCTTTTGTAAGTTGTTGTCCATCGCCCGCCTCAGGAAGCCCTTCAGTATAAGATTCCTTCTGCAAAGGCGAATTTTCAACATATAAATTCAGGAGATCATTAAATAATATTTTACAAGGCAATCCATGCATTACATCTAGCAACATTTAAGCCAAATAAAATCCATGCATATCTCTAATTCAGTCAAGAATTTTGAACTCAATTACAAACATTCATTATAGTCAAGAATCATTATTAATGAACATAGATTTAATTACCTTAACTTAATTACTTTAGTTTTTATATACGTATATTGATCGGATTACAATTTTAAAAAACTCAGAAGTTATATAATATATGCATAGTTTCTATCTGCAACATATTCTTATTGACTACTAAGGAAATGTGATCTAAACGAATGGGATTAATTTTGTACTCGAAAAAGATGATAAAAAAATTATCAAAATAAAAAAGAGCAGGGGCATGGGATTACCTGTTTGGGTTCAAAACCTGCATCGTAGAAAGCAAATATAGTATTATTTACTATATATTATATTTCAAAAAAGCAAACTAATATTTAATGATAATATCATATATGGAAAGCTAATTTTCAGACTATAATCAATGAGTATATTTTCAATTTAGTTAGTATACCCGAACTTGCAATGGTCAAACGATATTTTATGCATCAATTAAGTACGATGTTCTTGCAAAAATTGAAGAAAGACAGTAAGTGCACATCTTAAGAAAGGAAATATATGCTTAAGAACAGCAAGAAGATTCGGTTGAATCTTCATAATCTAGCCTTTAATTAAAATGGTTACTAACACACTTAATTTTAATCAATTGTATTTTGAAATCCTTTTTTTCGATTTTCATAATTAAAACCACGGAAAAAAAAAATGCATATAATTTGAAGGCAAGATTCACTCATCTCCCCTAACACTTACATTTTCTAAAGTGAATCATGAATTAATAAAAATTATATTTTACTGTGCATAAATCTTTTCATAGCCTAACAAAAAAAAACATATGTAAAGTCAACTAAATTAATTATGATTGTATATTAGTTTAATGTTCACTTTAGTGGTTTACTTTTTTTTATTATTTATAATAATCTCCACATTTTTATGCATCTATTTATCTATTTTTTAGTTTCTCTTTTCTAAAAATTCTTCTTCAATCTAGTTTTGCTCTTTTGAATGGTTTCTTTTCTAATTTTGGTATTCATAATCTTTCATTAACTTATATATTCATGTGAAAATTCTTAAGCAAAAATTTACATCGAAACTTAAACTAACTTACTTTTTTTCACGAGAAATTTAAAATAAACCCTAAAAAATCCACTCTCCATATATATATTCTTGCAAGTAGCAATATACCGTCAAAGGTACGTCATAAAAAAATTTCTCTTTGTATTTCTCTTTTTGGTTTTTTGTTATTTGATGTTATTTTTTCTTCTTTTTTTTTCAAATTTTCTCTCTTTAATCCAAAAAAATCTAGTTAATTCAAAAGCTGAAAATACTCCACTTCCGACACGTTTGTTTCTAGACCAGTTGCGTATTATCAAAATGTAGAGGAATCTACATTTAAAAAGATGTGCATAAGAGGATAATCTACGTATAATTTTTATTGCAACTTTTTTATTCCTTTCAAAAACATAATTAAATTTCAAAAAACAATATAAATCTTATATATTTTAATGTTTTGAATATGCATTGAAGAAGTAACTCATTTGAGCAAGAGCTCTGATAAATAAGAATAATTTGAATGTTTATTTTAATTGAATTATGAGGTTTTACAATAATTTTTACTTTTTTTTTTTGAAAATTTATGTTTGTTCATTTTATCAACTAGAATTTTCCGTTTGAGATCTTTTTAATTACATTCAAATGTGAAACCCAAATATAAAAGAGTAAAACATTAAATAAAATATATTAAAAGAAAATCGAGTTTCATGCTTCACATTTATAATTTCAATATTAAGAAATAAATTAATTATTAATTATCACAAAAACTTAAGTTAATCGATTACTTTTTTATACTTAACATTTCCCTCATTGCAAGTTGATTGATGTATTAAATACATTATAGTGAAACTCAAATAAAAAAAAAAAAAAAAAAAAAAAAAAAAAAAAAAAACCCAAATATAAAAGGGCAAAACATTAAGTAAAATATATTAAATAAAAATAAATATCTACGAATTAAAGTTTTGAAACCATAATAAAAAATAAGTGGGTTACTAATTACCTTAAAAACTCAATATAATGAAAAATGACGCAATTTTTTCCCAAAATGATCTTTAGAATTGAAGCAACTCCAGAGGTAAACTGGTAACCATGAATGTAAAAAGGTCCTTTTTTTTAATTTAAAAAACTAAGGAATATTGTTCTTCGAGTTGATAGAGGAAGACATATCGTAGGTGGTTGATCTCCGCACATTAGCTTCGGTCACCTAAAGTTTCAATTGGGCCTATAGAGACGACATTTATATTTAAAATCGGGATATCAAAATTGGGCCTATGGAAATTTTCAGTGTAACAATTTGTGGTGCATCTACAAAAAAAAAATTTAATCGCTTGAGATTAGAATTTGTATAAGAAAATCTAATTATATTCGTAACGATATCTCGTATGAGATGTAGGTAACAATAATGACAAGTTATAATTTTTGTTTTTATGTCATAAAGTCTCTCATACTAATAGTTATAATTGGAAACAAACATGTGTAATATCAATCTAGCATGAAAAAATTCATATTAATGAGAGAGATATATATTGTGTTGAAATTATAATTTATTGGCTTTAAGTTTTGAGTTCATATGGCATTTAACATTATATATTGGATCTTCACTTGGTAGATTCTTCAAGATCAAATTTCACTCAAACTTGGGTAATCATATAAGTGATATAAAAGTCGATGATTCGGTTAGGTGTAAAAAATAATGTAGTTGACTCTGAGATACTCGTGGTGGTAAAGTCAAATAACAAGGAGAGCTCAAGAGACTCGTGTGGTACGAACATGGTGACTAGGGTGTTGAGCGAGTGGGGCTTGCATGGTAAAATATGTGTGGTTGGCAAGATGAAGTCTATATAGCTCGTTGAAAATCGGTGTGTGGTTTTCTGACTCAAATAGGAAAACGAGTGATTTTTCAAGTGTGTTTATTGGACTATAATGCAGAAGAGATTATTGAGAATATTCACGTATGAATGAAGAGTTGTGAAATATCAATCTCACATGAAAAAAATAATCGGATTAGTGAAGTACATATATATAATGTTGAAACAAAAACTCATATCATATATTAGATCTTTACTTAGTTATATGATCATCATGCATAACAATTATATATATCATATTACCTTTTTAACTAATGCCTTTCACTTAGGAATTTAAATTGTTGGGATTGATCATGAATTTCTCATATTCATTTGTTAAATTTTATTACTTCGATTTGCGAGGAATTATTGGGTGTGTAATGACGTGCTTAGTAGAAGAGTAAAGCTCTGCCAGTGGGATACATTCTTCCCCGGGTTCTCTCTCTATATATTTACAGAGACAATGTCAATTGGTCATATCTCTTTTAAAAAAATTTCTATAAATGAATAATCGTTGAACTCTACATCACTCAATTAATTAGCACAAATTAGTAATCTAATTTCTTTATTTTGTTCACAAAAGAAAAATGACATTTAATAATTGACTTTTATGAGTCTTGAGGTCCGACTCCCTATAACATCATTACCTAGAATTTTTTATTTCCAAAATGAGTAACTTTTCTGGAATCATCCTTTTGAATAACATTAATCAATTCCCACTATGTTTTTCATTCACACTCATTATAGTATTTTATTTAAGGGTAAAAAAATATTAATGATGTGTCGTAATTGATGTGACCAAAATAATATGGTTAAATTATAGCTCAACATGTGACCGTTCAATAACTCTCGAGCAATGAAATGGTATGAACTGGCTATCTCTTGATACGGTGATGAAACAGCTCAGGAAAAAACCATATCTCAAGTACAAATAACCATCCGTTTTGAGGCTCGAGGCATTAACACTTTAGTCTAATAGTGTACTAACCCAAGAAATCAGCAACATACCAATGCCTCTTAAAAGAGTCTTCACTTCGAACTAAAAAACAATGAAAGAATCACATGTATAGGGAGAAATCATACGAGGAACAAAGATAACTCATATAGTTTATCTCCTTCCCCCAAATATCCTTTCACCTCTTAAAAACTTTTTCATTTCATCTCATAAGAGTGTCCACTGACTTGAGCGTTGGAGGGTCATCCCCGAAGTTTAAACTCCAAGAGATTTCTTTTGTAGGTTGTTGTCCATCACCCGCCTTAGGAAGCCCTTCAGCCAAAGATTTCTCTTGCAAAGACGAATTTTCAACAAATCCCGTTTAGTACCATTGAAGACTAGATGTCTAAATCCACTTTTTGGACATCAACAATAATATTATTAATCCATTTAAATGGTCTAGCTTCTTAAATCATACCCAAAAAAATTGGATATTCGTTTAAGCAATATAGGCCCACACAAACCTCGTTTGGTGTCAGATTTAAATATCTTGCATTAAAAAGTATCTATGAACTAAGGCAAATCAAGTTAAAGTTCCACACGTTTTATTTCACAAAGTCAGATAAAATGCAACTGTTAAGAAACCAACAAACCCCGAATTTTTACACATTAACAAAGTACTTTTGCTTTAAATTTTCTAATATGGTGAGTTAAATTGCAAATCTATCACTAATCTCTGTAGATATCGGTTTATTTGTTGCATTGAAATATATATTCCATTTATAGGGACAATATACCAACGCAAACTCCCAAAAAAATTACCAATTACGATCCTTGATAAGGAGCCAGTTGATACGATCCACGTCAAGAACTAAGAAATTGATGGATCAAGAAGGCTTACAAGATCGTCTAGAAGTAGATTTATGTGAGACCGTGATCCATTGCTTATATTGAAGCCAGAACCTTGGTATAATGAAGACGCCACAATCAATTATGGAAGGATTGATAGATAAGTAGAAGATGAACGCCACGGAAACTCCGATAAGTTTAGAACTTCTAAAAGAACCAAAGAGAATTTTCTCTCACAAAGTATGAATCAAATCTGAATCGTCTTATTCCAAAAAACCAATAGCTATTTAAATACATGAGAATTCGTAACCAATTAGAAAAAGGAAACTAAGGAATAGGTTTCATACTAGAATTCTGGTAACTGAATTCTAGTAACCTAAAATCCAAATAAGGAAAGTACCTAACTTGGCATGCAAGCCTTACAATTCAGCAATTAAATTAATAAGGAAACAATTAAGAAAATGTAATAAAAAAGTTGCAGCTAGCCATTTTCCTTGATGAGCCAACCAAAATGAGTAAGTCTCCAAATTTGGGAAACTAAGATTTTAATTCACAATCTTGAGTTGCTAGATTATTCCAAAGCTTGAATTATGGAAATTCATCCTTGTGGATCATGTATAGTATCATCCTTGGGACCTCAAATATGGTTCTTAGCCCAAATGTGTTGAATCAGCCCATTGGGAGTTTCCTTGAACCTTTTAGCTCGAGCCCTTGTAACTGGACCAATTGAAACTTGAATAGGATCTGCCTCCCATTTGTTAGCCGTGTCCTCATTATTCCCCTCCTCTTGAAAATGATTTATCCTCAAATCATCACCTATATCAAAAGGGCTTAAATAAAAAACATTGAAAGTGGCACTAACATTGTACTCACCTGGCAAATCTAATTTGCATGCATTGTCATCGATGCGCTCAAGGACTTGAAAATGCCATCTCCTCTAGGAAGTAACTTTGAACGCCTTTGTGCCGAAAATCTATCTTTCCTCATGTGTAACCAAACCCAATCTCCGGGTTGAAAAATCAGTTGTTGGCGACCTTTGTTAGCTTGTTTTGCATATTGTTCCGTTTTCCTCTCAACGTTTAGTCTTCCCTTCTCATGTATCTGCTTAACAAATTCAACATTTTTCTTTCCATTCAAGTTAGCACGTTCAGACATAGGTAATGGCGTTAAATCCAGCGGGGTTAAAGGATTAAAACCATAAACAATTTCAAATGGTGAAAACTTAGTAGCATAATGAATAGTACGATTATAAGCAAACTCAACATGTGGTAAACACTCTTCCCAAGTTTTGATGTTCTGTTTAATAATAGCCCTCAACAAAGTAGACAAAGTCATATTCACTATTTCAGTTTGACCATCAGTTTATGGGTGACAAGTAGTAGAAAATAATAGTTTAGTCCCTAACTTACACCACAAGGTCTTCCAAAAGTAACTCAAGAACTTAGCATCTCTATTCGAAACTATTATTCTAGGCATACCATGTAATCTTACAATTTCTCTAAAAAACAAATTAGCAACATTGGAAGCATTATCAGTTTTGTGACATGGAATAAAATGTGTCATCTTAGAAAATCTATCCACAACCACAAAAATTGAATCTCTACCACATTTAAACCTATGTAAACCTAACACAAAGTCCATCGAAATATCTATCCAAGGCTCACTAGGAATGGGCATGGCGTGTATAAACCATGGGGTTGCACTCGAGATTTTTCCTGTTTACATGTGACACATCTACCATAAATTCTCTCAATATCTCTTTTCATGTATGGCCAATAGAAGTGTTTTTGTAAATAACTCCAAAGTGACCCATTAAACCTCCTTCGTGAGATTCCCTTACTAACAAATCACGCAAAGAGCAATTCGGTACACACAACTTATTCTCCCGAAATAAGAAACCCTCGTGCCTAAAGAACTTACCCACTGTATTTTTCTCACAAGCCCGAAACTCCTCACAAAAATCATTGTCTGAAGGATACAATTCTTTAATGTACTCAAAACCAAGTAACTTTGCATCTAGAGTAGAAAGTAATACGTACCTTCGAGAAAGTGCATCTACAACGATGTTTTCCTTACCTTGCTTGTATTGAATGATATATGGAAATGTCTCGATGAATTCTACCCATCGTGCATATCTCTTACTCAACTTGTGTTGACCCTTTAAATGCTTCAAGAACTCATGATCAGTGTGAATTACGAACTCCTTAGGCCAAAGATAGTATTGCTATGTTTTCAATACTCGAACCAACGCATAAAATTCTTTATCATAAGTAGGGTAGTTTAAAGCTGCCCCACTTAATTTCTCACTTAAATATGCGATTGGTCTTCTTCCTTGCATAAGAACTGCACTGATACCCAAACCTGAAGCATCACATTCAATTTCAAATGTTTTAGTAAAATCAGGAAAAGCAAGTAAAGGAGCATGAGTTAATTTTTCTTTGATCCTTCTCTTGCTCGTCTCCCCATTTGAATCAAACGTTCTTCTTGATGACTTCGATAAGTGGTGCGATAATACTGCTAAAGTCTTTCACGAACCTCCTGTAAACACTAGCAAATCCATGAAAACTACGAATTTGACGTAAACTCATGGGACTTGGCCATTCTTTAATTGCTCGGATCTTTTCTTCATCAACCTGTATTCCTTGTGCACTCACAACAAAACCAAGAAACACTAGCTTATCGATGCAAAAGGTGCACTTATTTAAGTTAGCAAACAACTTCTCTTTTCTAAGTATATCCAAAACTAATTTAAAATGCACAGCATGATCATCTAAGTTTGTGCTATAAATGAGAATATCATCAAAATAAACAACAATGAATCTACCTATAAAAGCTCGCAAAACATGGTTCATTAATCTCATGAAGGTACTCGGTGCATTTGTTAATTCAAATGGCATAACTAACCACTCATATAAACCATATTCCGTTTTAAAACAGTTTTTCATTCATCACCCTCTTTCATTCTTATTTGATGATATCCAATTTTTAAATCAATCTTAGAAAATACACAAGTATCATGCAGTTCATCTAGCATATCATCTAAGCGAGGAATAGGATGTCAATACTTTATTGTTATATTGTTGACTGCTCGGCAATCAGCGCACATTCTCCACGTCCCATCTTTTTTAGGAACCAAAATCACCGGAACAGCGCACGGACTCGTGCTTTCTCTTACGTATCACGTTTCCATCATTTCACTAACTTGCCATTGTAGCTCCTTTGTCTCATCGGGATTGCTTCGATAGGCTGATAGGTTTGGAATTGTAGCACCGGGCACGAAATCAATTTGATGTTCAATTCCTCGAATAGGAGGTAAGTTACGTGGAATCTCTTCGGTAAAGATATCATCAAACTTCTGCAAAAGAGAAACAATAGAACTATGCAAAGATGAGTCAAATTGGTTACTGTTTAACGCCTCTTTGTACAAAAGTACAATCATTGGCTGATTTAAAAACATCACACTTTTTATTTCACTCGCTCTTCCATAGAAATTTGTTTTTCTCTCAATGGCTGAATCAACTCTCTCATTTTCTCTCTCAATTTTTCCAACCTCTCTCATTTTCTCTTTCTGATTTTCACTCGTTCTTTTTTTTCACTCTCTTTCATTTGCTCACTCTCTTTTTGTAACCTCACTTTATCTTTATAAACCTACTTTGGTGTCAAAGGAACTAGAGTGATTGTTCTTTGATTGCTTACAAACGAATATTTGTTGATGAAGCCATCATGCTTAACACGCCGATTGAATTACCATGGTCAGCCTAGTAATAAGTGTCCAGCTTGCATTGGAACTATATCACACAAAACTTCATCTTCATATTTTTTAATCCGGAAGGAAACTAATATCTGTTTGTTCACCCTCACTTCACCACTATCATTGAGCCATTGCAACTTGTAAGGCTGATGATGTTTAATTGTTGGCAGCCCTAATTTCTTAACCATTGTAGTGCTAGCAATGTTAGTACAACTACCTCCATCAATAATCACACTACATACTTTGTTTTGCACGTGGCATCTAGTATGAAAGATGTTTTCTCGCCGATCTTCGTCATCTTCTTTGATTTGCACACTTAGAGCTCTCCTTGCAACCAACAATTCTCCTTGGGCAGCGTATTCCTCATCACTCGCATCCTAATAGTGGCATAGATTCAGTATCTTCTTCATCAAATCCATTCCTATAATACTCTTCATCTTCAACTCTCTCTCCCCTAGGTTGAACTCTCTCTCTCCTACGCACATTAGGAGCATTTTGTTGCTACCCCACACGTGCATTTTCTACCCGATCTATCCGCTCATGAAGTTGTTCCATCTCCATTCTTAATACTCTCCTCATCTCACCCATTAAAGCCTCCATGAGCAACTTCGGATCACCCTCTCCCGATATATCTCCGGAATTATTTTTTTTCTTGTTGTCTGACATGTTTGCTGCAAAAACAAAGTTAGAATAAAAAAGAACAAAAGGACTCCCTCATGTGTTTCACTTAAAGAATGAGTCACTCAATTTCATTTGTGTTTTTACACAAAATCATATTGGCTTTTACCCTCTTATGTGCTCACCACTCTGGCCTTTTTCCACTCATAAATCCTCTATAGGTTCTTATCAAACTAACCAAACAAGTATCAAAGTTTCCAGCAACAATTCACCAACAACTCACAAAGAAATTCGGATTTAAAGGCTCGAATACAAGGAAAACAAAGATGAGAAATTGAAACAAGAATTGAAACGATTGAATTTAAATATCACACACTTTTTTCACTTTTTTTTTCTAAACTAAAAATTCATTCTTTTTTTTTTTCGAATTTCCACCTTTTTTTTTAATGAAACAAAACAAAAGATAAGCAAACCTGCAACTAGAACCCGCTCTGATACCAAATGATACGATCCATGCCAAGAACTAACAAATTGATGGATCAAGAAAGCTTACAATATCGTCTAGAAGCAGATTTATGTAAGACCGTGACCCGTTGCTTATATTGAAGCCAGAACCTTGGTATAATGAAGACACCACAATCAATTTTGGAAGGATTGATTGATAAGTCGAAGATGACCGCCACGGAAACTCCGATAAGTTCAGAAGTTCTAAAAGAACCAAAAAAAATTTTCTCTCACAAAGTATGAATCAAATCTGAATCGTCTTATTCCAAAAAGCCAATAATTATTTAAATATATGCGAATTCGTAGCCAATTAGAAAAAGGAAACTAAGGAATAGGTTTCATACTATAATTCTGGTAACCTAAAATCCAAATGAGGAAAGTATCTAACTTGGCATGCAAGCCTTACAATTCAACAATTAAATTAATAAGGAAACAATTAAGAAAATGTAATAAGAAAAATTGTAGCCAACCATTTTACTTGATGAGCTAACCAAAACGAGTAAGTCTCCAATTTTGGGAAACTAAGATTTTAATTCACAATCTTGAGTTGCTAGATCATTCCAAAGCTTGAATTATGGAAACTCATCATTGTGGATCACGTATAGCATCATCCTTGGGCCCCCAAAGATAGTTCTTAGCCCAAATATGTTGAATCAGCTCATTCAGAGTTTCCTTGAACCTTTTAGCTCGAGCCCTTGTAATTGGACCAATTGAAACTTGAATAGAATCTGCCTCCCATTTGTTAACCGTGTCTTCATCACCAATACATTCATTTGATGTTATTCTATTACTTCTCTCCATCTTCGTCTTCCTTTTCTCCTTCCTATTTCAAATATCAAACTTTGTTTGGGGAAACATTAGTGTCATCGAGATGGCTAAAAATGCAGGATCATCGTCATCCTCCACTGTTTTGTGCTCCATTTGCTGGGTGGAGACGTCAGATCAATGTGGAAGGACTGTTGTGAGGCTTTGGTGCTCTCACTTGTTCCATCTGGGTAAATAAAATAAAAAAGTTATCATTTGTTTTTTATGTATAGATATATTCATGTATACTATGTGTTTGGTATGATTGATTTATGGGATAAGATATGTACTCGTGTTTAGATATAAATATATATTGATGCATCGCACTGTTTTTATGAATGTTAATGTTTTGAATTGATGTCATGTTTGTTGGAAAAATCATTTATTATCAAAAGATTTTAGATTGATTACATTAAAGATTGAGTCATTGAAAATAAAAAACAAATTAATATTTTTTTAAAATTAAAATAAAAATTAGTTTTAATTACTGTTTTAATCATATAAATTTAAGTTCATAAATAATGACAGTTGCCTTATAAAAACTCGCTTTCGCTGCGTTCCATTGGTTTCCTTAACCAAACCAGTGCCTATGAGTCACTGGCTCATTTTGCAAAGGCATGCAATTAGTGCCCAGGGCTCCTCTCACTGCTTGGAAATTTACGGATTTATGTTTTATTTCACTTTCCAATAAGGTTCTTTTCACCATCCCTCAGAGTTACCAAACAACGCTTATATGATTTATTATTATTATTTTAGTGTATATTAATTGTTCATGAGTGGAGAAGTTATTCCTTGATGAGTGTTTTTGAGTTAATTGTTTGTTGGTCTTAATTCTTAAATAGTGTATGAGTGATCCCCCTATTAGAGATGAAAACTGAATCTTATAAACCAAAGACAGATGAAAACGGAATAAAGAAATGGTTAACCGAATTTTTGTTTGAGATTTTGATTTTCTTCCATTTTTGACTCAATTTTTTTAAAAAAAATTTAAAAAACCATGATTAATAAATCTATAAGATCTCCTTAATTTAAATTCTCTTTAAGCAAATTTAAATCTTTAAAACACCTTAAAAATAAATCTGCACACATTCAATAATGTTGATTAACATATTTTTTCACAGTTAAATTATGAATTTACTTTGTATACTTTGGGATAAGATTACTTTAATCCTTAAACTTTTAATTGTTTCAATTTAATATATAAACTTTTAAAATCATACAAATCAATATATTCTCATAAAAATTTTGTCAATTATTTAACTAAAATTTACTAAGACATGTAAAACGTTACATATACAAGTTTTTCATATATTTTTTATTAGATACATTTTACTTTTAATTCCTCCTTAAGTGATTGATATAATTTTTATAGTTTGATTTGGATTATTTTTAAAATTTATATAATAAAATAAAGCAATTGAAAGTTCGTAAAGTAAAATAATCATCCATCAATATTAAATCATAGATAGTAAATTCATGATATATAGCCTTTCTTTTAATCTATATTTAGATTTAGGTTTTATTTTATTTTGTTTTTTACAGGCAGATTTAGGTTTCACATTTCATTTAAAAAAAAAAAAGTTTTAAAATTTCTGATCCCTAGTCTCTCTCTCACAAACGTTATTGAAGAAGTCTCCTCTCCTCTCTCACTACCGCGGATCATTTGCTGAGCATGGGAGGATTTTCCATTTGCAATTCAACATCTTATCAGCACCAAAAATACCGTCTCTTTTTTTTTCTGCTCTTTTTTGTCCTTACAAAATCCGCCTCACATCTCGACACCTCATTGCCCTCTTCTTTACCACAATCCCAACAGACCCATTTAAGTTTTGGAGCTGTTGTTGAAGAAAGATGGGATGGGTTTTTGGTTCTTTCTGTAAAGATGCGATGAAAGGCGGCACTCGGCTGATAGAAATGGACGGTTTTGATGATGATGATATTTGGGATGATCATAACGGTGGTGGTGATGATGATGATGTGGGGATGCTTTATCCATTTGGGAAATGAAGAATCGGCCTGACAACAATCCACGCGGGTTTGGTGAAAGGGAAAATGTATGAGACCATTGTATTTACTTGCTGTTTCATTTATGTTTTTGCTCAAGTTTGACTTTTCAGTAGAGGATGTTCGTACTTACTGCTTCAAAGAAGAATATATTAGAGCACCTTCTCTGCTTCGTTTCTTTTGAAACATTATTGCTTGTCTCCTATTATTGGCACTTATCTATCAGAGCTATCTTTAACTAGCTTACTCTTGCTCTTGATTTGTAACAATTGCTGTTATTGATATTGTTTTTGAGAACCCCCCAAAAAGTAGATGATGTTAGTCTTTCTTCACCTACCGAGTACCCAGTTTCATTAAGTCAGTTGCTAAGTTTGGAGTTTGGATTATTTACTGTGAAAAAGAAAAAATGTCGGTTAATTAACCGATAGAATCGGTACCTGTTTTGTTTGGCATTTCCTTAAATCGAAAATTTCCGTTATGTTCACCCAACCGGACCATGCACACCCCTTCATATTGATAGTAAACTTTTTTTTTTTCAGTTTATGAGCTATTGTCAGCTATCGCTTGAATAAGAACTTTCCATTTTGTCTAATGTCTTCTATTTCATTTCTTCAGATTGCATTGGATCTGCATTTAATGCGACCGGGGCGATGCAATGCCCCAATTGTCGAGCAATTGAGAATGGCACATGGCGGCATTTTGAGGAGGATTTGGTGCCAGACATGGATTTGGAGACCGATGAGGAGGGAGAACAGCATACTATCGAAATGGTAAAAACAAGGGCTTCAGTTATTTATATTATTTATCCAATTCTAGTACCTTTCTATGGTATTCGTAAGATCTAAGTAATGCATGTGACTCTCTTATCTTATAAGAGGTAAACTTTGCTTTAATGGTGCAACAATTCAACTGGAACATATGAAACATTTCAATGCCTAGCCTTTTGTACTCTTTATTTATTTTTTTTATCTATTTGGGGGCCATGGTGACCTTTTATATTATTATCTATTTGAAGAAATATGTTTTCTTCTAGTGAATCATGTTTCTAGTAAGTAGTAATTTCAAAGTGTAAGACATTTAGTTTTATTAGGGAAATCAATGGGAGTGTCAACTGATAAGTATGCCGACCTTATTGGGAAACTTGATGTCTGAACGACATATTCATTACTCCAAATTGGGTTGCTCCACATTAGATAGATTAAGGAAAATACTTGAAAATATTAACTTTATAGACTAATCATATATATATACTTGTCTGATAAAAAAGAGGATATGTTCATCTCAGGTATGGTGATAATAATCCTTGACACTACAACTTAGTACAACACAAATATGATACACCTTATGTTAACAAAGGATTCTTCACCATCGCATTGGTGACACGTGGACCAATTCGGGCTAACACGTGGTAACCAGGTCCTTTGTGACATCAAGGATTTCTTCGCATGATCCAATTATTCATTTAATTTGGAAAAGTTCAAAAGTTTTGGCTTGGAGGTTGAAGTGAGTGCTGGACATGTGTTAACCAGGTCCTTCGGCCGTCAAGAATTTCTTGGCATGATTCAAGGTATTCATTTAATTGGGAAAAGTTTGAAAGTTTTGGCCTGGAGGCCAAAGTGAGTGTTTGTTGAGGGTGTCATTTGGAGGGTTGAGACTTTTTTGCAGGCTCGATGTTCGAGGTTCGAGACTTTTCTAGAAGTTCAAGGTTTGCATTGTTTTATTTGGACACATATCACACTCATGTTTGACCACCTGAGTTCTCTGCATATAAGCACCACATACGTCATCATTGGTATTCTTACTAGCTTGTTTGAGAGTGGATTATTGAGGATAAAATAAGAAAAAGTAAAGTAGGGGTAACCTGAAACCCTCTTTGGAAGTTGTTTTCATAAAGAGGACCCTCCTACATGCTAAAATTTTTAACACCCCAATTGGGGGTTTGCAAGGAAAAGGTATCAACTCGTCCTTTACTCTCTCCTACTTTATAAAATTCCAAAAGAAGTATCAAACCCTCCTTTATTTTGCTCTCCACACCATTCCTTTTCCTTTGAACTTCCAAACAAAGTGTTAAAGTTGACATATTCCCCCTACACTGTGCTGCCTATAAATACCCCCTTGACCTTGGGGTACTAAATGTGATAGTTGTTGATGAGCTCAGTTGGTTCAGCAACTCTAAAAATCTTGACTTTGTCAGTGGACCTTTGCTTGTAACCGCTGATTGACTCCCTTTCTATCAGTGTTTTTAGGCATACCCTTTGACTCCCATATATTCACTCTTTAGCTAACATGTCCTTTAACCAAAATACCTTGTAATGCAGTGTATTTATTCCAATACTGCCTTATACATTCGTTTCTTGTATCATATTGATCAGAAACAATAATGTGTCATCACATTAATAAATAAGCATCTAGTTATGCATGTGAATATAACGATGTAAATGCTTGGCATTCAAATTTCTCAACAACCATAATTACATTGTTGATGATGAGCTTGACTTGCCACGAATCAAGCCAAGTCTGAGGTTCCTGGGCGTAACCATGGTCTTTACTTAACAAGGACCAATTTGGGTTTTGCTTGCTTGATTAGAAGCATTGCTCAAGTTGGAACATGCATGAGTTGCCAAGCATTGAGCAATTAAATATTATACTCCGTACTTATGTTAATTATGTTAAGTTTTGCATCAGCTCAATTAAATATATTTTTCTTTAAATCCAGAATCTAATAGGAATTTGTTGTCTATAAATTCCTCATTTTTCATTTAACCATTCTCATCTTCCCTTTTTGTAGGGGACTAGTTTTCATACCCGTGCTATGCACGGGCTTTGCTACCTATTACTATTAAGTATAATTAAAAATCAGTGTATGAAAAATTTATTTGACTTTAATGTAAAATTTTAAGCTTTAACTCATTAATCTGTGGTTAAAAAAACTTATTAACCAACTATTTTTTTTGTTATGTATGACATTATAAGAACTCTTATTTTATTTGCTTGAATGTAGGTATTAAACTGTAAAAATAAACATAAGTGAAAAGTATTTCATATGATTCAACAACTAACCTAATTCAATGATTTATCCTTTCTGATTTGGATATAGCTTGTTGAAATAAAGAAAAGATTGGAAAGAAACTCTTGTATTATTGATTGAATGAAAAGAATACAATTGACCCAATATAGAGACTTATGAATACTAAGTCTAATAGGACTAGGACACAAC
Source organism: Bretschneidera sinensis (assembly GCA_023935145.1). NCBI lineage: Eukaryota > Viridiplantae > Streptophyta > Magnoliopsida > Brassicales > Akaniaceae > Bretschneidera > Bretschneidera sinensis. The sequence goes on from CM043699.1 coordinate 95,318,665, forward strand.
AATTAGATAAGATAAATATGAACCAAGCCTACTAGAACACTCGTTAAGAATCCTATTAGGAGTCTCAACACTCCCTCTCAAGTTGGAGCATAGATTTCATATGTACCCAACTTGTTACAAATAAATCGAATTCGAGAACCATCTAATGATTTAGTAAATAAATATGCAAACTGATATATCTACTTCACATGTCTGGTACTAATCACATTTTGTAGAAGCTTTTCTCGAACAACTTGACAATCAACTTCAATATGTTTTGTTCTCTCATGAAACACTGGATTATTTGCAATATGAATAATTGCTTGATTGTTACACACCAAGCTCATAGGACTTGACTGGTTAACCCCAAGTCCCGCTAACAACTACTTTAGCCAAACCATCTCACAAGTAGTATGCGTCATTGCTCTATATTTGGATTCAGCACTCGACCTAGCAACCACAATTTGTTTCTTACTTTTCTATGATATTAAATTACCTCCAACAAATACACAATACTAGTAGTAGACCTTCTATCAGATGGAGAGCCGGCTTCGTCTGTATCAGTATAACCCTCAACTTGAGTATGAACATGATTTTGATAAATTAAACCACAACAAGTAGCACTTTTAAGATATCTCAAAATTCAAATAATAGCATCCCAATGACTAGTTCGTAGAGTATTGAAAAATTGACTAACCACACTTGCTGCAAATGAAAGAGCAGGCCTAGTAACAGTCAAATGATTCAATTTTCCAACCAAATGCCTATATTGTGCTGGATCAGATAATAATTCACCTTGATCAACTGCAAGTTTTGTGTTGGGATCCATAAGACTATCTATAGGCTTACACCTTAACATTCCAGTATTATTCAACAAATCAAGAACATATTTACGTTGAGATAAAGAAACATCATAACGAGATCTAGCAACTTTGATACCCAAGAAGAATCTCAATTGCCCTAAATCCCTTGTCTGAAATTTAGTACTCAAGAATTGTTTCAGTGCTAGAATTCATTCTTTGTCATCTCCTGTGATCACAATATCATCCACATATACAATCAACAATATCCTACCCGCCTCACTGTGACCTCACTGTGTTTATAAAATACAAAATAATCTACACCACATCTACTAAGGCCAAAATTAATCACTACTTCATTGAACCGACCAAGCCACGCTCGAGGAGATTGTTTCAATCCATATAGAGATTTCTTTAATCGACATACTTAACTCAAACTCTCCCTGAGCAACAAATCTGAGTGGTTGCTTCATGTATACTTCTTCTTGCAAATCACTATTTAGAAACGCATTTTTCACATCCAACTGATGTAGGGGCCAATGAAAAGTAGCTGTTAGAGAGATAAACACACGAACAGATGTGCAAATGGGAAGAATGTCTCAGCATAGTCAATACCATATACATGTGTTTACCCTTTTGCTACTAGGTGAGCTTTTAATTTGTCAATAGTATCTTCAGGATGAACCTTTACCGTATAGACCCAACAACAACCAACAACAGATTTCCTAGATGGTAGAGGACCAAATCCTATGTATTATTAGCATTCAAGACATCTATCTCTTCATCCATAGCTCATTTCCACCCAGGATGAGACAAAGCTTCTGTAATAGATACAGAAGAGATCGAAGCAACAAACGAAGCATATGAAGGAGATAAATAATTATAAAACACAAAATTAGCAATCGGATGAACAGTACATAAACATTTACCTTTGCGAAAAGCAATTGGACGATCATCCTCGGATGATGAAGGAGGATCGGGATCTGTCAACAAGAGAGCAATTCGTGGAGCAGCAATGGCGGAAGGTCGCGGATGACGGGAGTAAACTTGCAACGAAGGAGCAGACGACTAAGAATAAGCCAGATCTGGCTGTGTAAGGGGCATCGGAACATGTAATAGATAAGAAAATGATTCAGCCAGATCTGAGATAGAATGAGACTTGGAGTAATATGAAGTAGACTCAAAGAATGTAATATCGGCACAAACAAAGTACCTTTGTAGTGAGAAACTATAACACCAATAACCTTTCTGTGTACGAGAATAGCCTAAGAAAATACACTTTATAGAACGAGAATCAAGCTGACAAAGCTGTTGAACAAAACAAATAAATCCAAAAACACGAGGAGGTAAATGAAAGATAACATTTCTAGGAAAGAACACGGAGTGGGAGGGTTTGACCATCAAGAATAGCGGATGGCATATGACTGATTAAGTAACATACAGTCATAACGGCCTCACTCCAAAACAATTTGGGGACATGCATATGAAATAAAAGAGTACGAGCGGCTTCCATAAGATGAAGATTTTTTCACTCCGCAATCCCATTTTGTTGGGATGTATAAGAGCAAGGTGATTGAAGAATAATGCCAGACTTAGTCATAAAAGTTGTAAAAGGCTCAGAAAAATACTCACAAGCATTGTCACTATGAAGAATCTTAACAGATAAGTTAAATTGAGTTTTTATCTCAGCACAAAAGACAAAAAATAAAAAACAACTCAGAATGGTCTTTCATTAAATAAAATCATCCACAAAGGTAACGAAATACCGAACTCCAAGTTTGGAAGTCACACGAATTGGACCCTAAATATTAGAATGTACTAACATAAAAGGACTAGATACACGGTTATTAATTCAGTATGGAAACGACACACGATGATGCTTACCCAATTGACACGACTCATATTCTAAAGACAAAACCTGACTTAAAGTAGGACCTAAATTTTTTAGCTTCTCTAAGGACGGATAACCAAAATGACAATATACCTGAAGTGGGGACACGTCAATCGAGTAAGCAATGGATGATGAGATAGGATCAAAGTAATACAGGTCGTCTGATTCATGCCATCCACCAATTATCTTTCTTGTTTTCATAAGAACAGAATCAGGAAGAAAGGTAACAAAATAGTTAAGATGTTTTGTAAGCTGACTAACAGATATCGAATTATTTTGAGAAAATGGAGCATAAAGGACATATGATAATGACATAGAAGAATTAGGGTGCACAGTGCCAATGCCACTAGCAGTGGTTTTAGATCCATTGCAAGAGTAATATTAGGCAAAGACAAAAAGTAATAAAAACTAGAGAAAACATCAGTGGTACTTAGACAAATGATTAGTAACTGTCGAGGAAGATGTCCGGCTGGCTGCCTTATATGGTAAGAACTCATCATACTCATCTTTGGAAATCATTAGAGAAGTTGAAGGCACGAAATTTGTGGTAAGTCCATACTCAATAGAATCAGAAGTCATATCATTAGCAACTATGGGACGACCAACTAACTTCCAACACTTCTCACGAGTATGCTTGGAACGATAGTAATACGTACATTGACGAATTGTACCTCGACTACGACCAACTAACTTTCAACATGTCTCCTGAGTATGTCTGAAACGATGGCGGTACGTACATTGATGAACAAAATTACCACCACGACCAAATGAAGTGCTAATATGAGGACTTGGATGGGAGACATACATGAGATAGTCTTGGATTCCATTTTGAATTCCTAAAAAAAAAAGAACATAATAAAAATTTCTTCCGCACAGAAGATAGAGTTATGAGGAAAGAGAGGGGAACATACTTTTTTTTGCTACAAGGGAACAACACCGTGAATAGTGACCACAAATTTTTTTTGAGAAGAACAAATTTATTCAGGATCCCAAGAGCGATCTTGCTCTGATACCATGTTGAAATAAAGAAAAGATTAGAGAAAAAACTCTTGTATTATTGATTAAGTGAAAAGAATACAATTGACCCAATATATAAACTTATGAACTAGGACACAACAATGAGATAAAATAAATATGATCCAAGCATACTGGGACACTCATTAAGAATCCTATTAGGATTTGTCAACATAGCTCAATCGGTAAACATGTACTGAAGCATGTATATTTCACTCACCAAAATAAAAAGTATAATACAATCCCCATTGTACAGAAAAATTGTGATAATTATAGATTATACTATTATTTTAGAATGATTAATTATATGGTTTCATAAAACATATAAATTCAAAATTGATTGACTTCAAGATTATAAATAATCAATTACAAATAAAAAGCATTAGAAAAAATAAAAACCTATAAAATTTAAACATATGCAAAGACCCACCTAGAAAAATTTCCAGTTAGTGCATTGCACAAAAATAAAGCTGTATTTTTCCAATACATATCAAGGGGAGATGATACCGTAATTTGCTAATGTTCGATTCTTTTGAGAATATGGATGAATTGATCGATCTATCGATAGAAAAAAAAAACACTTGAAAGTAAAGGCAAAGTGGAGAGACAAAGAAGGAAAGAGATGGTTATGGGAAGTGGAGAGAGAAAGAAAAAGATGATTACAATTTAGAACTGTTTGGATAGTGTTCTCTTGGAAGAGAAATAAATATAGAAAAAAGAGAAGATAAATAGAGGAAAAAGAAAATAGACAAGTTTTTAATGCTCTTTTAAGGCTTATCTTATTAACTTTATAGCATATTATTAGCTCTAAAACCAAACCGCAATTTTATGTGTTGAAATTTTCTTTATATTCAATTTGATGTGTTTTAAAGGCTGATTTAAACAGGGGGGAGAATAGAAATAGTCCCATCATTAGCGGGCTGTTGGCGGACTTGAAGAAGAAAGTATGCAAAAGTTTAAACCATTTTAGTTTGAAGGTGAGAAAAATTAAGTAAAAAGAAAGTAAAAGTTAATAAGAAATGAATGTTAATTTATATGTGTCACAATTACAATGTTTATGTCTCTATTATATATTAGATTGGAACAAGCATAATTCCTCAATCACTTACTCAAAATAGTTATGTATGTTAGAATCAAATATTCACTTAAAGATCGTCACCGGCAATTATAGGTGAAAAGCCTCGGAAATTGAAGGTGTATTAAAGAACTCATTTCTTACGTGGGGAAAGAGATTTTAGATTTTTGCATTAAGAAACCAAACCTCCAACTAGTTTGAGATTGAATATTAGTTGGATTGAGATTTGTGAATAAATCAAAAAGCACCTTAGGAAAGAATGAAAGGTGCTTGGCATAATAGCGCTAGTAAATATGATATTGTCTTCCATTCGAAAAGCTTCTCTGTTTCATTCTCTTCACAATTGCTCTCGTTCTGTCTAATAAAATCACTTACAACCCCTATCACCTCTAGCAATTTCACCATGTTTACAATAGTTATGTATGTTAGAATCAAATAGTCACTAAAAGATCGTCACTTGCAATTATAGGTGAAAAGCCTCCAAAGGAAATTAAAGGTGTATTACGGGCCTATAGTTTGGATAAAGAACTCATTTCTTACACGGGGAAAGAGATTTTAGATTTTTAGTATTAAGAAACCAAACCTCGAACTAGTTTGAGATTGAAGATTACTTGGATTTAGATTTGTGAATAAATCAAAAGGCACCTTAGGAAAGAATGAAGGTGCTTGCCACAATAACGCTAGGAAATATGATATTGTTTTTCCTTCGGAAAGCTTCTCTGTTTCGTTCTCTTCACAATTGCTCTTGTTCTGTCTAATAAAATCGCTTACAACCTATATCACCTTTAGCAATTTCACCATGTTTACAATCATTTTTATCTTAACTAGTATATTTTAAACTAAATTGTATTTGCAAGATGAGAAGTAAGTGAACGAGTTAGGAGGTCTAACACGGGGAAAGAGATTTTAGATTTTTAGCATTAAGAAACCAAACCTCCAACTAGCTTGAGATTGAAGATTAGTTGGATTTAGATTTGTGAATAAATCAAAAGGCACCTTAGGAAAGAATGAAGGTGCTTGCCACAATAACACTAGGAAATATGATATTGTCTTCCATTCGGAAAGCTTCTCTGTTTCGTTCTCTTCACAATTGCTCTCGTTCTGTCTAATAAAATCACTTACAACCTCTATCACCTTTAGCAATTTCACCATGTTTACAATCATTTTTATCTTAACTAGTATATTTTAAACTAAATTGTATTTGCAAGATGAGAAGTAAGTGAACGAGTTAGGAGGTCTAATGCTCATCCATTTGGACAAATTTTGTTGGTGTTACAACAAGTGGAATGAGAAATTAGAGAAGGATTTTCCGACCACCTCTGTCTTCATTAGGTTCTTGGTATGCACAAAATTAAGGTGAAATAGGCTCATCGTAGAATGTTTTTTCGTCCTCTGAAAGAATCAAAAGATGATATACGAAAGCATGTTGGAAACCCTTTCCCTTGTGTTCATTGCTCATGTAACTTCTCAACTAAGAGAGCTTGAGTTATATTGGTCTCTATGAAGGCCAAGTAAAAAACAAGGATGAAAGAATTACAGAAATGGCATATAGATAATAAAGAAAAGTAAATTAAAGAATAAAAAAATACTAAATAAAGAAGTAAACATTAGAGAGTTAAGAAGGTAAAAATGAAGATTATTTCTATGAATTAAATACTCCCTATATGTTTGGGGCTCATTTTCATTTTCACCTCATGAAATGCGTGGTTGTTTGTTAAGTTCTATGACTTAGTAATGACAACCGGACTAAGCGGATGCATATTTCCCTTTTTTCACCTAGCTCACCACTTGAACACCTCTTTCCACATTTGCCCCATACTCGGAAAGGGGTAGAGCTTAATTGCATGCCCTGCCATTCAGTATCTATTTCTCCACCTGCCACCCATATGAATGTTGCGTAGAGAGAAGATAGTTTGTTACCTATTTCAAGTTAGTTGAAAAGAATCAAAGGCTTTAGTGAAAATGAAAAAGAATAATTTTCAATTGATTCAATGAAAGAAATCAATTTTTTTTATTAAAAAGCACCAAGAAGGTGCACCAAAAGCCAAAGGCTAATTACAATGCAAGAAATCTACAAGATCTTCATTATTTACAAAGAAATTTTTTCTAATCCAAAAGTTAAGCGTATTGAACCAACTATCTCTAATGATTGCAATCGGTCTTTCTAAACCATAAAAAATTAAGAGTATTAAAAGAAAGAAAAAAATTGCTAAGTTTTAGTTGAAATCAAAAGTTAAAAGAGGAAGAAAAGAGAGAAAAGAATCAAAAGCTTGAGAATAATACCAGTTTCCTTGGAAGAAATGAGGAAGGAAATAATTTGCTGAGTCTATAGCAATTGACTGCGAACATGCCAAATGTTCACACCCTTTTGCCTTTAATGAACACCTTAAATGGTAATCATCAATTTGTGGGGGAGGAAGAGAGATTGCGGTGTTGTTGTAGAGAAAAAGATCCTTTAGTAAAGACGAATACGACGAAAGAATGTGCTAGGAGATGGAAGACCATAACCCGAACCTTTTATATACATATATTCACTAACATACCTGATTTTAGGGTGGGTTTAAGGTCATTTGGCCTTATCCTTGCCCCGAACCCGCATCAAGCGTCTTAATATAATACCTATACCTAACCTATTGCTTAATAAAAATCCTTGTTTTCCATAGTTTGTTCTATTCCTTTAACTTAATCAATTGTGTTTGGCCTTTGTGATATTTCATGCAAGTACAAAACTCCTATGAGTTTCCTTAATCATATATTTTTTTTCAATTTCCTAAAACATCTTTAATTATTATTTATTCATACGTCCTTTTGTTTTGAATGAAGAATGGTCTATCAGGTGTCTAAGCTTCCGTTGTGTCAGATTACTACTTTTAGGGTGGCTTTAGAAGTTACACCTTATGATCCTCATCCTCTCTTCTCCTTCGTTGATTTTTTTATAAGTAAATTGTATAAATAAAGCACCAAGGGGGTGCATGTTAGAGTATAAAAGAATAATCGGGCCCTTTCCCATCAACTTTAGCTTTTGAGATAATTGGTACCCCAACTATCCATTTAACGTGGTATTAGAGGAGGTCGTGTATTCGATTTTTGGAACCTTATTTTCCTACGCCTCATTATTTTTTTCACGTGCAAAGCCATCCTTCACCCGGCTTGCACATTAGAGGGCGTGTTAGAGATTGAAAAAAGTATCTGGGCTTTTCCCATTAATTTAAGCTTTTGAGATAATTGGTAATATAACTGCCTCTTTGACGGTGCAACCTAAATACAAAAATTATCTATACGATTGTAAATCTACAAAATCTACGAGATCTCCTTCATTAACAAAAATGTTAACAAAAAAGTTACCATTAAACCATGAACGGAATAAGAATTTTCTCAAAAATATAATGCAGGTATTAATAAGAGTTGTTTTTTAAGTCTAAAAGGAAAATTTGTACGGAATGAATTAACCAAAAATAAAATAAAATTAACCGTGTAACACTTACTTAACATTAGTCATTCTTTAATGACCCCATTGGTAAAAATCAAAGTTACCGGAAACGTAGCACCCCCCTACGATCCAAGATCCGAATCGCGCGACCAGATCATGGTGCGTTCATGATCTGGATCGTGTTTATCATCGATCCCAAATCCCAATTAACCATATAAACACAAATCTGAATCATTTCATATATTTTGAGAGAGAAAGTTTAGAAACATATAGATAAGAGAGAAACCTTGCCGTTAGAGATGGAGGAGAGAGAAATGGACGCCGTCGTAATAGGACGAAGAGGAAACCATCGCCAAGGAATGAGAAAATTGTCATAAGCAAGTCGTTGTCGCGCCGCCGACACAATCATGATTTGAGCAAGTTCCCGCCGTCGCAAAGGAGGAGAGACTAATTGCGGAAAAATGGGGGAGGAAGGTCATCAGAGTGGGTGGAGGAGAGATGGGCGTCGTCAGAGTGGGTGGAGTTGAGGCATTGTAGGGGAGAGAAACCCTTCTTGGGAAGTTTAGACTTTAGAGAGAGAGAATCTCTGGGTTGGGTGGGTATCGTGGGTTTTGATGCTGAATTTGCAAAAAAATATTAATATTTTATTATTAATTTTTGTTCAGTATGTGGGATTTGATTTTGATATTAGTATTGAGTGGGTTTAGAATTAAAAATTTAAAACCATTTCTGATATTAGCATATTACGTATGTTGTACAAGAATTTTATAATAAAATATTAATATTTGATTACTTATTTTTATCCAGCAAGTGGGTTATGAATCTTTTGATTGATATCAGTGTAGTAGAAGAATTATTAGTGAAATACAAGTGAAAGTTTTGGAAATTGAAAGTTTTCTTTTTCTGTCATAAGCGGCTGAGAGTAGTCCTACTCCTACTAGGTTTAGAATCATGAACACTATAAATAATGCACCATATTACACCACACCACACAACCGTCTTATTTCTTTAAACAAAAATCCTTTCACCCATTATTGTATCACAAATTCACAATGGTTTTCGGGAAAAGAAAAAGAGAAGATCAAATTTTTTTTTCTCAAGAACAAGATGCAACTCAAGTTCATGATGTAGATGATGATTCAAGCAATAATGAAGAGACCGTTGAAGAATCAAAACCAAATATGTTTGATGGAGCACAACCAATTCAAGTGGATTCGAAATCTAAACATTTGATGGAAGAAGTCACTCATCTTAGTACAACACAAGGAAAATATCCAGGAGGTTCAAAAGCTTGGTCATGCAAACACTGTAAGAAACAATTCACTAGTTCCTACATTAGAATTCATTATCACTTTTTTGGTGCTCCACTGGGTAAGAAAGCAAAAATTTAGCGATGTACAACATTGATGAATGATCGGGCTACTTATGAAAAAGTGAGAAAAAGGGTTCAAGATGGTGAAAAATTTAGAGGAGTTTCTTCATCACTTAAAAATTTTGCGCTTACAAAACAACATAGGTCATCAGTATCTCAAAAAAATTGAAACTCATTCAACATGAATAAGGGGGATATGGTTGATCTAAAAGTGATACGGGCTTTATGTGCTAATTTTTAATGTGTTGAGAAATCCCCAATTGCATGAGTTGGTATTAGCTATTAATAGGGCTCCTAAAGGTTGCAAGGCCCTTTTGTTTGAAAAGGCGAGAACTGCTTTGTTGGATGAGTGCAAAAGGAACATAGAGAAAGATCTCATTCTAGTAAAAGACATGTGGTGTTCTCAGGGGTTATCTATTGTGTCATATGGATGGTCAAATTGCAATAGTCAACCATTAATCAATGTACTAGCAATTAATAGTCATAGAGTGATGTTTCTATATGCTCATGACTTTTTAGGAACTAAAAAGACGGGTTTGGCTATTGCAGAATATTTGTTGAAGGCAATTGGAGAAGTGGGGTCTCATAATGTTATTCATGTTGTGATAGACAATGTCGCAAATTGCAAACTTGTTGGGAGGGAGATAGAAAAGGTACACAAACATATTTTTTGGTCTCCTTGTGTTGTACATACCTTAAATCTTATTTTTAAAGATTTAGTGATAGAATTTGAGTGGTTGAGAAGTATATATAAAAAAGGAAAAAATATTATGAAATATTTTTTTAATCACACACTTGCATTGACCATTTTTAGAACTCAATAAAAATGAGAGCTTTTGAAAGTGGCAAAGACGAGGTTTACCTCGCATTATATCTTGTTGAAGAGACTTGTTGATTATAGAGAGGCCCTAACAACTACTGTTGTTATCAATAAATGGAAAGAATGGGTGAAACATGGAGATGAACGTGCAAGGATAATGGGTGCTTTAATTGAAGAAAGTGTAATTAGTGGAGAATTTTGGGATGAAGTTGAGAACATAATCACAATTACAAAACCAATTTATTTGTTGATTAAATTTTGTGATGGGGATGATTCTGAAATGGATGAGATTTATGAAAAGATAGATGACATGCTTGGTGAAATAAAGGATGTAATGACCAAAAGTATCTATGCTCCTAATTATATTCGAGTTGAAGAGTTAGTGCTGAGAAGGTGGGAGAAAATGTTCATTCCCTTGCATTGTCTAGGCTTTGCACTCACTCTCAGGTTCTATGATCCTAGATAGGTGAGATTTATGAAAAGATAGATAACATGCTTGGTGAAATAAAGGATGTAATGACCAAAAGTATCTATGCTCCTAATTATATTCGAGTTGAAGAGTTAGTGCTGAGAAGGTGGGAGAAAATATTCATTCCCTTGCATTGTCTAGGCTTTGCACTCACTCCCAGGTTCTATGATCCTAGATATCTTGCTTTCTCGCACCGGGAGGGACAACTAGAAAGCTCCAAATGAAGATAGAGAAGTAATTGTGGGGGTTATGGAAGCATTTGAGAAGATAGCTGAAAGTGAAGCTGAAGCTAAAATGTTACGTGAGCAAATTGCTGATTTTCACTCTCGTAGGGGCCTTTATGCTATAAAAAGGTGTTGTCTCAACCAATTACAGGTTCATCAACTGAGCGGAATTGGAGCACATATTCTTACATTCACAGTGTTAAAAGAAATAGATTGAATGATGCCATTGCTGACAAATCGGTTTTTATTCATTCTAATCTTCGTCTTTTATCTCGATTTACTGAAAGTTACAAGAATGGACCTTATAGCAAATGGAACATTGCTCCAGAAGAAACTTATTTAGATGATTCTATTGTGAAATTAAAAGACATTAGGTGAAAATCACTTGAAGGTGAATATATAGACAACTCAAGCAACTTTGCAAAGGAAGATGAAGAAAGGCCATAAGCTCCTATGCCCAATTTGCCTTCAAAATCTGCTACTCCTAGTTCTGGAAGCTTACAACAAGTTCACCTCTTTGGACTTCATCAAACTCAGATTTCTAGCTTTGCAACTGGAAAAGGAAAAGGAAAGAGAGTGAATTAGCGACCTTTAACTTATTTACTTATTGGAATATTAAAAAGTTTTTTTTTATTTTCTTTTTATGATTTTATTTCTTTGGGATTAGTTTGTCTTAGATATTTGAAGTTTTCGACTATTTATCTTAAATTATATTATGCTTTATGAGATTTGTGTTTTGATTTATTTTTTCTATTTTTAAATGTACTATTAATATATATATATATCCACCCGAATTAACTTACTCTACGTACCGCGACCCCAAAATTGCGATCCAACTAAGCCTACCCCCGTACAATGTAACGAGCAAAATTCCGTACTCGTACCACATACCATAGCGTACCGCGTTTCACGTAACTTTGGTCTTAGCTGCACTATGCTTCTGATTGTGATGTTTGTTATATATCATGCTTGGATATCCATTTTATTGTTTCTCTAATATTATAATCATATATCTCGAGTATTGGTTTCTAAGGCAATTTTTCTGACTGATAATTATTTATGGAAGCTTCAGCATGCGTGTGACAATGACTTGTGCCCCATTCATGGACGGTGAGTAAGCATGATCTCCTCACTGCAAGTTTTCAGTTATCTCTGCTCTGATCTCTATGTTAGATTTCACAGTAGTGATATTTTTAAGATTGCAAAAGTGTTATGTATTTGAATGTTGCATCCCTCTTTAATAGGAGGCATAATGTCTTAATAAAATCTGTTAACGAATAACGGCTAGATTGGGTTCATATGCTAAGCTTTTGTTTTTTTAGATTGGAGGTAGTTCCAACTTTGGGACCTGGATGATTTCTTAGTGGTTGAACCGAGTGTATAAACATTTATGGACCTGAATCATTGTGATTTAATTTAGGATATTTGCACTTCTTCTTTTCTTGCTGTTAAGGAAAGTGGAGAATCATCTGTTTGAAAAAAGATTTATTTATCTAAAGTCCTCAAGAACCATACTTTCTACAACTTCAATGTTATAAAGAGTCGAAGACTATCAAACTTATAGTGGAAGTTATTTGGCCCCATGCGTCTTCCACATACATGCAATATTGTTTATCTTTTATCAACTTTAGTTGGGAAAGGGGACATATTGACAGATTTTGCTCCTGGAATTTTTAAGGGGTTTGAGAGCTGTTGGCAATTAGGATAGCAAATTTGATGGTGTTGGTTTTTCCATTCAAAATTATGGCTTTAGAAATCACTTCACAAGATGATCCTTTTCTTTTCTTTTCTCTTAATTCTTTCGTGTACAAGCTCTGAGGATTCTCTTACAACAGTGGACTTTATTTCTTAAGGGATGATATGCCTTAGTATAGAGAAAAAAATGTCATTTTTGTTCACTGTTGTTGGCTTGAGTTGCTTCTCTGTCTAGATAATTTTCTTGTTTCCACACGTATTTCATGTCAAACTGTTTTTCTTTTATTTTCAATTTTGATAAGTATATGATAGAAGATTGAGGGATCTCACTGTATGTATCTCTAAAATATAGTTGGGAAATGTCTATATTGATATAGCAAACCTAGGAGTAAGAACCCTAACATTTTTTTCGTCCTTTTCATTTTATTTTCATTTTCATGTTTTTTTTTTATTATTTAAAATTGAACCCTTACTGCACTCTTCCTTTGTAGATGTTATGCCTATCATAACAGATTTGGTTCCTTTTGTCTAACATACTTATATCTTCTTCTTTTTTTCAGTGCGCAGGGAGTAGTAACCCCAAACTGTGTTCTTGTTCTTGTTATTTCTTTTTGTTGTTTTCCTTGTTCAGGTGATGACAAAATTATATGGAGAACTATCTTCAAAATACTCTTGACAAACATTTTTCCTTTGATACAGATCAGAATATACTCGAACAAGATGTCGTTATCCTTGGTAACCCCCATATCAATCAGCGCTTACATGGCCCATCTGTGGGCAGTGACATCATTGCCTCCCATGTCATTCATCAGCATTACCAAAATCGGAGCCAACACCTCATGTTCCCTCAGGCTGGTACCAATCAGGCTCCAGTTTCATATGCAAACCTGATAACGTCTCCTACTGGTGCTGAGTCTGCAGACAGGTTTCAACGTCTTGTTGAGTCAGTTGGTCACCATGTCACTCTTAATCATGGGTAAGCTTTAATCTATTAAATGCAGCTATCTGGTAAACTTGGCAACCACCCTGAGAATTTCTAAATGTATTTGTTGATGTCCATTGAGATGATGCTATCATAGTTTGCCCTTTCCTTCTATATTGAAGATTTCTTTAGCCTGGAAATAATTGTATCTAGAATTAATGGTCTTATATGTCGTTCGATTATTAGTTAACATTGGTTGCTAAGAGAACATTCACCTGATCATAATTATATCTTTTTTTTATAAGAAAATGTCTGATCATAATTATATATTGTACATCACCTGCTTTTATGCCATTCTTGCATGCGCCTTAGTTTTATATACTCCATGCTTCAAGTTTTGTTGACTCTTCTCGATTGGTTCATCTTATGGTGGCAACAGTGGTCCGGCTTATGACAATTTTCATTGGATGCATCCACTCCCCAATTCACCGTCACCGGTTTTGCGTGCTTTAATGTTACCTGGTTGGTGGGCTACAAATGGTTTGCGGGGCTGGCTTCCTGCAAGGCAGATGTCACCACCAGCTGAACAGGCCAGGGCCTTCCACCGTGCGCCTTCGTTGAGGATATCCGATCTGAACCAACTGCAATCAGGGCTTGTCCAGGAAGGAGATGACATTCCACCTGAATACTTCGCTGAGGGCATGGATCCATCTCGGTGGAATCAGGATTAAGCTCCTCACCTGGCACATCATGGCAATTCGCTGAACAGTCTGCACTAGTTATCTAAGAGTTTAAAAAAAAACTGATCTCTACCTTATTTTAGCGAATTACACTTCAGGTAGAATGCTTCCTTTTACCTGAAGCCCAATACTTGATTAATTTGAAGACCATTGCAGTTGCAATTTATCTATGCCCCTGGAAAACTTTGAACTATCTATTTGATATTATCTGAATTTGGATTTAGCATCATGCAAGAATAAGGGTTTTTGACTATTTTGATGGTTGGTAGAAAATACATGCAGAAGATTCTGTTTACAAAAGATCTGTTTGATTGATTGTTCGTTTTTCTTTTTGATCTCATCAAATGCAAGGAGACTCGAGTATTCCTTACTAGTTTTACAGATAAAAAAGATGATTACAATCAGGTTCACCCCTTCATGCACTGGCACTTATCAGTTGCTGGTTACATATCGTGCATTGCAGAACTAGTTTTCAATGATAGGATTTCAGCAGAGTTGGGTAAGTTTTGGTAGGACACTACCATCCATGTATGACGGTTTGAATATTAAAGTTACCAATTATCCAAATTGTTCCCGCGTCGGTTGAGGACATCTCCCTTCCGGCCTGTAGTTAGGTGTTCGAACCCTGATGATGTAACTTTCCTTTTAGATTCTCATGTATTGATGTTCTTTATGATGTAATAAAAAAATGATGATACAAATTTACAACGGAATCGAGATAGTTTATTAGTAATTATAGAAAAATTGAGTAATAACTTTGATATTTAAATTTGTTTTAAATAATTATTGTTCAATTTTTTTGTAATTATTAGTGAATTTTCTTCTCTGATAATTTTCGTAGAGTTGGTTCATAGGATTCACCACTCATGAATTTTTTTATTTTATCAAAATTGGATATTTCTTCTACTATTGTTTTGTTACCTGCACGTTACGGAAAATAAGATAAGCTATATATATCGGGTAAATGTATAATTGTCTTTTTTTTGTTAACTTATATATCGGGTAAATGTATGATTGTTTTTTTTTCCTTACCTGGTTAAGGTTTTGGGATAATTGGTGTCGGAGTTTTTAGAAGTCTTTATTTATACACTTGGGTATTCAAGAACCAACAGGCCACTTGGTTTGATGATGAAAGCTCTTCTGGCCTATTTCCTTCAGCAAAGTGTTGTGTTTTTTCTTAAAATATTCTTTATAGATACTTTTCGGAAAACACCTAGCAAACTAAATTCCTTGTATAGCTTAAAACTGTATGGCGTGCAGCCCCTTTGTGTTAAGCAACTTTTACCGACTGGAAGGAAAATGCAAAGTTGCATACGTAAATATGTATAAGAACAGGCCAAAATTGTTTAGCATTTGGAAATTTGGGTGTCGTGTACTCAGTTTTGTGGTAATTGAATAAAGTGGTAATATCATAGATTCGGTTTTGTGGGAGTTATCATAAAATTAAAAAAGTTCATTATTAATTACAAAAAAAATTGAATAGTAATTTAGATTTTTAAATTTTTTGAAACAATTCATATTCAATTTTTTTATGATTATTAGTGGATTTTTTCAATTATGTTGTATCACCTTTCTTTGAATATGCAACGATAATTTCATTGCAATGTGTTTAGGACAGAGAAGATTAAAAAAAAAGAAAAAGATTAAAACGAAAGGAACGTTTGAAGTTTTTTATTAACGTAACAATGTACTTTTTGTTCTTTTTTCTTTCGAAAATTGAATTAAAATACTGCTTTAACACTATTAATAAAAGATTTTATATTATATAAAATATAAGATTAATATGAAAAATTCGTTTGAAAGAATAATTTACAGTTTTCATTTTATTTTTTTTGGGGAGGATAGAGATTTTTTTTAGGAGCAGAACAAGATATATTTATGCATTAGAATTTAGAAAACTCTGCTTTGTTTAAATGTGTGCATCACAGTTTACACTTCTAAAATAAGACCTTCCTTTTTTTTTTGCCCTTTTCCACGCATTAAAACATCGTCCCGTTTCCATTATTTTTATCAAGTTACCTCTGCGCCGATTTATGCATAGTAACGACGCAATGTTCAGATGTCCATAATACAAACTACACACAGTTTTCTTTCCTATTAAGGGTGAGCATAGATCGACTTGGATCGGGTTATCTTAAAATTTCAACCCAATCCATTTATACCTGATTGGAATAATCTCAACCCAACCTAACCCATGAACCCATCCAACCTCAACTCAACCCAACCCATTCTAATCGATTTGAATCGGTTTGGGTCACCGAGTTGATATATTTTTTTTTACTAAATAATTAAACCATACATATTACATAACAAAAAAAATATTCTATTAAATCCAAAACTAAATTCATTCATATTAAAAGTAAAACTTGTGTGTCTGAGAGCACAAAGAATATTTGATAACATAGAAAATAGAACAATTGTCTCATGAACTACAATGATTGCTATGTTAAATTTGGTTTTTTGGGTACTGTTAAGAATCTTTTTGATGACATGCAAGAGAAGGATGTTATGCTATGAAATACTATAATTAGAAGCTACATTGAAGCCAAACTTGGTAATGATACTTTGGTATTGTTTCATGAAATGCAAGCGAGTGATATAAAGT
Organism: Bretschneidera sinensis; assembly: GCA_023935145.1. NCBI lineage: Eukaryota > Viridiplantae > Streptophyta > Magnoliopsida > Brassicales > Akaniaceae > Bretschneidera > Bretschneidera sinensis. The sequence goes on from CM043699.1 coordinate 95,335,701, forward strand.
CTGATGAAGTAACTATGGTTAATTGCTTATTTGTATGCTCAACACTTGGACCCCTTGATGTTAAAATATGGATTCATCGTTATATTGAAAAACACAATCTTCATCTGAATGTTGCACTAGGAACCGTTCTAGTTGACATGAATTTAACTTACTTTAGAAGACTATTTAATTACGAAAGAAATCTGAATTTCTGCACAGTTAAAAATAACATATTTTAGTAACTCAGTAGTCGTGCTAGTGCTTTCTCACTAATCAATCTAATTTTTGGACAATGCTTTAATGCACTTGTAAATGATATGGGGGCTCTTAAAAGGTTATAGAGAGGTAAATTGAATGGTTCAATAATATTTGCATGAAAAGCTTCCAACAAATTAGTATTACTAAGCTTTATCATACTTTCAACATTTCTTCCATTAACATTATGGTACATTTTTTTGGAATATAAGTTTATCTGCATACATTGATCTCGATTGGAATCTTGTAGGTTACAGTGTTAATTTCTATGTTTATTTTATAGTTACAACGGTACAATAATCAAAATTTTGTTAGCATAAGTTAATTGTGTATCAATTTATTTTGATTAAAGTTATGCTTAAAAATAATTATGAAAACTATTTCATAATTCAAAATCAGTATTTGTTTCCAATATAAATATTTGAAACTAAAATCTAAGTAATTGAAAAGTATGAGACTTGTTTGGACATTGGAGTATCTATTACATATAATTTTACACGTAATTAGAATGAACATTTTATGATTATGTATTTTATAATTATACTATAATTATTTATACACTATTTTATATTCAATAAATATAAATTATATAATTACATATTTGACTAAGTTACTGGTTTGGGTCGGATTGAAAATTTTGAACCCATGACTCAACCAACCCATCGAGTTCAAAATATTTTCAATTCAACCCAACTCAATCTCTAAAAAAACACAACTCAACCCAACCCATTATATCGATTTGGGTCAAATTGGAGGATCAACCGAGGTTCCATGCTCACCCATATTTCTTAATACCCGACCCGGTGTCGTTTCTTTTTCAAAATCTTCAAATTTTCTCTTTTATCAGAAGCAGCGCGAGTGGCAAGAATTCAAAAAAAGAATAAAAGAACTTGAGCCAGAGAGTGGATAACAAAAGGTCAAGAAGATTTTTTTTCCAAGTGAAAAAAACCTCAAGCCCCGATCGAGACACAGTAAAACACCCATGGAAGATGCCATATCAAGAATCATCAGTGACCTCGAAGAATCTCCATATCTCTACCACCACCAACAAAACCCCTCAAACCCAAGCACCCACCAATCGCAATCACCACCATCTCTCATCTCCCAATCAACTCTCTTAGATCTCCAATCTCTCTTGGACACCAATGACCCAGAAATCATCGATCAATTCTACGGCGATCTCTCCTCCAAGAACCTCTCTCCATCCTCTCTCCTTCGTCCAATCTCAGCCGCCATGGACTCGGGTCCCACCCACCTCTCCCTCTTATCCTCCAACGTCTACCTTTCTCTCCTCCTCTCTCCAAACTCCCCTGTTTTCACTCTCTTTACCCCCATGGCCTTCCTATCTCTCCTCCACTCCATCCGCCGCTCCGTCAAGCACCGGCCCTCCCAAGGGGACGCACACGAGGAGGACCCCACCATGCGTGAACCCCTCGCTCCGCCGGGTAAGAGGAAGAAGAGGGGACGTGGTCCGAGGAATGTCGCTAGGGATTCGGGGAACGATACTGCAGACGAGACTGCGGAGCGTGAGTTTGATGTGCGAGTGTTGTTTTGTGTGCTTGAGAAGCTGGGTTCAGTTCTCGGTCTTGTTCATTTGGATAGATTTCCTGATAGTTTAAAGTCTTTGGTGCAAACTGTGTGTGAAATCCCCGTAATGGCGCTTGAATTCTGTGGTGTCTCGGTCACTTTTAACAGGCTAACGGATTTGTGTTCGCGGGCTTTGAGTGAAGTGTTGAGGGCTGAGCATGGAGACCAGTCAAACACTGCCGGTGAGGTTTTGAAGTCGTTAACTCCGTTGATTCTCATGGTTAAATCGCAGGCAAGGAGTTTTGCTTTGGGATTCGTGTCAAAAAGAATGATGGGTTTGGCTAAAGAGAGCGGAGGAGTGAAGAAAGCTGTTGTTAATCTTCCCAAGTATTTGACCCATAAGGCGCCGGAGAAGGCTGAGCCTCGGGGATTGGCTGTGGAGGCGATAATGGAGATTGTAAGAGCAATGGAATTCGAGGATCAAATCGGGTTTGTTGAATACGTGGTGAAGATGACTCAAGGAAAGGCTAATCTTAGACTATTAGCTGTTGATCTGATGCCAATGCTAGTGATATCGTTGAGAGATTCATTGGGGGTGAATATGGATAGTGAAGTGAAGGATTCTTGGGGGTTGAGTTGTTTGAAGGCTCTCATTCAGCGTTGTTCGGATTCAAGTGCTGCAATTCGAGCTCGAGCCTTGTCAAACTTGGCTCAAGTAGTGGGGTTTTTGTCGAGTGATGATGGGAGCAGGGGAGTTTTGAAAGATGCAATGGGGTTTTCTTCGAATGGTGGGGTGAGTGATCTTTTGAGGAAAAGGTGCGTGGATGAGAAGGCAGCCGTGAGGAAGGCAGCGCTTCTTCTTGTCACCAAGTTGACAGCTCTTCTAGGTGGTTCTTTTGATGGTGTTGTGCTTAAGATGATGGGTATGGCTTGTTCGGATCCACTTGTTAGCATTCGAAAAGCAGCCATTTCAGCTCTTTCGGAGGTTAGTTTTCTGTTGTGCTTCATATGAATAGTATATGATATGGAACTGCCTTGCTATGGTTTGTACAACCTCACTTGTGATCCATTTGCTGAAAATTTTCAGCACTTGACTGTTAATGTTCTAGTTATATTGCTTCTTTGGCCAGTGGGAATGTCACTACATGATTTATATTGGTCAAGTGGAATTACAATCTTATTGCTATCATGTTTGCTGATCGGTTGAGTAGTCCAATGCAGTCTCAGTCTAATCATTATGCCTTTGAAATGACAAAGAATATGATTAGATTCATTTATAGTATTTTGGCCAAGCCTTTCCTTCTTTGTGGTCGATCATATTGGCTTCTAGGTAACTCTTTAATATTTACTCTTTCCTTGGTGCATGTTGCCATATCTTCTGTTACTAAAGAATAATAAGATTATAGATTCAATTTGTCCTTTTAGATTACTTATAAAAAAATGTTCTTTTAGATCCATGCCTTGAGTTAAGTTGGTTCTTTTTTTCCTGTACAAATCTTTTTTCTTTTCCTATATTTCTCTCTTTTTCCTGCTAATAGATTTGTTCTCATGCATTATTTATCTTATATCGGACTCTGCATCGACTTTGTAGGCCTTTAGAACATTTTCAGATGAAAGTGTGACCGTTGAATGGCTACATTCTGTTCCACGTTTGATCACTGATAACGAATCTAGCATTCAAGAAGAATGTGAGAACTTGTTTCTTGAACTGGTTTTGGAGAGGGTATCTAGAGCAGGATGTTCTGTTTCACCACATAATAAATTCATTTCCTATGATTCTAATGTGAAAGCAAAAGGTTTCAAAAGGGAGATTGAGTTGTTATTTCCTGAAGGGGTTGTAGGACTTTTGAAAGAGATCTGCAACGGAGAGGTGACACCTTGGGTGAAGAAAATCTGCACAAGCCTGGGTAAGAAGAAGCGGTTGAAGCCCAAAATTGCTGTTGCACTTCAGAATATCATAAAAACATCTGAATCTCTCTGGTTGAGCCATTCCATGCCAATAGAGAAGTGGACAGCCCCACCTGGTGCTTGGTTTCTTGTATCAGAGGTTTCAGCTTATCTTTCAAAAACAATGGACTGGGAGTTTCTCCATCACCACTGGCAGCTTCTTGACAAGAATTCTGAGCAAGGTGAGCTTAGAAGCCCACTTGTGCAAGGAGATGCACATGGGGATGAAGAGGGCATAGAATCCAATTCTGTTTCATGGGCTGGAGATCGTGTTTTCCTGTTGCAAACAATCTCAAATGTTTCTCTAGAGTTGCCCCCTCAACCTGCTGCAGATTTGGCTCACAATTTACTTAAACGAATTGAAGAGTTCAACATGCATCCAACGGAGGTAAGTATCATTGGGTACATTTATCAGGGTATTGAATTGGGCATGGTGATTAATTAACATGTTTCATGGCAGGTTAATGCTCATGTAAAAGCTCTCAGAACATTGTGCAAGCAGAAGGCTTTGAATCCTGAGGAGGCAGATACCCTTGTCACGAAATGGGTAGAGCAACTCCTCTACAAAGCATCTCAAATTTTAGAAAAATATCTTTCAGAGAATAAAGAAACCAATAAAGATAGTAGTTTCTTCACACCACCTACAAGTAGGGGTAGAAAAGGCAAGAAACTGGCAGCCATGTCCAGATTATTGTCTGAAGCAGTCAGTGCAGTTTATACTATGGGGTCTTTGGTTATTGTCTGTCCTTCAGCAGATATGAGCTCAATTATTCCACTGTTACATACGATCATCACTTCGGGAAATTCTGATACAAAGGTGAATAAATTGCCAGGCCCTACTATTTCTCTGAAGCAAACAGCTCCTTCGTTGTACATACAAGCATGGTTGACAATGGGGAAGATTTGCCTTGCAGATGGGAAGCTTGCAAAGAGATATATTCCTCTTTTTGTGCAGGTTTGGTAATAAACTTAGCATCACATCTAATCTAGGATCTTAAAGATGATTTAAGCAAACAAATTCATTAACACGATGCTCATGATTTCTTGTAAATACAAATTACACAATCCTCCTTTTGCTTTTTTGTTCACGTGTAATTCATCTGTAGTCACCCAAGCTTTATAAGTATAGATAAGTAGTAATCATTCTGAAGTTATTTATCAGATTCCTGGATATTTCCAAGCAATATTTTCACTTTTTTCCTTTAACAATCTTCTCCACCCCATCCCCATTTCGTTCCTTCCATGTTATTACAACTGAATCTTATCACTCACCAGAGCCCTTTCTGAGTGATTTGCTGATTCTGAAAACCTCATACATTTGTTGTTGCAGGAGCTTGAAAAGAGTGATTGTGCGGCGCTTCACAATAATCTTGTAGTGATGATGGCAGACTTCTGTGTCCGCTATACTGCTCTGGTTGATTGGTGAGTCCTGTAGAGAACTACATTCGAGTGGTCTCTCTAATAGTCAAACAAACAACTTAATGATGAAGAGAGTAAATAGAAAAGTGCTAGTTTTGAATTATTCTTTTGTTGTTCTGACTAATGATCCTTGAAGTCAACAGTTACATAACAAAGATTACCAAGTGTCTCTGTGATCCATGTGAACTGGTGAGGAGGCAGACATTTATACTTCTCTCAAGATTATTACAGGTAAATTTCTGTTCTAGGATTCGTTCACAAAGCTATTCTTTTCGTCTCCAGTTTCCAAGATAAACAACAAAGTTTTATAAATTTATAAGTTCTTTGCATTCAGAGGGACTATGTGAAGTGGAGAGGAGTTCTATTCCTTCGTTTCCTTTTGTGTCTTGTTGACGAATCAGAAAAGATAAGAAAACTTGCTGCTTTCTTATTTGGAAATATTTTAAAAGGTAAAATGCTTTAAAAACTTGTCAGGTTCACATCCTCATAAAAATTGGTGACATGTTTATTGGGCTTTTTGACAATTGTCTATAACGTGTTTCCAGCCAAGGCACCACTTCTAGCTTACAATAGTTTTGTGGAAGCCATTTATGTTCTGAATGACTGCCATGCCCACAATGGACTTACTGATTCTAATGGTTCACGAATGAAGAGTCGAACTTTTTCCATCAGGTACGTAATTTTTTTATTCATTGACACAAGAAAAAGCGCTCTACAATTGGGTTGTAGATTTATGTCTAGTTTGTATTACCATTTCCAGGGGTAATGATGAAAAGTCTAGATCCAAAAGAATGCACATCTATGTGACCTTATTGAAACAAATGGCTCCAGAACACCTTTTAGCCACCTTTGCAAAGTTATGCGCGGAAATTCTTGCAGTTGCATCAGATGGTATGCTCAATATAGAAGACATCGCTGGACAATCTGTTCTCCAGGTAATAATTCTGTGTATATTTGTAAATTGTGTATGTTTTGAATTTTTTGGTTCTTGTGAAGTAACTACAATTCATCACATTGCTACGCCCCTATGCCTATGGTTGTACAGAGATCACTTAGCATATCTCACTAAAGGGGTTTTAATGTTCTGTTATTGTTATTGTTGTCAGCGTACACAGCATGTTAGATAGCAACAGTGGACCATTGTCATCATTTCACCAAAAATGTGAATAGCATGGACAACCAAACTGTTTCTGAGTGGACTTTTTCTGGCCTGGCCGCTGCCAGCACTTCTAATACTGTCCTTTTCTCCCCAACCCCCGAATTCCTTAGTGAAGACATTAGTTTCTTTTCCCCTTCTGGGTTTCTGTCTAATTACTTATTTGTTGAGTTTTGGATTATCATCTTTTGTCATGTAAAATTCTCATCTTATACTGATGGAGCAGGATACTTTTCAAATTCTTGCTTGCAAAGAGATTCGAATACCATCCAGCCGTGGATCAGCATCTGACACAGCAGATATAGAGGAAGAAGGTGGAGACAGTGGAGCATCTGCAGATGCTGCTAAAGGAAGGGCTATAACACAAGCAGTCAGAAAGGGTCTTATTCAAAACACCATTCCCATCTTTATAGAGTTAAAGCGGCTATTAGAAAGCAAGAACAGTCCCCTTACAGGTTCCCTCATGGAATGCCTTCGAATTATTCTCAAGGACTACAAAAGCGAGATTGATGACATATTGGTTGCTGATAAGCAGCTTCAAAAAGAGCTCATTTATGATATACAAAAGTATGAATCAGCCAAGGCCAGATCAACAGCTGCTGAGGCCGTGGCCACCATTCAAAACTCGAGTGCCTATCTTTCACCTTGTGTTTCTAAGTTGGCAACTGGAACCCATGCCCAGAATAAGTTGGCTTACAAGTTGCTGGCTGATTCAAAAGTGGCTTCAGCAATGGCAGATGCAGCTGCTGCAGCCACTGCTAAGTCTGTGCTGAGGGAAGTGAATAAGGGAGCATTAACACCGCCACTTGGTTCCTTAAATGTTCCCAAACTCAAGTCTGCCCAGGGGGGAACCAGTGCTCGCTTAGACGTATTGGAATCTTTGAGAAGGAGACAGTCTTTCGATTCTGATGATGAAAACTGACTTGTGTAGAAATACTTTCTCCTATCTAGGCACCTTGGGAGTTCAAAGACCATCTCAGTAGGGGGGAGCACGGTCATTTTTTCTTATTTGATTTTAATCACTATTTAGATGTAAATATAAACTTTCCTTTTATCTGGACTTAAAATTTCTTTTTTCAAAAAACAAGTGAATATTTTGTACTACACATTTTGTTTCTCTTATTTGGCTACAATCATTGTTGGTGTATAATTTTCTTCTGTATTGATGAGCCGTTGGAAGCTTACCTTAGGCATAAGCAATAGGAAGAATTTGATGAAATATCAATTATATTATCATTTTCTTACATCCAAAAATGTCTTAATTTAATGGAAAAACCATTAATCAGTTGAATTTGGTAACGTCTTTCCTTTGATTTTATGATGGTAGAATGAAAAGAAAATAAAGATATTTAAATAGAAGTATCCAGACATATCTAGCATAATTGTTTTTTACGTTTGGCATGAAAATATAATGAGGAAAACCAACTTTGAGCACTGTTTGGGATCTTCGCGTTGGATAAACTTACACGTATATCTTATTTAATTAAATGAAACCGATGCCTATCAAAGTATATAATGATCCAACTCATAAGCCACTTCTACACTTGGATTTGCTTTAATTCTCTCCCGAGTCTAGTTGAGGAAGTGTTTTTTTATATCTACACATCTTGGGAGGATATTTCGAAAAGTTAACACAATCGAATTGAAAAATCAATTTTTAACTAAACTGTAAAATTTGAAGGCGAAAGCCGTCAAAATTCGACGCGCGTACCTGACGCGCAGGCAAAGTCAGCCTGTCGCCAGTTCTTACAAATTTTATTCAATGGTAGCATAATTGTTCCATAGAAATATAGCTCTCCAATATCTTTTTTTTTTTTTTTTTTTTTAATTCCTTTTTGGCATTCTCTCTGATATCACTTTGTGTACTCAGTTTTTATTCCTCCTGACTCCACAAATATTATGGGCACATATGTAATTGTTTTTTTTGAAAAGAGCACATATGCATTAAAAGCGCCAAGCAAGACTTGAATCAGATTCCATAAATTAAGCTTCATATCTTGAATTCTTGATATAGAATATCATTGATAGTGTAAATACTAATATACCCAAAATGTTTTTAAAAAAAAATCTATACCCAAAATGTTTTTTTTCAAATAATATATACCCAAAATTTTTTATAAAAAAATAATAGAAACCCAATTTTTTAAATATATATAGCCAAAATGTTTTTTTAAATAATATATATCCAAAATGAATTACCCCTGGTGGCTTGGTGCAATGAGTTTGGTGGCAAGCACAGTATTAAGTTGCACAATAGAGAATTTATATACGTGGCAGGCTTTTACTGGATTGCATTACACCATTGCAAATGCAGCAAAACCTGATGGACCACTATAAATATCAGCCCGAGCCCATTTCGGTTCCCGGGTCTGATTCTCTTAACCCCTATCCCCCATCTCGCTCTCTCTGGGTATCGATCTCTGAATCAGGTAAGTCTGTCCACACGGTCTCTGTATCATTTTTATGTGATTCAAGCTCTATTATAACTTATATTTGAAATTATATTTTAGGATCTTGAATTTCTGTTTCTAATTAGATTATGAGCTATATATGCTGATTTTCCTCTTGTATCTTCGAGTGAAATTTCTCATGAAGGCCCTAATTCAGATTTCCTTTGACATAGGTGATCTCCAATTCAAAAAAGTGAAACTTTCATTTTTTGATTGAAAATTTGTATTTCGAGATTCACCCTATTTCCCTTGTTCTCCGGCATGTGAATATTATGTGGAACTTTTGAAATTGAATTTGAAAGAATATTTGTGAGTTAGTTCATCGAAATTTGAAGTTAGTTTTCAGTTATGGATGGTAATAAGGATGAAGCATTAAGGTGCATAAAAATTGCTGAAGAAGCAATTGCATCGGGTAATAAGGAGCGAGCACTGAAATTTATTAGAATTGCTCGGCGGCTCAACTATAGTTTATCTGTTGATGAACTTCTGGCCGAGTGTGAGAATATCTATTCAGGGTCACCTGCATCTTCTGTTGCGGAAAAACGTGTTGATGCTGATAAGAATAAGGATGGCCTAGCTAAGCTTAATGGGAGTGTAAATGGGGAACAAAATTATACTGAAGAACATATTCTATTGATTAGAGAGATTAAGAGGAACAGTGATTATTATGAGATTCTAGGTGTGGAAAAGACTTGTTCAGTTGAGGAGATTAGAAAGGCTTATAGGAAATTGTCATTGAAAGTTCACCCGGATAAGAATAAAGCCCCTGGTTCTGAGGAAGCATTTAAGAAAGTGTGCAAAGCGTTCAAGTGCTTGAGCGATGATAATTCGAGGAGGCAGTATGATCAGATTGGTTTGGTTGATGAATTTGAGTACAACCGACAACACAATGTTAGGCAGAGGAGGAGGAGATATGGTCATGATGTGTTTAATGATGATTTTGATCCTGATGAGATATTCAGGTCATTTTTTGGTCAGGGGGAAATGTTTCGGGCATCTTATGCTCATAGGAGTAGAGGAATGGGCAGCCAACACCAGGAGGAGTTTCATGGAGGAGGACCTAATCTTATAACTCTTCTTCAGATATTGCCATTTTTGCTAATTTTCTTACTTGCTTATCTGCCCTATTCTGAGCCTGAGTACTCTTTGCATAAGAATTACTCTTATCAGATTCCTAAGACGACTGAGAAACATGGAGTTGAGTTTTATGTTAAATCATCTGCTTTTGATGAGAATTTCCCCCCTGATAGTCCTGCTCGAGCTAACATTGAGGACAATGTGATTAAGGATTACAAAAATTTGCTTGGGCGCTATTGTCATATTGAACTCCAGAAACGTCGCTGGAACAAAAATATGCCAACTCCTCACTGCAACCAACTACGAGATCTTGGAAGGTAAGCTCAAGTGCTCCATTTACTTGTGTTACTGGTATTTATATTATATGGCTGTATGCTTATTTAGGGTCTTTAATCCTTCACTGCAAAATGCCTCATCATGGTAAAATATGGCAATTTCATTTTCTCTAAACTTGGTGCTTGAAATTGTTTATCATGCTTGCCTGAGGCCAACCATTGATACTATTTTTTTCTCCCATTTGAGATTCATGTATGTACCCTGTGTATCAATTTTTTTTTTCATTTTAAAATTTAGACAAGTGGCTATCTTGGATGGTACAATCTATTACACCACTAGAATGGATTTGGCTTCTGTGTCTGCTTAGGAGATGGCTTTCTTTGTTGCCTTCTAAACTTGACACTTTGATGAATGACTGACTTATTCTTTCTTCTTGTTATTCTTCCCCCCTTTACTAGTCTATTAATGATAAAACAGATTCTTCTAATGTGTAAAATGAATATTCAAATGATTTTTTTTTTTTGCAACTTTAACCTTCCCAATCTAATGTGAAAAATGATACAAATTAAGATTATTTTGTGAAATCAAACGTAAAAAAATATAATTTTATTTGTTAGGAAATTCAGTAAAAAATTATTTTAAATAAACGGTGGAAGTGTGTGAAGGTATTATATTTTAACAACTTTTGATTAAATTGTAATGCTACATAATCACTTAAATTAGAAGAATCTGTACCAAAATGATATTTAGTAGTTCTATTTTTAATAACTTAAGTGGGTTCTTTTCTAAGTGAGGATTGATATTTTTTTATTGAACTTGTGCATCAATATGGTATATACCTATAATTCTTTATCGCCTGATTTGCATGACTAAAATAAATATCTTTTGATGCAAATCTCATAGATCATAAATACGGTTTTACGTGAATCATGTTTGTTTTTGAATTTTGTGGACATCATGTCTAAAAAGAAAAATGGAAGAAAAAAAATACAAATTTTCCCTCCTGCTGTCTAAATTTAAATAAAATTTCAACGACCAACTCAATCAAGATACATGCATATAAGGCTTAATACGTTGCTTATCCTAACATTTGTATAAATCTTAAACCCAAAAGTTCTCTATTTTTGTTATATTTACAATCAAAATGGTATACATATTATACCATTTTCTGAATGTACTTAATTTGAGTACTTAAAATATGGTTATTTCATTTTAATAAATTATTTTTTTACATGATTTGCATAATAAATTATTGGAAATATGGTGATAAAATTATGGTTTTTTTTTTCTTAAGAAAAAAGTGATTTTTTAATAGCAAATTATTAAAAAAAATTTATTTAAGTGGTTAATATATGATATTTTCTTTAAACAACATCGTTGCCTTTTGAACTATTTTAAATAATAGATAATTAAGAAAATTCAAATTTTAGAAATATTAAAAAAAAAAAACTAAAGTATCTTGTATAGAAGCCAAAGGGAGAAAAAGTAAAGTTGAGGAAGAAACTGAATAATTAGTCTCTATGAAATTAATATAATGAGAATCAATTTCATGCTAATTGCTAATGTTAATTTATGAATTGACACATTATTTATTTAGGTTATTCTCTTTACTTAGTAAAATATTAAGAATTTTAGTTGATTGTTTGAACAATGAAATTTATAATAAATGGATTATTTGTTGATTTGGCTTATGTAATAATAAATAATTTGATTTCAAAAACTATAAAGTTTTACATAGTAAAATACAGATTTAAGTCGATAATATATAACTAGTTAATTGAGTGCTTATTATTTTTTTTCATTATAAAGAAATTATCTGTTTGACTTACTTTACATACAAAATAAATGGTTATGAATTTGATAGCATAAACAATGAATTTTTCTTAAGAACAAATATAACATTTTATAATAATTAATTAAGAATTTTATTTGAGTGGTTAATGTATGATATTTTTTCAAAATTGAATCTTTGTTTGTATTTGTTTCACCCACTTTACATAATAAGTAATTTAGATTTTAACTGCAAAGAAGCATGAAATTTTCCTTAAATACAACCCAGACTTTACATAGCTATTGTTGCTAATGTATAAGAGTTTTTTTGGCAATAATACATAATATATTTTGAAGCCTCTAAATTAAGATGGCCAATAATGGGTCAAGATTTCAACCCTTGATGTTTGACGGTAACGGAACTGCACTTGAGGCTATTTACTGTAGTATGCATTTCCTTGAACATTTCATTTTTTTTATGATTGATAACTCTATTCTCTAATCTCTATGTTAATTAGACTCAGGTACTTGTATCAGGCGTGGGTACACTGTGTTGCAAATTTGTCAATGTTCATATATTTTTCACAGATTTTCTATTAATTTTGGCTGTCCAATAGCCCATACACTGATTCACTTATCAGTGTTGTATCCTGTCTACATGGGTACTTAAAAGTAGGGTGAAGTGTCAGAGCAAGATAGCTGTTCTTAAATCTCTCTATATATGCGTGTGTGGGGACTCAATCATGATGCCAAACATGACTTTGCCTTTTGAACTCAAAACAAAGTAGCAATCATATAACTTAGGATTATGTTCTCTGGGCTAACAAGTATGCCCATTCTTTAATTGGAGAATTAATCAAGATGCTGAACTTGACTTTGCCTTTTGAGCTCAAAGCACTGTAACAGTCATATAACTTAGGATTATGTTTTCTGGGCTAACTAGTATACAGGGATGGCACCAAGTACAAATTTGCAAGGTCTGTTGCCCCCCAAAGTTAAAAAAAAAACTGTTATATAGGGTACAGATTGTTTCCTTTCCAGTATTAATCACTAAAGCTGCCCCTCAATTTTTCCCAAATTGACATTTCTGGATCCACCCCTGCTAATATGCCCATTCTTTATACTCGGAGCTTTGTGCTCACAGTTGTTAATCCTCTTTGTTGTCTTCATAAATGTTTACCTTAACTTGATTTCTAGTGAAGACTCTAGATTGGTCATAGCTCTCATAGGAGGGCTTATTGGCTGTATGGTGAATTTTGGCATGATAGTGCAGACTTACTAATTGAAATGAACTTGCATATGATCTTTGATTCAACAGGATATATGGCTAGAATCTGGTGAGCTTAAATGGCACTAGGATGATGAGCCTGGACCAATAGTAGTGCTGGTTGCTAAGGCATTGTGGCACTTAGTTCCACGGATGTGACTCAGCAGTTGCCTCTTACTCGAAGGTGACTGTTTGGGTACACACCAGTCTGCCAAGGTGGTCCTTGATTCACATGCTGATTGTCAACATTTGCCAAGGTGGTAAGGAGGGTTTTCGACACTCAAATCTTGCCTTTAACACTTTGCTTTAGGTGATGTGATGAAATAGTGCAATGTGCAGTTTGTACCCAGTTTATTGTAGGAGCAGGAGGTTGAGGATAGTTATAAAAGTAAATTACATGGATTTTTATGTAAGTGTATTGTTTCCACTCACTTGAGAGTTGATGGTGAGTGTCTTTCTTTTATCGGTATCTAGGATCCTTCATGTAATCATCTCAGAGAATATGCATCTTCTTATGTTGCCCTTTGTGCAGTTGCTCATTGGAAAATTCTTGTTTTTGAATTTTCATGGTCATTGATTGATATGTCTCTAGATGGGGAGTTCACTGGTACTAACAAGCCACTAGCTGCTTGGGCAACATCTTTCTCTTGTTTTCTGTCATTTAAGATATACTATATTTCTGTATTAGTCTTAACCACATGTTTCTGCATACCTAATGCAAATATTAAATAAGTATGAGTTTGAGTTTCAACTGAATCAACACCTGCCCCTAAAGGTAGGAGTTCCTCTCTGCCCATAAATTTGCAGGTGGTTTGTTGCAAGACGGTGAAACCGAAACCAAAAACACAACCACCACCTTCTTTGATCGAAGTTTACCAAGTCCAAATGTATAATTTCTCTCTCAAACCAACAACCCAAAAGAGAAGATATACGAAATAGGGGGATATCTTCAATGTTCATCTCACTTGTCCTTAAGATATGATAGCCAACGAAGACACGACAAATGGTAAAAATTTTCGTTTCTATCTTTACATATTACTACTCAAGTTTGGTAAAAATTATTACTCACGTCCAAAGTATGTTCCGATTCCAAGTGTATCTGTTACACTATTCATATGAAATAATAAAAATTAATTTATTGATGTTGAGAAGTTTTTATTTAATAAAGATTTATGAGATACTTAACATAATGATATATTTTATTATTGATTAATATGAAAAAAGAAATTTATTTAAATAAAATGGATCATTATATCACACGGATCCAGACTACATCATTTTTTATTTTTTTTTTAGTGGTGTCACGCTTTTGTTATTTTGCATCTGGATTAGGTGGAGATTTCACATCAACAAGTCAGCAACTCAACCAAACATAAAATTATACCAAATTATCAAGAGTTATGTTATTAGTGGGGTGAAGTGGACTCACGAATCCAACCCAGACTGGTATAATATATTGAGTTGAGTTGGGTTGGATTTGAATTGAAATTTTTTTTAATCTAATGGGTTGAATTGTGTTACAGATTAAAAAATTCAATTTGATCCAAACCGATAATTCAATCATTACATAATTATATTTTATATATATTTAAATTTTTTTGTTTTAAGGATTGATGGACTACACTCGTATTTTAGTAAGTTAGTTTAGATTGCAATATATATATATTTTTTGTACATTCGACGGACTACATTCATATTTTGATAATTTAATTTGGATTGCGATATATGTTTCTTGTGTGTATATATATACACATTTTTTGTTCTTTAAAACCCTTCAACAAAAAATGTTTGCTTAAAAAAAAGACCAATCAAAATTTAAATATGTGATGAACATGTTTCTTTTTAATATACTTTAGTTAAAGAAACCCGTTTTTTCTTGTGAAAGTATTTCTTTCAGACTTTCAATTCATTTTCTAAAAGCTTATTGAATTACTTTGCTTATCTTATGTTCATCCACTTTGTATAATGAAACTTGGTTATAGAGATTATAAGATCAAGTGTATATTGGTGTTGAAGTTTTAAAAAATTGGATTGATCAAACATTTTTAAAATCTATTTTTTATTTATATTTGTATGGTTTGTATCAAACTAAAGTTGTTTGAACTTTGTATGAAGTGATTTAATATACTTAATTTGAAAATGATGGTTAGTAGGATTTAATAATTTTTATATTGATTTGATTTTGAATCTAATGAATCATGAATAATTATAGTAAAATATTTTTTCTTATGTGTGAATTAATTTTTAGGTGAAAATATATTAAACCGGTGATCCAAACCGATTTAAATAAGTTGGGTTGAACTAAAATTAGATAGATTCATGAATTGAGTTGTGTTGAGATTTTTTCAACTTGTGTTAATTGAGTTGAGTTGATTTTTTTAAGATAATTGGACCCAAACCAACCCATACTCACTCCTAATTATTGGAACATTCTTTAAAAATATTTATTTCACATACTAGAAAAATTAAATGATAATTATCATTAAATTTTTTAAATAATTACTAATTAAATTTTCATAATGTTTTTAAAAAAAATTTAGTAGAGTGTACTCGATCTTTATTCACAGTTACCAATCCTTCTTACCAAATACCAACCGATATTATTTATTCACATAGTTTAGGTTTTTGACCGTGTAAGATGTTCACGAATCACTATCTTATAGAAAATTATTAAATATTTATCAAAAGACATGAAGGAAAAAAGTAACCACGTGCCCACGTGCCAGTGGAAAAGAAGTCAGAGCAATAGAATGCCCAAAAAGAACCTCAACAAACGACAAAAAGTTGAGAGAACGAGTCACCACCGCTCCACTGGGCACCGACAGTGGCTCTACTCAGCAGCCACCAGATTTATAGTTTTCACATCTCGTCAATGCATATACAGCTCAAGAAGACAATAATACCCTCAAGTCATTGACAACTAAACAGTGATTAAGGGTAAGGCCGTAATAAAAACTACACCTTAAATGACAACAATACCCTTAAACAATCCCCCAAAAATGCTCATCATCATCTAAGTACAAATGTAATTTATACAAAATCATCACCCTACGACCCATGTTCATTCATGAAAAATGTACGTGACCCAACGCAAGAACAAATGCCCAGATCCGTACAGTACCTCAATTAATCATCATCACCACCAAAGATAGATACACGATTATAAAGCTAGAACAATACCAAAATGAGAAAAATTGCAACACCAACGGGTGACCCACTGACCCGGTGGATAGTATCAGGTTCACCAGTAGAGAAAATGCTAGAGACAAACGAGCCACGATCCGAGGAGAGAAACCGGATAGTTAAAGGTAGGAAAATGGGCAAAAGAAGGAGACCCAATGGGCTCAAGAGCTCAGATAGGGCCTCACCTTGGTCTCCTAGGAGGAATGGAACCAGAACCACTATGCCCACCACCGCTGCTAGCAGGACTCCATGGGGTGCACCTCCTTGCCTCTCTTCTATCATTTCTAATCTCTTGGTGATGTTTTTTATGGGCTGTAATTAAGATGTTTGTGTTTTCCTTTTTTTGGGTGTTTTGCTTCGTTTTTGTTTTTTTGTTATGGTGAAGAGTGAATGGGATTTGTCTTGGTGGGCTTTAAAATAGGAGATAGGAACGCGTTTTTCTAAGAATTGAATTGGTTTTTTGTTTTTGTTTTTTGTGTTCTGCCTTTTTGGAGAGAGGTATCAAAAGACAAAAAGTAAAGCTGGCTGCATGAGTCATGACTGTCATTTTTGTGTTTATATTAAGTGGACTTCCATATGCAATTTTGGATTTTGTAGTTTGTGAATTCTCAATAATAGTAGTCCCATTTTTCAGTTTTTAATGCAGAATGAGAGGCGGTGATTCCACACCTGACATGTTGATGTGGCCCAAAATACTTCGGCCCAATAAGAAGCAGCTCATTGATGGAGCCTATAAACTCTCCAGCCTAATAAACACTCCAGACCAGTAAACACTCTAGCCCAATGATCGGCCCAATAAACTCTCTGACCTGGCAAAATCTCTGAACCCATGAAGGATAGCCCAGCAAACCTACGCCTGGACCTCCCTTACTGCACGTCGCTCTACAGCCACTCTACGCCAACCTACAATGCACAACAGCCTGCACACGCAGCTCTACCGCCACCCTACCACAACCGCCCTGCAGCCACTCTATGGCACGCCACCCTACAGTACGCCCTTTCCCGAACTTATAATCGATGACTTCTTATGGGCGGATGGCTATAAATAAGCCTAGGTATGGACTTCACCGATTCATTCAGACTTATCTGCATATATTCTCTTAAGCCCTAGGTTTTTTAAGCCCTCGGCTTCTCCTTTATGCCCTCGTGCTAACTTAAGCTTTGGAGCGCCTTCGGAGGTCTCTCCCTCCCCTCCTTCCAAGGGCATTTAGTTCACACCTGTTGCTTGTGCAGGGTTCAAGCCATATCAACTCCCAGGCCACGTCAGCGCCCAGACCACATCAGTACTAACCATTTTTTGGCATCAACAGATTGGCGCCGTCCGTGGGAAACCACAATCTCTCGCTATAGTAAAAGCAAAGAAGTACAAAAAGAACTCATCTGTTACGATGCCACCCAGAAACAATACAAGGAGAACTGACAAGGAAGCCCCAACAGCATGCTCTGCCCCTATCCGGGGGAGCACCCGCAGCCAGCAATCCAGACCCAGATTCCCTACAACCCCCAGGTCGAGCAGACGGCCCCTTGTCAGAGAGCAGCACCCTCATCGCTCTGGAACCAGCTCTCCTAATCACGAGGAAGCACCCGTGCATCCCCATACTGCCCTTGTGACTCAAGCCCAATTCCAAGAACTCTCCTGGACGATAGCTGACTTGGCAGCCCAGGTTCAAGGCAGAGGCCAGCAACCTTCCTTTTCTCCCCACCAAGCTCCAGAGCAAGCAAAATCATCTGACAGAGATGACCCAACCTGTAACCAGCCACCTACTGAGCCCTCGCTGCGTTGCAGCCGGTCCAAGGAAAGCTCATCCTCAAAGAGCAACTTCAACCTAAACAGACGGTTCGAAGAGATGGAAGAAAAAATAGAGTTGGCCCTGAAGCACAAAAGTCTTAGTATCTTGGATGAGCTTAGCATCCAAGGCCCCCCCGTTTACAGAAGATGTTCTCAAGACTCCACTCTCCATTAACTTCAGAATGCCACAGATCAGAATGTACGACGGTTCGACGGACTCTCTGGACCATCTGCAGCGCTATAAGATGACTATGATGTTGCATCGGCATTCCGACCCTATCATGCGTCGAGTTTTTCTCCTAACACTAGAAAAGATGGCGGGTACTTGGTTCTCACGTCTGAAGCCGGGAAGCATCGACAACTTTAGAGAACTCAGTTACGCTTTCACCTCACATTTTCTCAGTAACAAGAGGCCCAAGAAAACCTCAGAGAGCCTGTTTAACATTCTCCAACACCGAAGAGAAAAACTTTTAGCCTACATATCCCTATTCAATATGGTTGCATGGGAAATCCTGGACCTTGACCCGAATGTCCAAGTGCTGGCCTTCAAGAACGGGTTAAGGTCTGGTATCTTCAGCTCCAAACTCACCCGGCGCCCGCTCAGAAACATGAATGAGATATTGGCTCGAGCCGAGAAGTATATGCTGGCAGAGGACGACCAAGCCTTTAGAAGAGAGAGGGAAGGAGAAACAGAGAAGAAGAGGAAAGACCATGACCCTCAGAGAGAAACAATCAAGAGACCCCACCAAGAGAACAGGGGCTAGAGCCCCACCTCGAGGGGTAGCCTCCAGGAAGAAGGCTTCATCGCCGGAGGAAACACCCATTACTTCCTCCAATTCCCTTGGTAGATCCCTGCTAACCTCGTTTTCGTCAGACATCGTAGGAGCAACTCACCAAGAAAAATGTTTGGACGTGACTTCTGACTTTGACCATACCGATCGCTCTCAACTGCTTCCCTCAAAATACTTGTGCTCTCAAGATCTCCTTCTCTCAAAAAATACAAGTGATGAGAAATAAGGTAGGATTCCCTTAAATAAAGATTACGGCAGCAAAAAGTGAGAAGCATTAGCTCAGCCCTCCAGCTGAGAGGACGTGACCTTTTCTAAGTTTCTTCAAAGTTCAAGCCTTGTTAAACACTCGGCCAAGTTTCTCTAGGTCCGCGCATTTGAGTTGATTGTCAAACGCTCGACCAAGTTTCTCCAAAGTCTGAGCCTTGTCAAACGCTCGGCCAAGTTTCTCCAAGGTCCGCGCGTTTGAGTTGATTGTCAAACGCTCGGCCAAGTTTCTCCAAATTCCGAGCCTTGTCAAAAGCTCGGCTAAGTTTCTCCAGGTCTACACGTTTGAGCTGATTGTCAAACGCTCGGCCAAGTTTCTCCAAAGTCTGAGCCTTGTCAAGCGCTCGGCTAAGTTTCTCCAGGTCCGCGCGTTTGAGTTGATTATCAAACGCTCGGCCAAGTTTCTCCAAGGTCCTCGCGTTTGAGCTGATTGTTAAACGCTCGGCCAAGTTTATCCAAAGTCCGAGCCTTGTCAAACGCTCGGCCAAGTTTCTCCAGGTCTGCGTGTTTGAGTTGATTGTCAAACACTCGACCAAGTTTCTCCAAAGTCCGAGCCTTGTCAAACGCTCGGCCAAGTTTCTCTAAGGTCTGCGCGTTTGAGCTGATTGTCAAACGCTCGGCCAAGTTTCTCCAAAGTCCGAGCCTTGTCCAACACTCGGCCAAGTTTCTCTAGGTCCGCGCATTTGAACTGATTGTCAAACACTCGGCCGAGTTTCTCCAAAGTCCGAGCCTTGTCCAACGCTCGGCCAAGTTTCTCCAGGTCCGCGCATTTAAGCTGATTGTCAAATGCTCGGCCAAGTTTCTCCAAAGTCCAAGCCTTGTCAAACGCTCGACCAAGTTTTTCCATGTCCGCCCATTTGAGCTGATTGTCAAACGCTCGCCAAGTTTCTCCAAAGTCCGAGCCTTGTCCAATGCTCGGCCAAGTTTCTCCAGGTCTGCGCGTTTGAGCTGATTGTCAAACGCTCGGCCAAGTTTCTCCAGGTCCGCGTGTTTGAGCTGATTGTCAAATGCTCGGCCAAGTTTCTCCAGGTCCGCGCGTTTGAGTTGATTGTCAAACACTCAACCAAGTTTCTCCAAAGTCCGAGCCTTGTCAAACACTCTGCCAAGGTTCTCCAGGTCCGCGCGTTTGAGCTAATTGTCAAACACTCGGCAAAGTTTCTCCAAAGTCCGAGCCTTATGAAACGCTCGGCCAAGTTTCTCCAAGGTCCGTACGTTTGAGCTGATCGTCAAACGCTCGGCCAAGTTTCTCCAAAGTCCGAGCCTTGTCAAACACTCGGCCAAATTTCTCCAGGTCTGCGCGTTTGAGCTGATTGTCAAAGGCTCTGCCAAGTTTCTCCAAGGCCGAGCATATGAGCTGTTTGTCATACCCTCAGACAGGCACCTCCAGGGCCGAGTGTCGGCCAGGTATCTCCAGGGACGAGAATATGAACTGCTTGTCATACCCTCGACCAAGCATCTCCAAGTCCGAGGCCTAGAGTATAAGCTGCCTACGCTTGACCAAGAATCTCCAAGTCGCTAGCCGCCAACCTCCCAGATCTCTTAAGTATAAATGGTCGGCCACGGCACCAACATTACGTTTTACTTCCTCAAGGCAAAAGTACCTGAGAAAGTGGGGGGCTTGTGATGTGGCCCAAAATACTCCGACCCAATAAGAAGCGGCTCACTGATGGAGCCCATAAACTCTCCGGCCCAATAAACACTCCAGACCAGTAAACACTCTAGCCCAATGATCGGCCAAGTAAACTCTCCAGCCTGACAAAATCTCCAGACCCATAAAGGATGGCCCAACAAACCTACACCTGGACCTCCCCTACTGCACGGTGTTCTACAGCCACTCTACGCCAACCTACAATGCACAGCCGCCTGCACACGCAGCCCTACCGCCACCTTATCGCAACCGTCCTGCAGCCACCCTACAGTACACCTTCTCCTGAGCTTGTAATCAATGACTTCTTATGGGTGGATGGCTACAAATAAGCCCAGGTATGGACTTCACCGATTCATTCAGACTTATCTGCATATATTCTCTTAAGCCCTCGGCTTCTCCTTTACGCCCTCGTGCTAATTTAAGCTTCGGAGCGCATTCGGAGATCTCCCCCTCCCCTCCTTCCGATGGCCTTTAGTTCACCCTTGTTACTTGTGCAGGGTTCAAGCCATATCAGCTCCCAAGCCACGTCAGCGCCCATACCACGTCAACACTAACCATTTTTTGGCATCAACACATGTGATGAGATTAAGTTAGTTTTGAGAGATTTTTCCACGAGTCAAATATATTTTCATGGTATTTTTTATTAAAAAAAATCAATCTTAAAATTTTTTTTTACAAACAATTTACCGTGAAACAAATTTATTTTTTGTGAAAAAATGGTTATCCTAATTATTTTATGAGCTAATACTATCTCATTGAGCAGAACTTATACGAAATTCGTTATACAAGTTCATGAAGTTATTTTTAAAATTTTCATGTTTATATTTATAAAATTAATGATCATGACCTATTATCTAAAATATATTTATAAAAATTTTATATTTACAAAAAATCAACATGTTTTAATAAATTTTAATCAATGATTTAAGCTATAATTTTTCGTGTAAAATTAATAAGTTTTAAACCGTCGATGAAATACGAATTAAATCATATACTTAAGTGATAATTTTTTGTTGAAATTTTGTATAATTAATCTATTACATGAGTCTTATTGAATTATAATATTCGATCACGAATTTTATTTTTAAAATATTATTTTATTTGAAAAAAATTAATGAACAGAACTTTGTCTAAGTTTTGTCCTCACTCATTTTCAGTCAAAAGAGAAACTTTATTTTAATTCATGTTTTTTTTATAATTACGTTCACAATTCAAGCCTGAAATTATTTAGAAGGTAAACCCAATATTTCAATAGACTGACTAGGAAAATTTGGCATTTTCACTCACCGATTCTGTAATTTGAAAATATAAGTCGAGGTATGATTATTCGTTTGCATTTAGTGTTTAGGGGCCGCGTGTGCGAGCCCTCCAAGTCATTTCACTTGGTTTCATGGTGAGATCTTTGGAAATACAAGCTGCATCTTCCCGTTATGTGAGTGTTGAAACCACGTTTTTAAGCATAATTGGCATCTTCATTTCAAGTTTTTTTTTTAATTTTTTAGCTTAATAATTAAACAATTATAAATATCCAGAAATTAGTAGGATAAAAAATCCAAATATTTTTTCCTGTAAAATATTAATAATAATAATAAAACCATCTCTATTTTTACCACCATAAATATCATTTGCTTGGTTTGAAGGATTCTTACAGGTTCCTCCAGTCTCTAATTTGCCCATTAAAGGAGGAAGAAAGAATAAAAAAGAAAGAAAGTAATTGTGTGGCAGAGCTGGATGAACTTTAATCAAGAAAGAGAAGGGTGATTTTGAAATTTGGTTTACTAGGCACGTGAGAGCTTCCGTATAAGAGAAGATGTTGCATAATACATGACATAAAAGTTCATTTCATTATTAAATAGCATGAAAAGAGAAAAAAAATATATATTTTATTTTCATTCAAATATAATATAGATCATTGTGTCATGTATTTTTTATAGATCCATGCTAAACAAAAAATTTTCTCCGCGAAGACCGAGTAAAGTTGAGGCCAATCATAGTTCTAAGTTCCGTTCCAATTCAACCATTTTTGAAACCAAAACAAAACACTTATATACTTTCTTTCACCTGTTTCGGCTCGTTTCAGTCCAAATATTAAGAGCCTTGCTTCATAAAATAAATGAGTAAATAATTTTGGACAAATTGAGCATCATTGCTAATGGCAAGAGGACACTTTGGTACCTATCAAGAAAACTCATATGTTTTAGATCACATTTGTTTTTTGTCATCCAATATTTGATTCTAAAGTTGGACTATCCATAATTTCTGCATTATCTCAATAATTTAACTCGGAGCCACTCCATCACTGGCAGTTCTGCCCCTAAAATCAGGAACACAACCTTAATAATGTATGCAACAAGCTGGTACACCGCCAATGACTGCGAATAACGTGCATCCTCCGAGCCCTAATATAGAAAACAACACTGGCTTTCTTTAATCTAGATTACTTAAATTCTTTAATGGTTGTGATCCACATAAGTTATTCTAATGCTAGTAAAAACTGCATGATTCATAAATAAGCTGGAAAGTCTGGTAACTGCTGGAGCAAGCAACGGAAAATTAGAATCTCTATGAAAAATAAGGTAGTCGATCATATTTTCGGGTTAACTACATAGCCACAATCTAAAAGAATGAATAAAAATTGATGGGAGAACAAGGAGCTGAACATTTAAAAGAGGAAGAAGAATGATTCAGGGACTTTATTTATCAATCACCCACCATAATCACACATTGCAAAGGAGCACCTATTTTTCCCCAGACACTCCTCAAAACACGAACCACAATTGTGAGGGTCATTCTGAATATCAACACACTTACCGTCACAGCATACATGCCCATAAGCACAAGCATGCCCGCATGACCCGCAGTGATTCAGATCACTTGTGATATCTTTACAAAACTGCCGAAGACAACATGTGTTACCACCCCATGGATTCTTCTCATGATCCAAGCACACAGATGGGTCATCGGCACATGACAGGAACCTCTGCCTGCCCCGTAAAGCAGAGCGAAAAAAGTTCGAGTGTGTTGAGGCATCAGACTCCTGCCAACCCATTTGGCGGGCAGCAGCAGCCCCATGAGAACTTTCAATCAATAGAAAGAGGATGAAAGGCCAACAAAGTTTGGTGGTGGTAACAGAGTAAGGAAAGGTTACCAGCGTTCCTGGAATGGGAGTCTGCATAAAGCATGGAAATCTACATGGAAAACCTGACATGGGGTGATTTTTATCATATTCAACAAGAAAAACACTCCTAAGTTAAGAAAGCATCACACCAGGCATTATTCTTAAAAAAAATAATATTTTATTACATTAGTATTTATTTGAGCTGGTACCCTGTCAAATTGGTCACAAGAAGACAGTCCCATTACGTAGAGGATCAACCTAACATGTTTCAAACTAATGATGAGCAGAGAGGTGAAAAAGACTTGATACGTGGGCACATATATATTGAAAGTATGATTGATGCAGATCATTTCCTAATCTTTTTTTCTGTCTGTCAACGGGAATCTTCTAACTAATCATTTTTCTATCAGATAAACTTGAAACTAACATAGAATAAGCATAATATAGTGACAGTTTGCTTCTTAACTAATCGGAATCTAAATAAACAAGAGAAATATGCCAAAAAACAAACTAAAATTTTGAGTTATCCGAAAGTTATTGGACATGACAGCAGCGCTTTAAGATCAAATTTCTGCATCTCACTACAAATTTGAGTTGCTTCTAGAATGAGCAGTCTGAAAGAGAAGCAGAGTGAGATTGAGCTACTTTGGCATCATTATTCACCATGTCTGGCATTAGATTTTAGTCTCATCCACGTTAGAAACTGTAGAAAGCAGATATAATAGGACATTTTGTTCAAGAAACATACAAACTCCACCCAAGTAGACCTCCTAACAGACTGAACTAAGGTAGGACCTGTAGCACATCACTCATAATAAACTATGAACCTTGTTCTAGTTCATTTTCTAAGCCTGTTATCAAGATGTTCAGAGTGGTGCCATGAAGCAGGCAAGATTTCATTGAAGAAGCTGCAAGCCCAACTCGAGATCCATAAAACCTATCTGACTATCTGAACTATTCAAGTTAATCTTCTTTAACCATGCTGCCATTGCACTTTATTTAGGACTACACCATTTATTAAATTGCAAACCATGACACGTTCCCACAAAACCTTAACCAGATCCTCTACAATGTATCTCTTTCCCTACTAACACCTAAAAGCCTAAGCTACAAGACTTTGTTTGTTTACAAAGCAACCATTCATGTTCATGCCAGATGACCATTTCACATTCAACGAACTCTCTCACCTTACCTTGTCCCTAATATAAGATAATGGATAATGTCTAGCAGCTGCATTTTGTCCCTAATTTCATCTTTTTCTTGTTTTTTTCACACGGATTAAGCAACTAACTCGAAATTTCTGTAACAAGGAAGCATTTATACATCAACGAGCCTCAAATTTTCCCTCCTTGACAACCAAAATTCATGGCAAAACAACGAAATTTCTCTATCACATGTGAATTTCAAAAAGTAATGGAAATTTCCTGCACAAAACATAATTCCTTTGGTAGAATTTAAATTCTTTTTAGCTCCCATTACATAAAATCAAAATCAGATCTACTTGTCATTTGCAATCATAATCAAATGAATCGTATACGTAACATATATAATAGAGAGAGAGAGAGGACCTCTTTGGAATGGTGGAGGCACTCGAGGTAGTCTTCGCGGAGGAGAGAGCAGTCTTTGGGGTCTCTGCAACGGTACATACACTCGCAGAAATCTGTCCCAAAATTATAGCATCTCCCTTTGTTTCCTGTTATCCTCCAACCCGATGCCATCTCTCTCTCTGTTGTGTTTGTGTTTGTGTTGGTTGATCGTATTTGTACAGTGCAGTGATTCCAGGTTGAAGACGATGAGGGCATTTCGAAATTTGGTTTCAGAGGAGAGGGCATTTAAGTCATCTAAAGTTACCATTTAACCTCTTAAAATGGGCAACTGGCCCACTGCGGACAGCCTAAATGGGTCAGGCGTCGCACTCGATATTGGTTGCTATCTATTGGTTTACTGAAACCCTAGTTGGGCTGGGTTGGGCTGGTCCGTCGAGTAGCAGGTCCACCCCAAAAGATGGCCTTTGCTTTGGCTCAATGGTTCTCAAGTTAATATATTACCGTGGTTATGTTTTGACTAAACATAGATTAGCAAAAACCATATAACAGCAAACCTAAGTCATTCATCTAATTAAGTGATTATTTTTTGTTAATATTAAATAATAATAAAAAAATTCAAATACCATATATTTGTATAGAGCTTTGTTTCGTAATTTTTTTAAAAATTATAACAATCAAATCTGCTTCGAAATAATAAAAAAACCGTAAAAAATTGCGTTAATGTAACGTCCTGATAAATATGTCCGTGCTCTATGAGTTTAGGATCTTCATTCACCATTCAAAAGTAGTAGTACATTTTTCTCGACTTGATATCAATAGTGATTGCATTCCATGTGATCTTCGATCCAACGTTGAAAATGATGCTAAACTTTGGTGCCCGCGACAGACAAAGGCCCAATCCCATCTGTAGTAAGGTCCCACAGCTTCCTATCATTTTATCAAATCATTAGCAATCAATCAGAAGCTTAACATTATTTTGTCGACCAAAATCTACTTTGTATTTCTAAAAAATATATGTACTTACTAGTTAGTACACTGGTCTGGATAGTTTGCGGGACTCTCGATCACTTAAAATCGGTTTCATAAAAATTAATATAAAATTAAAAAAAATTATTAATAATTATAAATAAATTGAATAATAATTATATAAAAAAATTAAATATTAAAATTATTATTCAATTTTTTCATAATCACTAATAAATTTTTTCACTCGTGAACTTGATTTTCTAATATCACCATTAATTTATTGATTATTTAATTTTTTTCTAATGAAATGATTATAACTATAAGGCTTCAGTGATGCTAATTACTCAATCTTTAGTTTATTGACAATTAGATCCTGCTATGTCGGTTTTAATATATAATATTATATATATATATTATGAAAAAAATTTGATTATCATTTAAATTACTTGTTATTTTTGTTATGTGAATAATTCAAAGTTTTCCTTTTTATTGTTATCTATTATCATTTGAATTTTAAAATTACTATTTGATTCGTACTTATATTTAAAGACTATGAACAACCAATTGAATGGTAGCATATCACTGTTTTTTTTATATAAATGAGTTTATAATGACAGTTTATAGTTCCACGAGTCCGAGAAAACAATCAATGTGGCATAAGCTTTTGAGTTGTGTCCCTTTCATAACAGCCTCATAATTGCTAGCGTAATTGGTCTCTATCAAACCAAACAAAACGCAAAATGAATTTCCATTTCAGCTCAATCGGATTAGACCCAACAGATTTTTTTCGGTTATCTTCTGAATCTTTTATATAATTTTTTTAAAAAATATCATTAAATCTAATGTAGTCTACAACACTTTGGTCCAATAAGAAACCCACATGACGATAACACATGTCAAACCTCCTTAACATTGTAAGGCACACGTGGAACAAGCAAAGAATGCCACCACCACGTCAAAATGTGATTTGCGGACCTAATCCCCTCTGAAACACGCGACCACCCTGACACACTCAACTTTCTGATCACGCTATTAAGACTTACCTCTGAATCCCGGAATCACAGGGACAGACCCATGCCTTCCCCAGGTGGGCGACCTCCCCTCGAGAGCTATAAATACCTTGAGGTAAGCAGGTCTAAGACTTAAGACTTATTCACAATCAGTATCAATTTGCTTTAAAGTTAATCCTTGGCCTCGTCCTAACTAGAGCGTCAGAGTGCCCTCGGAGGTCTCCATCTCCCCTCCTTTCGATGGTCTTTTAGTTCACCTTTGTTACTTGTGCAAGGCCACGTTAGCACCAAGGCCAAGTCAGCACCGAGGCCATGCCAGCATCAACAATTTTTGCGGCATCAACAGATTGGCGTCATCTGTGGGAAACCATAATCTCTCGTTATAGCAAAAACGAAGAAGTAAAAAAGAACTCAACTATCGCGATGCCGCCGAGAAGCAACACGAGAAAGACCGACAAGGGAGCCCCAACAGTATGCTTTGCTCCCATCCGGGGCAGTGCCCACAGCCAGCAATCTAGGCCCAGATTCCCTGCAATCAGTGAGCATGCAACCCCCGGGTCAACCAAATGGCCCCCCGTCAGAGACCAATGCCCTCATCTCTCTGGGACCACCTCTCCTAATTACGAGAAAGCGATAGCGCATCCTCATGTCGCCCCTGTGACCCAAGCCCAATTCTAAGAACTCTCCCGGATGATAGCTGACTTGACAGCCCAAGTCCGAGGCGGAGGCCAGCAACCCTCATTTTCTCCCCACCAAGCTCCTAAGCAAGCAAAATCATCTGACAGAGACCATCCAACCTACAACTAGCCCCTTACCGAGCCCTCGCTGCGTTGCAGCCGATCCAAGGAAAGCTCCTCTTCCAAGAGCAACTTCAACCTGGAAAGACGATTCGAGGAAATGGAAGAAAAAATAGACTTAGCCCTAAAACACAGAAGTCTCAGTATCTTGGATGAGCTTAGTATCCAAGATCCCCCGTTCACATAAGATGTCATTAAGACCCCACTCCCCCTTAACTTCAGATTGCCACAGGTCAGGATGTACGACGGTTCAGGGGACCCTCTAGAGCATTTGCAGCATTACAAGACGACTATGATGCTGCACCGACATTCCGACCCTATCATGTGCCGTGCCTTCCCCTTGACTCTCGAGAAGGCTGCAGGTACTTGGTATTCTCGTCTGAGGTCGGGAAGCATTAGAAATTTTAGAGAACTCAGTTATGCCTTTACTTCTCACTTCCTCAGCAGCAAGGGACCAAAGAAGACCTCAGAGAGCCTATTCAACATTATCCAACATCGTGGAGAGAGGCTCCGAGCCTACATATCCAGGTTCAACACAGCTGCCTGGGAAATCCCAGACCTCGACCTGAATGTCCAGATGATGGCCTTTAAGAATGGGCTGAGGTTCGGGATCTTTAGCTCCAAGCTCACTCGACACCCACCCAAGAACATGAACGAGGTTTTGGCTCGATCAGAGATGTATATGTTGGCAGAATATGACCAGGCATTCAGGAAAGAAAGAGAATGGGAAACAAAAAAGAAGAGAAAGGACATCGACCCACAGAGAGGAACGGTTAAAATACCTCACCAAGAAAATAGGTACAAGCCCCACCCCCAGCTCGACGGTTTCAGCCCTCTCAATGCACTAGGACCAATGTCCTCATGCGGCTTCAAGATAAGTTAGTCCTCCAGTTGCTACCCAGGACGCCGTACCTCGGCGAAGATCAAGGACAATAGTGTCGTTTCCACAAAAATTACGGCCATGATACTGAAAAGTGCCATGCCCTAAAAGAATAGATTGAAGCCCTCATCAGCCAGAGGCACTTGAAGAAGTTTACAAGGTCCCAGAGAAGAAAAAGGTCCACCCAGCCAAGGAGAGACCCCGGGCGTCTCCATCTCTAACAACAAGAGCAGCGAGACCTTCGGAGAGACTCCAGAGCAGAGTGGGAAGCGCCCGATCAAAAGAATCAAGAGGCAACAACTACCACCCGAATCATCAAAACGATACGTGGAGGCCCTGCCGCCGGAAGAAGCTCGAGGCAGAGCGGTAAAGCGTACGCCAGGGCCGTGGCCTTTGTCAACGGGCTTCATAAGCGAAGAAAATCAGGGCTAGTGATCTTCTTTATAAAAGACGACTTAAAAGGTGTACAGACTCCTAATAACGATGCAGTTGTGGTCTCTCTCCTAGTGGGTAATCATGAAGTATGGCGTGTTTTGATCGACAATGGGAACTCGACGGATATATTATTCTATGATGCCTTCCAATGCATAGAGCTGAAGGATGGGCGTTTAGAGCTGGCCCCGGCCCCCCTTTATGGTTTTGGTGGATTTTCAGTCTTCACCGAGGGAAGCATAGTCCTCCTTGTTACAGCAAGGACAGCACCGCGAACATCCACTATGCAAAGCATTTTCTTGGTAGTAAAGTAGCCCTCCTCTTACAACATGATCCTCAGTCGACCTATCCTCAACAAGCTGAGGGTCGTTGTCTCCACTTATCATCTGAAAGTTAAATTATCCACCAGTGAGGGGGTAGGAATGGTCAGAGGTGATCAGAGAGTTTCTCGGTTCTACTATCTGAATGCTATCAAGGAAGGGAAGAAGACTGAAGCCCTACCCCTTGAGGTGGAAGACCTCAGGGATGCAATGAAGACCCCAAGAGGGCGGTCGTTAGAAGAACTAACTCCAGTGCCTCTTGGAGAAAACCTCACCCAAACTATCTAGATAGGATCAAACCTCTCCGAAAATCACAAGGAAGAGCTCATCTCCATCCTCCAGAAGAACTAGAATTTGTTCGCCTGGGATCAAACTCGGGACCATTGAGCACCACTTGAATGTGGACCCGAAGTACAAGCTAATCATCCAGAATAAAAGAACTTTCACCCCGGAATGCCAGGTTACCATCAATGCTGAGGTAGGTAAACTGCTTGAGGCTGGTTTCATGCGGGAGGCGAAATACCCCGAGTGGGTGTCCAACGTAGTGATGGTCTGAAAAGCTAGCGGTAAATGATGGATCTGCATCGACTTCACTGATCTAAACAAAGCCTGTCCAAAGGATAGTTTTCCCTTCCCTCGAGTCGATCAACTGGTGGACGCCACTTCGAGGGCACGAACTCATCTCTTTTATGGACGCGTACTCCAGCTACAACCAAATCTTCATATATGGGCCAGACCAAGATAAGACCGCCTTTGTCACCGATCGAGGGCTGTATTGCTATTAGGTTATGCCCCTTGGGCTCAAGAATACCGGTACGACCTATCAAAGGCTGGTGAACAAAATCTTCAAAGGGCAGATAAGGCGAAACATGGAGGTCTAAGTGGACGATATACTAGTCAAGAGTATGGAGGCATGGAACCACGGGTCCGATTTAGAATAAGCATTTGGGTTACTGTGCAAGCATAACGTGAGATTGAATCCAGTGAAGTTTGCATTCGGAGTAACCGGGAGGGGAGGGGGAAGTTCCTAGGGTTCATAGTCACCCAAAGAGAAATAGAAGTCAACACAGAAAAAATAAAGACCATTCTTGATATGGTCTCCCTTAAGTCCGTGAAAGAAGTACAGCGGCTCATCGGGAGAATCGCCGCCTTGAGTCGCTTCATGTCTAAGTCTGCGAAAAGTTGCCTACCTTTCTTCAAAGCCATCAAGAAGGCAAAAGATTTTTCTTGGACAGAAGATTACCAGGAAGCATTTGAAGGGTTAAAAAAGTATCTAAGCTCACCCCCGCTCTTAACCAAACCACTCCCGGGTGAAGAGCTGTTTCTGTACTTATGAGATGGGCAAGGTATTGTGGACTCTGTCCTAATTCGAGAAGAAGAAGGCATTCAGATACCCATCTGCTATGTTAGTAGTATCCTTCATGAAGCAGAAGTAAGGTATCCTCCTATTGAGAAGATAGATTACGCCCTCGTGATAGCTGCACGAAAGCTCTGACCATACTTTCAGGCCCACACAATCATCCTCATTACCGATCAGCCTTTGAAGCAAGTCCCGCATAACCTAAATATTTCTAGGAGAATGGTAAAGTGGGCAGTAGAGCTAGAGGAATTCGATATCTGGTACCATCTATAGAAGGCAGTAAAGGGCCAAGCCTTGGTCGACTTCATTGTCAAAATGACCCTATCCATAGAACCAAGCAAAGCAACAGAATTAGAGTCCGATGGACCACCTCTAAGGTGGACTCTCCATGTGGATGGATCCTCAAATACGGTGGGAAGCAAAGCAGGACTCATCCTCCGCAGCCCCGACGGCTTCACGGTCGAGTACGCGTTGAGGTTTGAATTCAAAATCTCCAACAACGAGGCGGAGTACGAAGCCCTACTGGCCGGCCTAAGATTAGCCAAAGGATTAGTCGTCGATGTTCTAGATGTGTTCAGCAACTCACATCTAGTAGTAAGTCAGGTAACAGGGGAATTCGAGGCTCGGGGAGATAAGCTCGCCCGGTACCTCCAAAAATCAAAAGAGATCGCTGCAAAGTTCAAGATGTTCCGAATAACTCAAATTCTGCGAGCTGAAAACTCTAAGACAGATGCTCTAGCCAGCCTGGCCTCATCTCGGCACCTAGAACCAACCCAAGCTATCTACCTAGAAACCATTTCTGCTCCTAGCATAGACGAAGCCCCGGTCCTGCCAGTAGAAGAGAGGACGGCGTGGATGGACTCAATCCTCCGCTACTTGAAAGATGGAGAAATCCTCAAACAGAAAAACAAGGCCAAAAAGCTAATCTCCCGAGTCTACCGGTACACAGTCATAAATGGTCAGTTATATAAGAGGGCTCTGACTATGCCTTACTTGAGGTGCCTCGACCCTGTCGAGGCCAATTACGTTCTCTGAGAAGTCCACGAAGGCATATGTGGAAATCACCTAGGAGCTCGAGCCCTAGCCTTCAAGGTTCTTCACCAGGGGTATTACTGGCCCAAAATGAAAGAAGACATAGCTGATCTGGTCAAGAAATGCGGAAACTGCTAGCAGTACTCCTCAGTGTCGTACCAGCCTCCTAATCCCCTCACCACAATCATGAGTCCCCTCCCCTTTACTATGTGGGGGATGGACATTCTTGGCCCGTTCACCGCAACAATCGGATAAAATAAGCATCTAATCATAGCCATCGATTACTTCACCAAGTGGGTCGAGGCAGAGCCACTGGCCAGCATCACAGATCGTCAAACCTAAAATTTCGTCTGAAAATCGATCGTGTGTCGGTTCAGGATTCCTCAGGTGTTGATCATAGATAACGAAAAGTAATTCAATAGCTCCTAGTTCAAGACATTCTGTGAAGACCTACACATCAAGCATCGATTCTCGTCCGTCGGATATCCGCAAGCTAATGGTCAGGCCGAAGTCACCAACAGAACACTTCTCCAAGGAATCAAGAAAAGACTCGACGAAGTGGATAGGTAATGGGCTGACCAGCTCCCCAATGTTCTCTGGGCCTATCGAACTACTGTGCGTATGCCAACAAGAGAAACCTCGTTCTTCAAAATGTACGGTTCGGAAGCCGTCATCCTGATAGGAACACTTTGTGTTACGTTTTTAATGCCTTTCCTACCCTATTTGGCTTTGTAATTCTCTTAACTTGGTTATTTTGAGCTTAGTTTCTTTTCTTAGTATTTAGAAAGCTTGTGAACGTGGGAATGGTAAAATAAGGTGCTAAAATGAGTTTTCCTAGTTACTTTAGGAAATCTAAGTGGATTAAGAAAATAGTCTTATCATTTTAAGAAACTTTTTTAATTATGGAAACTTTCCTTATCTATTATTTTCTGATTTCTTTGTAGGGTTCCACCTTGGAATTATTTTGATGATGTGTCAAAACATAAGAGAATATTGGAGTTCATTAGTGACATGGGTATGTCCAACCTAACATGGGCTTGCCCAACAAAAAATCACATAATCTTTTGTCAACTAAGCAAGGTGCAAGGTCCAAGCCCAAAGTGGAGGAAGATTCGGATGCAACAGCCTACTGGATTTTGGCCCATCATAACAGGCCCAAACAATATCATTTTTGAGACTTTCTTAGGTCCAAATTGAAGTTCAAGACGTCTTCTTTCCAGCCCAACAAGTTTCAGCTCATTTGGAGATGTGTGGAAGAAGATATGACCGTTTGAATTCTACTAGTTGGGTCCTCCTGAAATTTCGGGATTGTATTCCTTTTTCTTACTTTTGGCCATTCCTTGATTCTTTGCATGTTTTAGGGATTGTTTCCTTGCATGTTTCATGGCTTGTTTTTAGCATTGTTTTCTTGCTTTTCCTAAGCTTAGAGGGTTGTTCTAAGCTCTATAAATAGGGTGTTTGTAAGCTGAAAGAGATCATCTTTTCTCTTGGAACCATCTCTACTCAAAATTCAATAAACAAAAGGCTGAAACACTCCACCATTCCATCTCCAATTGTGAGCACATTAGGACTTTTCCAAAATGTGTTCTCCTTCATCTATCATCATAGCCGTGAGGTTCATCACCATTAACATCTCAAGCTTCCTTGAGTGTGTTCAAGAAGTGTACCCCTTACGGCTATTCTTTTTAATTGTTTCAGCCTTGGATTCTTATGTTAGAGATTATTATTAATTCAATGAGTTGGTTAATTTTCAGATTTATTCTTTAATGTTTTTGAATTGTTCATGATATGTAGACATATTAATTCATTACATATGTTGAATTTTCAGTTCTGTTATATTGAAAACTTTGATATTGCAAATCATTGAAGCCATAATCGCACTTTCGATCACCTAATTGATCTGGAGTACGATTTAAAGTGGTAAAAGCTATGAACAATAGCCAATGTTCTGGAAATTGCATGTTCTTTATCCATGGACTTTTTCGTAGGAATAAGGAACATGTTATTGAATCATAATTCCTTTTGATCTTAATGATTTGTTTAAGTAATTGTAAGGATGCACTGAGTATTAAGTTGATTGCTTAAACAAAATAACTAGCTGATGGACTTTTCCTAAGCTTAGTGATTATCTAAGAAGGAATTTATAAAGTGCATGATCTCTTTAGGCTTGCACTTATTCAATTCTGATATGTGATTGAGGCACGAATTCGTTGTCTACATCGAAACAATTTGATTAGTCATTTAACAAACTTGATTTTCTGAATTGTGAGAGAAAATGATCAATTGTAAATAATTGTTCTTTAATTTCCTTAGTAAAATTAGTAAAAAGAAAAATCAGATCATGAAAACCCCCTAATCTTGTGTAATATTAATAGATGTAGATTTATATTTGTTTATAAACTGCTAATTAAACCAATCAAAATTATTTTTTATTTTTTTATGACTCTTTAGTATAGAGTACCCGCAATCCCCGGCCAATAACGATACCCTACTAATCACTTTACTACAATCTTCTGCAGGGTTTATTGATGACCGAAATAAATGGTCTATCAAACCGTTGCCGGGGATTGCAAAATCTCTACATTTTAGTGTCATTTAACTTGTTAATATTCTTCTTAGCATATAATATAACTTGTGTTTTACTTGATTGCAATTTTAGCATGTGACTTCCTTAAAACCATTTATAACATTTGTAAGGGAAGCTCATTATTATTTGTATTTCAAACTTTAACTTATATATTGATTCCTTTGCTTTTGTTATTTAGGTCCATGAATGTCAGCAGTTAGTAGAAAGACTCAAGAACTTAGAAAACGTTTGGCTTTACTAAAAGAAGTTGCACTTTCTACAAATCAACCCCCACCTCACCAAGAAGGGAGGCTAGAGTCGGACGAGTTAGATAATTTTTCACATCACTTGTCAGACGAGGAAGAAGACATACCTGACTTAGAAGACGCAAGTAAGGAAGACGAAGTACCAATGGCTGAAACTATTAGGCAAATGTCTTCTTTAACTGATGGGGGAGCTGCACCAACTTGTATTACTTATCCAGAACCAGCAGTTGGCAAGATAGCTGAGTTCGAACTGAAGAGTGGGTTCTTGCACCATTTACCTAAATTCCATGGGCTTACTAATGAAGATCCTCACAAACATCTCAAGGAGTTCCAGTTTGTGTGTTCAAGTATGTGCCCACAAAATGCGGATCTCAACGTTCTGAAGCTGAAGTCGTTCCTTTTTTCACTTGAAGATAGGGCAAAGACTTGGTTGTTTGATCTACCCTCGGGTTACATCAACACATGGGAGAAGCTGATGACTGAGTTTCTGACTAAGTACTTCCCTGCCTCAAGGATTACTGTCTTGCGAAAGTAGATAACTGGAATTGAGCAAAAGAAGGATGAGGCATTCTATGCCTACTACGAGAGATTCAAGAGCTTAATTGCATCATGTCCTTCACATGGGATGAAAGAAGGGAATCTTCTCACTTACTTTTATGAGGGACTTCTCCCCCTCGAACGTCAATTGTTAGATGCTGCTGCTGGAAGTTCTTTTGTCGATAAGACACCTGATGTTGCTAAGGAGTTTCTCGCCCAACGTGCTCTTAATCATCAACAATATGAGGGAGTGTTAAACTCCACTCATGGGGTGAATGAGGTATCTTCTAACTCCGCTCTTGAGGAAAAAGTTAATAAAATGTCTACTCTTCTGTCTTAGGTACTGAACGTGAATGGAGCACAAGTATA
Organism: Bretschneidera sinensis; assembly: GCA_023935145.1. Lineage (NCBI taxonomy): Eukaryota > Viridiplantae > Streptophyta > Magnoliopsida > Brassicales > Akaniaceae > Bretschneidera > Bretschneidera sinensis. Next base: position 95,371,699 of record CM043699.1, read on the forward strand.
ACAAGTTGTTCAAATCTGTGGTGTGTGTTGTACTCAAGGGCATCCAACTGACCAATGTCCCCAACTGATCAACAATGGAGGATGGGAGTCTCTTAACGCTGTTGGGTTTCAAGGTAATCAAGGTGGACAAAGGTACAACCCTTTCTCTAACACATATAACCCTGGGCTTAGAGATCACCCCAATTTTCGTTGGGCCAACAATGATAATGTTCAGAACCCTCAAGGTCAAGGGCAAGTGTTTCCACGCCCTCAAGGTTTGTTTATGAGGCCTCAGGTACCTCAAAACTTTGTCCCTAATCCTATTATACCTACAAATTCTGTTGCTTCTAATTATGATGAAATTTTAAAGTCCCTTGCTCAAGGGCAACATAATTTAACTACTGCTACTCAAGCTCTTGTTACAGGTCAACAGGCTCACACTAAGGATATTGCAGAGCTGAAGAAGCAATTGGGACAAGTGGTGGACTTCATGGGGAAGATAACGGAGAGCGGAAAATTGCCTAGCAATACTGTTCCCAACCCAATTATCGAGCAAGCTAAAGTTGTTACCACAAGGAGTGGCAAGACCCTTGTGGATATTCTTAAAACTCAAAAGAAAGCCAAAGTGACCCACCATGAGGAAGAGGACGTTGTGAGCACCAAGAAGGAAATACAGAAAGATCCCACCACCACAATGGCGGAAATGATTGGTCCTCCATCATCTAAGAATGCTTTAAAACCTCAAGGTAATGAACAAAACCCTAAACACTCTTTTGATTCTAATCCTTTTGCTCGTGTACCTTTTCCTAGTAGGTTTGCCAAAACCAAGAAGGATGAATTTGATCAGGGCATCTTGGAGATTTTTAAGAAGGTACAAGTCAACATGCCTTTGATTGAGTGCTTGAAGCAAGTGCCAAGATATGCCAAGTTTCTGAAGGAGCTTTGCACTACAAGGAGGCAGACTCGTGAGAAGGAGGTGGTGAAGTTGAATGAGACAGTCTCTGCTGTCATCCAAAGGAAATTGCCACCAAAGCTTAAGGATCCAGGGAGTTTTTCTATTCCTTGTGTGATTGGTACCAATAAATTTGATAATGTCATGCTAGACTTAGGAGCTTCAATTAATGTGATGCCTTATAGTCTTTATGCTTCTTTAGAGCTAGGTGCACTTAAAAGTGATAATGTTGTTATCCAATTGGCTTATTGATCTAATAAGTATCCTAAAGGATACGTTGAAGATGTTCTTGTGCAAGTAAATCAACTCATTTTTCCTGCAGACTTCTATATCATTGATATGGAAGATTCGCCCCTAAATTCTACTCCGTTGCTTTTAGGGCACCCATTCATGAGGACCGCAAGAACAAAGATCGATGTTTATGAGGGAACTCTAACCATGGAATTTGATAATGAAGTTATACGCTTCAACATCTTTGAAGTCATGAGGTATCCATTGACTGACATTAAACCCTGTTTTTCTATTGATGATATTAACTCACTTGCGCAGAGATTTTTGGAAGCAATGGAAGAGGATGAGTTGAAAGTAACACTCTCTCAAGGAGTTGGTTATACTGAGAATGGAGAATCCATTTCTAGGGCTGAGTTAGAAAAGGCTGAAGAGCCCATTGTGATCAAAACCGTAGCCTCCCTTGAGGCCCGACCCATATTACCAAGGTCTATTCCTCCTTTGTCCTTTCCTATTTCCACTAACAAAATGTTACCTTCAGTGATACAGGCCCCTACACTTGAGCTTAAGGTTTTGCCAGATCACTTGAAGTATGTCTTTTTGGGGGACAAGGAGGCGCTGCCTGTTATTATATCCTCGAAGTTGGAGAAGGACCAAGAAAAGAAGCTTGTGGACGTTCTGAAGATGTACAAGACCGCCATTGGTTGGACTTTGGCAGATATCAAGGAATTAGCCCAACCATGTGCGTCCATAGGATCCTGTTGGAGGATGGTGCCAAACCCACCAGAGATGCCCAGAGACGCCTATATCCTCCTATGATGAAGGTTGTGCAAGATGAGGTAATTAAGTTACTTGATTGTGGCGTTATTTACCCTATTTCAGATAGTAAGTGGGTGTCTCTTGTTCAAGTTATGCCAAAGAAGTCAGGAGTTACTGTGGTAAAGAATGAGGAGAATGAGCTTGTACCTCAAAGAGTGGTAACTGGTTATCGAGTTTGCATAGACTATAGGAAGCTCAATGCTTCAACAAGAAATGACCATTTCCCTCTGCCCTTCATCGATCAGATGCTCGAGAGGTTAGCTGGTTATCCTTTTTATTGTTTTTTGGATGGATATAGTGGGTACAACTAGATCTGTATAGCGCAAGAGGACCAAGAGAAGACCACCTTCACTTGCCCTTTTGGCACTTATGCCTACAGACGTATGCCATTCGGATTGTGCAATGCACCAGGTACGTTTCAACGTTATATGCTCTCAATTTTCTCTGAATACATCGAGAATATCATTGAGGTCTTTATGGATGATTTTAGTGTCTTTGGTAGAGATTTTGATGCATGCTTAGGAAATTTGGAACTTATTCTGAAACGTTGTGTTGAAACAAACTTGGTTCTAAATTGGGAAAAATGTCACTTCATGGTGACTCAAGGGATTGTTTTAGGACATATCATATCTGCTAGGGGGATTGAGGTTGATAAATCTAAGGTAGATCTTGTGCGTTACTTACCCTCTCCCACTTGTGTGAGAGAGGTTCGTTCATTTCTTGGTCATGCAGGATTTTACAAGAGGTTTATCAAGGATTTCTCCAATATATCAAGGCCCTTGTGCCGTTTACTTCAGAAAGACACTCTCTTTGAGTTTGATGAGGAGTGCAAGAAAGCTTCTGAGAAGCTGAAGGAGTTATTGACTACTGCTCCCATCATGTCTCCACCTAATTGGTCCTTACCTTTTGAATTGATGTGTGATGCCTCAGATTACGCCGTTGGGGCTGTTTTGGGACAAAGAATGGACAATAAGCCCTATGCCATCTACTATGCCTCTAGGACACTCAATGATGCTCAACTAAACTATTCCACAACTGAAAAAGAGCTCCTTGCTGTTGTTTTTGCCTTAGATAAATTTCGCTCTTATTTACTTCAAACTAAAGTTGTTGTTTATACTGATCATGCAGCTTTGAAGTATCTGATGACAAAGAAGAAGGCCAAACCGAGACTGATTAGATGGGTGCTTTTGCTTCAAGAATTTGATTTGGAGATCAAGGACAAGAAGGGGAGTGAAAACTTGGTAGCTGACTATTTGAACAGACTTGTTCATGAGGAGGATGCCCTACCCCTGCAAGAATCATTCCCAGATGAGCAACTCTTTGGGATTGAGGTAAGTGAGCCTTGGTATGCTGATATTGTGAATTATTTAGTTACTAGGCAATTTCCTGACACTTTACCTCGTTCTAATAAAGAAAAACTTAAGCATATGGCTAGGCATTACATATGGGATGAACCTTATTTGTGGAAGCATTGTAGTGATCAAATCATTAGGAGGTGTGTCCCTAAATCTGAGCATATATCGATACTTGCCTTTTGTCATTCTGAGTCTTGTGGTGGACACTTTGGTGCTCGTAGGACAGCCCGTAAAGTATTAGATTGTGGTTTTTTCTGGCCTTCTATTTTGAAGGATGCATACTTGTATTGCATGACTTGTGACAGGTGCCAGAGGACAGGTAATTTAGGCTCTAGGGATCAGATGCCCATGGCCCATATTATAACTGTTGAGATTTTCGATGTTTGGGGCATTGATTTCATGGGGCCGTTTCCTTCATCTAACGGGTTTCTTTACATTCTTTTGGCTGTTGATTATGTGTCTAAGTGGGTGGAGGCTAAAGCCACCAGAACTAATGACTCTAAAGTTGTTGTAGATTTCTTGAGATCTAACATATTTGCTAGGTTTGGAATGCCTCGTGTGATTATTAGTGATGGTGGATTACACTTCTGCAACCGTACAATTGAGGCCCTGCTCAAGAAGTACAAAGTGACTCATAAGGTGGCAACACCTTATCATCCTCAGACGAGTGGACAAGCAGAGGTCTCAAATCGTGAGATTAAGGGGATTTTGGAGAAGACTGTGGGCCCTACACGCAAGGATTGGAGCAAAAGACTTGATGATGCACTTTGGGCTTATAGGACAGCTTACAAGACGCCAATTGGGATGTCTCCATTCAGACTTGTCTATGGTAAAGCGTGTCACTTACCAGTTGAGCTTGAGCATAGGGCATGGTGGGCTGTTAAGTCTTTTAACATGGACATTGATAAGGTTGGTTTACATAGAAAACTCCAACTGAATGAACTTGAGGAAATCATAAACGAGGCATATGATAGTGCATGGATCTACAAGGAGAAAACTATAACTTTTCATGATAAGATGATCCGTGGCAAGGCCTTTGTTATGGGCCAAAAAGTTCTTCTCTTTCATTCTAGACTTAAACTTTTTCCTGGTAAGTTACATTCTAGATGGGTGGGTCCATTCATTGTCACTAATATTTTTCCTCATGGTGCTATGCAGATAAAAAGTGACAAAACTAGAAATGAATTCAAGGTGAATGGTCATCGCTTGAAACCTTACTATGAGGCTTTTGAGGAGCACACTGTGGAGGATGTACCCCTCCTAGAGGTGCCACTCACAAAGGACTAAAAATGAGGTACAAAGTCTAGGCTGAAAGACTGTAAACATTAAAGCGCTGCTTGGGAGGCAACCCAATTCAACCGAAGCTGTGGAGGAGTCATTAACACAAATTTGCATTCTCTTTCTCTCTTCCATTTACGTTGGTTGATCTTTATATGTTATTTGTTTTGTGTGATTTTCGTAAATACCTTACCCATGTTTATATTCTATATTACATGCTTATTCTGATATACATTGAGGACAATGTACGATTTAAGTGTGGGAGAGGGATTTACATCTTTTTGAGTCATATCATTGCTTTTTAGGTTTTAGGACCTCTTCCAACTCAATGATGAAACTGATTCTTAATGGTTTTTAAAGAGTTTGAGCATAATTTTAAAGATAAAACCAGAAATGGAGTTAATTTGCTTATATTGTAGTCATACTTGGAAATTGAAATTTTGATGCACATTAGCCTTGATTTGAGCAATCTGTTGCCTTAGAGTGAAGCATGGAGACATATTGAATGATACTTGCATAATCCCACAATATTTGTGAGTTTTTCGAGCCTTAAAATTGATTCATTATGCATATCAATTCAAATTCTCTTCTGAGTGCATCTGGTGAATATAATGTTTTCTAGAACTTGCTTTTAAACCACTTGAGACGATCGTACATGTTCAGATTTGGAGAAGACGGAGGCAAATTAGTATTTTACCACCATGACTAAATAGCCTTTAACCTGATCATGATTTGACCCCTAGATAGCATTTTGAGCCTGAATTAGCTTATTTTCTTCATTAACCCACATTCATTTACCCTTACGAACTTAAACACTTTACCTACCCTTTTTTCCTTGGAACTAGGGAACTTGGATCTTGTTTATATTGATTTGTAATGTGGAGATGGTGGAAAAGCATAAGTGTGGGGGAATTTCATGTGGTTCTAAGGTGGTTGTTTCGGAAAAATAAAAAAATAAAAGGTGTAGTAGGAAAAAAAAAAAAAACTGTTGTGATTCAAAGAATACAAGTTCTGAAGAATTGGGAGTATTATGAGTCTTTAAAGCAAGTTGAAAGCCAAAGTGATTAAATCCACCCTATTGTGATGGAAACGTGGTACTTAATAATGATGATCTATTTATGACGTTATTGAATGCTTTCTAGTTCTAAGGAAATTTTGTGACTTCCTTTCTCTTCTTTCTTATGAAACCTTGACCCTTTAGCCCCATTACAACCCTTTCAAAGACCTCCTGATCCTTTGATGTTCTGTTTTTGACGTGGAGAGTGGGTGCACAAGCAAGCCTATGGTTTAAACTGTTTTCACAAGTGATTGAGTAATTAGTATAGCTAGCACCACATTTAAATGAGTGAAAACCAGAGTGATGTATTGTGAGAAGTAAAATTTGATACTATTTGTGCATTAACTCGAGGGTGGCATATTACACTTACTCTTGGCTGATTATTCACACACACACACTCAAAGTACGAATGTTATATAATCTTAATAACTCCGTAGCTTGTTTATTTGAGGTAAACTTGTGCACTCCATACTTTATTATGCCATATTGCCTAAGGGATCTCTGAGACGTAAGTTGGAAGGATTAGAATCATTTAATTTGTGTTATGTCATTGTGGTGTCATTTAGTTTATGTTGTTTCTCTTGAGATTCTACTAGGTTACATACTGTTGTTTTGCTAAGGGACTAGCCAAAGCTAAGTGTGGGGGAATTTGATAGGAACACTTTGTGTTACGTTTTTAATGCCTTTCCTACCCTATTTGGCTTTGTAATTCTCTTAACTTTGTTATTTTGAGCTTAGTTTCTTTTCTTAGTATTTAGAAAGCTTGTGAACGTGGGAATGGTAAAATAAGGTGCTAAAATGAGTTTTCCTAGTTACTTTAGGAAATCTAAGTGGATTAAGAAAATAGTCTTATCATTCTAAGAAACTTTTCTAATTATGGAAACTTTCCTTATCTATTATTTTCTGATTTCTTTGTAGGGTTCCACCTTGGAATTATTTGGATGATGTGTCAAAACACAAGAGAATATTGGAGTTCATTAGTGACATGGGTATGTCCAACCTAACATGGGCTTGCCCAACAAAAAATCACATAATCTCTTGTCAACTAAGCAAGGTGCAAGGTCCAAGCCCAAAGTGGAGGAAGATTCGGATGCAACAGCCTACTGGATTTTGGCCCATCATAACAGGCCCAAACAATATCATTTTTGAGACTTTCTTAGGTCCAAATTGAAGTTCAAGACGTCTTCTTTCCAGCCCAACAAGTTTCAGCTCATTTGGAGATGTGTGGAAGAAGATATAACCGTTTGAATTCTACTAGTTGGGTCCTCTTGAAATTTCGGGATTGTATTCCTTTTTCTTACTTTTGGCCATTCCTTGATTCTTTGCATGTTTTAGGGATTGTTTCCTTGCATGTTTCATGGCTTGTTTTTAGCATTGTTTTCTTGCTTTTCCTAAGCTTAGAGGGTTGTTCTAAGCTCTATAAATAGGGTGTTTGTAAGCTGAAAGAGATCATCTTTTCTCTTGGAACCATCTCTACTCAAAATTCAATAAGCAAAAGGCCGAAACACTCCACCATTCCATCTCCAATTGTGAGCATATTAGGACTTTTCCAAAATGTGTTCTCCTTCATCTATCATCATAGCCGTGAGGTTCATCACCATTAACATCTCAAGCTTCCTTGAGTGTGTTCAAGAAGTGTACCCCTTACGGCTATTCTTTTTAATTGTTTCAGCCTTGGATTCTTATGTTAGAGATTATAATTAATTCAATGAGTTGGTTAATTTTCAGATTTATTCTTTAATGTTTTTGAATTGTTCATGATATGTAGACATATTAATTCATTACATATGTTGAATTTTCAGTTCTGTTATATTGAAAACTTTGATATTGCAAATCATTGAAGCCATAATCGCACTTTCGATCACCTGATTGATCTGGAGTACGATTTAAAGTGGTAAAAGCTATGAACAATAGCCAATGTTCTGGAAATTGCATGTTCTTTATCCATGGACTTTTTCATAGGAATAAGGAACATGTTATTGAATCATAATTCCTTTTGATCTTAATGATTTGTTTAAGTAATTGTAAGGATGCACTGAGTATTAAGTTGATTGCTTAAACAAAATAACTAGCTGATGGACTTTTCCTAAGCTTAGTGATTATCTAAGAAGGAATTTATAAAGTGCATGATCTCTTTAGGCTTGCACTTTGATTCAATTCTGATATGTGATTGAGGCACGAATTCGTTGTCTACATCGAAACAATTTGATTAGTCATTTAACAAACTTGATTTTCTGAATTGTGAGAGAAAATGATCAATTTTAAATAATTGTTCTTTAATTTCCTTAGTAAAATTAGTAAAAAGAAAAATCAGATCATGAAAACCTCCTAATCTTGTGTAATATTAATAGATGTAGATTTATATTTGTTTATAAACTGCTAATTAAACCAATCAAAATTATTTTTTATTATTTTTATGACTTTTTAGTATAGAGTACCCGCAATCCCCGGCCAATAACGATATCCTACTAATCACTTTACTACAATCTTCTGCAGGGTTTGTTGATGACCGAAATAAATGGTCTATCACATCCTGCTCGAGATCGGAATACCATCGATACATGTGCAACATTTTGAACCAAGGAACAATGAAGAAGGTTTGCAGATGAATGCAGATCTGGTTGACGAAGCCTGAGACAGAGCCCAAATCCATTTAGCTGCGTATTAACAAAGGACAACCTAATATTACAACTCTCGAGTTCGGAACGGGAACTTCAAACTCCATGACCTCGTCCTTCGAAAAAGTGAAGTGTCCTACCCTTGACACATGGGAAAGCTTGTTCTGAATTGGAAAGGCCCATACAGAATCCGAAGAGTTTGCCAGATGGGCACTTTCAAACTCAAGGAATTGGATGGCAAGCCAGTTCCTCGTACTTGAAACGCGAAAAACCTCCACAAATTTTATCAGTAAAGTGAAATGTAAAAGCAAAAAGTAAAGGAATAATAAAACTCAAGTTTGAATGAGAAGTTCAAAATTTTATTAAACTTAGAATTCAAAGTACAAAAAAAAGGCACTATCGGCCTCGAAGTACAAAAATCAAAACTAAAAACTATCCTAAGGCGTTGGGGCCTCTTGGGCTCCGCCCTCTGGGGCCTCTTGGGCTCCGCCCTCTAGGGCTTCCCGACTACAGGCCCCGGATGTATGCTCCACGCCGCCTCCAGCAGCAGTAGTGCCAACCTCCTCTACGGATGACTCTAACTCTAGGTCGGAGAAGTCCACCTCCGGGAAAAGGGATGCGGCCTTCCTCTTAGCTTTATTGAAGCCTTCGAGGAACTGGGCGCCACTTTCTTCCAGTAGAGCCTCCTCCTTCTTTGCAACTTGGTGTCGAACCTCCTCAATCTCATCCCGGATCAAGTCCCTCTCCTTCCTGAGGGCATCCTCAGCTTTATGCCAGTGATCCCTCTTAAAGACGGCGTCCTCCTTAGCTCTTTCGATCACCTCGAGGGAGGAGTACAAGGCCCGGACTAAGTTTCGGGCCTCCTCCAGCTTCTGCTCGGCCTTGGCCAGACAGACCATATCAGCACTACGCCGAGTGAGGACCCCAGTAAGGACTCCAGCTTGAAACAGAAAAAAGGCATTATGAAAAACAGTTGCAATATGAAAACTAACTAAAGAGTTAAGGGCGAGGGAAAGAAACTGTACCTGGGAAGCCACGACCTCCACGGCCGAGCAAAGTCTCTTGAAGGGCTTTCTCGTGAGCTCCAGCATATCACGTGGAGGAATCCTCATGATCAAGTGCTCACGAGCGACTCGAGGGTGCGCAAACACCGAGTGGTCGACCTTCAGTGTCCATTTGGGCATGAAGAGAGCAGTAACCCCCGCCCCTCCTTGGCAGAGGACGGCCCCGAGGTCGGGATCGGCGCAGCAAGAACCGCCCCTGTCTTTGAAACAAGAGGCCTCGGAGGGCTCTCCACAAGAATAGGAACCTGGGTTGATGCCCAGGCCTCTTCCTTTAGTCCTAGGTAGGGCTACTGGCCTCCGCGGCCCTCTTCTTCTCCCAGGCCATGCATTTGGCCCTCTCCCTTGCTTGAGTAGCCATTTCCATCTCTGGCGTTAGTAACTTGGAAACAAAAATCAAATTTTAACAAGCTAAAAGACTAAGGGCTACCGTGCTCGAGGTTTGCTGGAAGGCTAGGAGGGCAGAGGTCGCGCCCGTGGAGTTCTTCATTATCTCCAAGCACCTCGATATCCAAAGGCGCGGCCAGCATAGCCTTCAGTGTTTCTTGCCCTCGGTGCAGAAGGTGCAGCTTCTTGCATTTTACAACACGATCCAAGCTCCAACCGAGGGGGATGCCGAAGCTCTCAGCACTCCTTATGAAGAAGAATGACCCATTCCACCTCTTTATGGAAGATGGCTTCTTCTTCAGCACGCTCTTCCGAGCCCTCGAGCTAACCATAATAATTCTTGATTATATTCACTCAAATAATAATAATTATTATTATCCATAAAAGAGTTGTTGATCTGAAAAATCGAACTCAGACTCAATTAATAATAAGCATAATAATTCTTGATTAATATTCACTTACATAATGATTCTTATTATATATAAAAGAGTTATTGATATGGAAAATCGAACTCATTCGTCAAAAATTAATAATTTTGTTTAATTTTATTTTATATTTAATACAAAAATAAATGTAAAATATAGTTGTTGATATAAAAAATCGAATTCGGTCTCAATTAATAATAACCATAATAATTTTTGATTAATATTCACTCACATAATAATTCTTATTATCCATAAAAGAGTTGTTCATCTGAAAAATCGAATTCGGTCTCAAAAATTAATAAATTGATTTAATTCAATTTTATATTTAATACAAAAAAAATTATTGATCTATAAAATCGAACTCGGTCTCAATTAATAATAACCATAATAATTATTGATTAATATTTACTCACATTTATAAAAAAATTGTTAATCTGAAAAATCGAACTCGGTCTCAATTAATAATAACCATAATAATTCTTGATTAACATTCACTCACATAATAATTCTTATTATCTATAAAAGAGTTATTGATAAGAAAAATCGAACTCAGTCTTCAAAAATTAATAATTCGATTTAATTCAATTTTATATTTAATACAAAAATAAATGTAAAAAGTAGTTGTTGATCTAAAAAATTGAACTCGGTCTCAATTAATAACAACCATAATAATTCTTGATTAATATTCACTCACATAATAATTCTTATTATCCATAAATGAGCTGTTGATCTGAAAAATCGAACTCGGTCTCAAAAATTAATAATTTGATTTAATTCAATTTTATATTCAATACAAAAATAAATATAAAAAAAGAGTTATTAATCTAAAAAATCGAACTAGCCTCAATTAATAATAACCATAATAATTATTGATTAATACTCACTTGCATAATAATTCTTATTATTTACAAAAGAGTCATTGATCTGAAAATCGAATTCGGTCTCAATTGATAATAACTATAATAATTCTTGATTAATATCCACTCACATAATGATTCTTATTATCTATAAAATAGTTATTGAACTGAAAAATTGAACTCAGTCTTCAAAAATTAATAATTTGATTTAATTTAATTTTATATTTAATAAAAAATATATAAAATAGTTGTTAATCTAAAAAATTGAACTCAGCCTTAATTAATAATAACTATATTAATTCTTGATTAATATTCACTCACATAATAATTCTTATTATCATAAAAGAGTATGAAAAATCGAACTCGGTCTTAAAAATTAATAATTTGATTTAATTCAATTTATATTTAATACAAAAATAAATATAAAAAGAGTTATTGATCTAAAATATCGGAATCGGTCTCGATTAATAATAACCATAATAATTCTTGATTAATATTCACTCACATAATAATAATTATTATCCATAAAAGAGTTGTTGATTTGAAAAATCGAACTCAATCTCAATTAATAATAACCATGATAATTCTTGATTAATATTCACACACATAATGATTCTTATTATCCATTAAAGAGTTGTTGATCTGAAAATCGAATTCAGTCTCAAAAATTAATAATTTGATTTAATTCAATTTTATATTTAATACAAAAATAACTGTAAAAAAAAGTTGTTAGTCTAAAAATTCGAACTCTGTCTCATCTAATAATAACCATAATAATTCTTAATTAATATTCATTCAAATAATAATTCTTATCATCCATAAAAGAGTTGTTGATCTGAAAATTCGAACTCAGTCTCAAAAATTAATAATTTGATTTAATTCAATTTTATATTTAATACAAAAATAAATATAAAAAATAGTTATTGATCTAAAAAATCGAACTCAGTCTCGATTAATAATAACCATAATAATTCTTGATTAATATTCACTCGCATAATAATTCTTATTATTTACAAAAGAGTTGTTGATCAGAAAAATCGAACTCGGTCTCAATTAATAATAACCATAACAATTCTTGATTAATATTCACTTATATAATGATTCTTATTATCTATAAAAGAGTTATTGACCTGAAAAATCTAACTCAGTCTTCAAAAATTAATAATTTGATTTAATTTAATATTATATTATATTTAATACAAAAATAAATGTAAAAAAGAGTTGTTAATCTAAAATATCGAACTCGGTCTCAATTAATAATAACTATAATAATTCTTGATTAATATTCACTCACACAATAATTCTTATTATCCATAAAAGAGTTGTTGATTTGAAAAATTGAACTTAGTCTCAAAAATTAATAATTTGATATAATTCAATTTTATATTTAATAAAAAAACAAATATAAAAAAGAGTTATTGATATGAAAAATCGAATTTGGTCTTAATTAATAATAACCATAATAATTATTGATTAATATTTACTCACATAATAATTCTTGATTAATATTTACTGACATAATAATTCTTATTGTCTATAAAATGATTGTTTATCTGAAAAATCGAGCTCGGTCTTAAAAATTAATACTTTGATTTCATTCAATTTTATATTTAATACAAAAATAAATCTAAAAATGATTTTATCTTATTGAATTATGGGAAAGTTAAACAATAAAAATAAAAATAATTTAGAAAATTACTTCAATGCATTTTGATGATCAAATCACATTTGGTACGATGATCAAATACACAAGCACAAGATTGATTTTTATTGATAAGTCTATCACATCAATATTTTTTAAACAATAATGAAATAAATCCTTTTACTCTTAGATCATAGGTGTGCTTGACAATGTTGAGGATGTTAATATTGTTTGTTATTTTCAGCATGATAAATGAGGATTTGAGAGTTGGTTATACATCATCCAATTGGTTTCAATAACTCTTTTTTTTTTAAATAAAAAAAACTGATAAGATTAAAATTCAGTATAGGTTTTTTAGATGGTTTATTTTGATTCTATTTGATTACCAATCTATCAATAATTGATTAATTTTATCTAAAATTTGTTAAGATGATAATTATCTAAATGAAATTTACACTCATCTCTCATGTTACCGATAGATAAATGTCTGCTATGTTAATTATAATTATCTATAACAAATTATGTAACTGATATTAATTAAGAATTATTATGGTTATTATTAACTGAGACTGAGTTTGATTTTTAAGATCAACAACTCTTTTGTAAATGTGAGTAAATATTAATAAAAAAATTATCATATTTATTATTAATTGAGACAGAGTTCGATTTTTCAGATCAATAACTCTTTTTATATTTATTTTTGTATTAAATATAAAATTAAATTAAATTAAATTATTAATTTTTTAGACCAAATTCGATTTTTCAGACCAACAACTCTTTTATGGATAATAAGAATTATTATGTGAGTGAATATTAATCATTCAGTCTATCTTACTTCTTCTTAATATTCTTACATTTTTATCTATTAGTTTTTTATTCAAAATTTGTATCTCAATAAAAAAAATGATCATACTTCATCTTAAAAATATCTTATTTTTATCAATATCTATTAACTAATGAGACATCGTACAAACAGAGGAAGGGAGATGAAAATGGCATTCTCTACATCTTCATGATAGCCTTTGTTGCCTTCATGATAGCCTTTTTTTCATACATTTGTAAAATAATAAAAGAGGACAACATAAAAGTTCATATAGGATAAGAAAAAAATTTGTCTTTCCTATTCTCCTCCCCCCGAAATAAAAAGAAACATAAACAAAAAAATCAACTCACTTCAAAGAATTTCAAAGTGCTAAAAGACCTGAACAGACTAAGCAGTAAAAGTAATTTCATAAACTGAAATGATCGTTTAGCATTAAATACTTACAAATCATTATTGATCAAAAAATATTTATTTAAGTTTTAGATACTTAAAAAAATTCCAGACAACAATCTCCCAAACATATATTAGTAAAAGAGAAAACAAAACAAAATCAAAAACACTTACCATAGAGAAAATAAAAGCCCGATTGAACCTTAGCAGCTCTTATTTATTCATATTCACGTCAAAAACCACTTAAATCTGCATATTAACCCAAACCCATTATTAATAAACAAATAAATCAAAATAAAAAAAAATACACATTTCATTCAAACCATCCAAGCAAAGAATAACAATACCAAAAAGAATTAAAATTTTATCCATTAACATTTCAGTCACTAAAGAAAATCCTATCACCTGAAAAAAAAATCTCAAATTACAAAGTTAACAGTGTCTCCACTTACACTGATCCATGAAACAGAGAGAAGATGAGGGAGAAAAGAGAAATTACCTCATTGTTCTAGTGTCTAGTAGTCGAAAAAGTTGTGGTGGTTGAAAGGAGAAACAGCCACTGATTTATGTTTTAGAGAGAGTTCGGATAACTGTTTCTATTAGATTTTATCAATTTTTGTTTCACTTATCTCTAATTTGTGTAGTCTCAATCTTTTTTACATATAAAAACATTGATTAACTGTGAGATATAAATAATTTATTATAGATAATTATAATTAATATATTAGACTTTTATCTATCGGTAATATGAGAGATGGAAATAAATTTCATGTAGATAATTATCATCTTAACAAACTTTAGATAAGATTAATCAATTATTGATAGATTGGTAATCAAGTGGAATCCAAATAAACTATCTAAAAAACCTATATTGAATTTTAATCTTATTGGTTTCTATTATTTAGAAAAAAAAGAGTTTCTGAAACGAATCGGATGATGTATAACCAACTCCCAAATCCTCATTTATCATGCTGGAAACAACAAACAATATTAACCTCCTCAACACTGTCAAGCACACTACATATGACCCAAGAGTAAAAAGATTTCATTATTGTTTAAAAAATATTGACACGATAGACTTATCAATGAAAATTAGTCTTGTGCTTGTATATTTGATCATCGTGCCAAATGTGATTTGATCATAAAAATGCATTGAGTGATTTTCTAAATTATTGTTATTTTTATTGTTTAACTTTCCCATAATTCAATAAAATAAAATCGTTTTTTATATTTATTTTTGTATTAAATATAAAATTGAATGAAATCAAATTATTAATTTTTAAGACCGAGCTTGATTTTTTAGATCAACAACCATTTTATAGATAATAAGAATTATTATGTGAGTAAATATTAATCAAGAATTATTATGGTTATTATTAATTGAGACTGAGCTTGATTTTTCATATCAACAACTCTTTTTTTTATATTTATTTCTGTATCAAATATAAAATTGAATAAATTTAAATTATTAATTTTTGAGACCGAGTTCGATTTTTCAGATCAACAACTCTTTTATGGATAATAAGAATTATTATGTGAGTGAATATTAATCAAGAATTATTATGGTTATTATTGATTGAGACCGAGTTCGGTTTTTTTGATCAACAACTCTTTTTTACATTTATTTTTGTATTAAATATAAAATTCAATTAAATCTAATTATTAATTTTTGAAGACTGAGTTCGATTTTTCATATCAATAACTCTTTTATAGATAATAAGAATCATTATGTGAGTGAATATTAATCAAGAATTATTATGGTTATTATTAATTGAGACCGAGTTCGATTTTTCAGATTAACAACTTTTTTGTAAATGTGAGTAAATATTAATAAAAAATTATTATGGTTATTATTAATTGAGACCGAGTTCGATTTTTCAGATCAATAATTCTTTTTATATTTATTTTTGTATTAAATATAAAATTGAATTAAATCAATTTATTAATTTTTGAGACCGAATTCGATTTTTCAGATCAACAACTCTTTTATAGATAATAAGAATTATTACGTGAGTGAATATTAATAAAAAATTATTATGGTTATTATTAATTGAGACCGAATTCTATTTTTTATATCAACAACTATATTTTACATTTATTTTTGTATTAAATATAAAATAAAATAATTAATTTTGAAGATTGAGTTCGATTTTCCATATCAATAACTCTTTTTATATATAATAAGAATCATTACGTAAGTGAATATTAATCAAGAATTATTATGGTTATTATTAATTGAGTCTGAGTTCGATTTTTCAGATCAACAACTCTTTTATGGATAATAATAATTATTATTTGAGTGAATATAATCAATAATTATTATGGTTATTATTAATTGAGTCTGAGTTCGATTTTTCAGATCAACAACTCTTTTATGGATAATAATAATTATTATTTGAGTGAATATAATCAAGAATTATTATGGTTATTATTAATTGAGACCGAGTTCGATTTTTTTAGATTAACAACTCTTTTTTACATTTATTTTGTATTAAATATAAAATTAAATTAAATTATTAATTTTTGAAGACTAGGTTCGATTTTTCAGATCAATATATCTTTTATAGATAACAAGAATCATGATGTGAGTGAATATTAATAAAAAAATTATTATGGTTATTATTAATTGAGATCGAGTTTGATTTTTCAGATCAACAACTTTTTTGTAAATAATAAGAATTTTTATGCGAGTGAATATTAATCAATAATTATTATGGTTATTATTAATTGAGAGGTTAAATAATTTTGTTAGTTAAAGATAAAACATACAAATATTTGAATTTGAAAGTAAGTGTATTTTATTTGATAATTAAATGATATACCTATGTTCACGTCATTGCTTATGTGTCATGCTGGAACGGTTCTACTTATATATATATATTAATGTTAGTGTCCACATCATTGCTTATGTGACGCGTTGGAACTGTTCTATTTTTATATATATAGATTAACTAAGCGAGACTGTAGTTTTCATATATCAAATTGAATCAATTAACTTTGCAACTATAACACTATAATTATACAAATATCAAAACATTTGAAGAGCAAGAGATTTAATAAGCATCGCGCAATAAGCCAATAAAAAACAAACATCCAATGGAAATATATGCATACTTGGTAAACTAACGTAAAATACCATATATATATATTAACAAAAATGAATTTTTCACATAATAATTGGCCATATGAGTTTCATTGTTAATCATGTTTGTCTTTATATTTCATTTGATTGGAGATATATCAAGAATTATAAAATAATGTTATTCTCTACTATTTCACATGAGTATATAATGATTTATTATTTAATCAATTTTTTTTTGTTTATTTGACATAAAAGGCCAAGTACAATAGTACAAGTGTTAATTAGACTACATTTAGCTTCAAATATTATTTGTTTAATAAAGACAAGTCAAATTTCAATATAAGGAAAATTTTGAAAAGACATTAAATTATAACGATTATTGATATCCAATCAATTACACGATTTTGTAAATATATATCTAATGAATTAAATTAATCATGTCTATGAACGACAGTTATATAGATACCAAAGTATATGATGAGAAAGAAAGTTAATAAAAATCTAATGATAAGAAAATTGAAAATTAAATACTACGAATTTAAAAATTACTTATCTATAAAATAATAAAAATAAAAATATTTGTTTATAAAAAATTTCTAAGTACCATATGTTTAGTTTGGAACCAGAGATTAAAAATTATTTTCACAAACATCTTGTAAGCAAAAAATAAGTTAATATACAATATTATATATCTCAATTGTTCAACAAAATGTATCATCAATTATCAAGATTTAGACGACTACTTATTTAATGGGGTTTGTTTTATTCAAAAGCTTATATATGGATGAACCACTACAATAAAAGAAATTTAAATAATATATATCCAATTGTTATTAAGACAAAATGATAGCGGTTGGGCGGTTATTGATTTGGATGTCTAAAATCAATACTTTTAGTAAGAATAACAAGCTCACAGTAAAACTAAAAAAATAATGATCATACATATATGTCCAAAATATCATATGGTATGTTACAATTACTAATACTTATAACTGTTTTTTTAAAAAGTGGAAAAAAGAAGATTTAAGAATGTTTGTAATGAATTTTTTCTTGTTTAGTAATAAAAAAACGAGAGTACAAGTTATAATCTTTTAAAATAAAAAAAAATTAGAAACTAAAAAACAAGAGAGAAAAAAATTATTAATTTATTAATTAACTATTAAAGGAATTTTTAATTAGGCTGAATATAAAACAAAGGAAATGTTTGGAACCCATTTTAAATGAGATTAAAGCATATCTTTCTTAAGAAATATGTGTTTTAACATCACTTAAAAGTGGGTTCTCAAACAAACTATTTATTATGAATGCTTTGTTTTAAATCCATTCAAAAGTTTATTGATAATTTTAATTTTTTTAATAATAACATTAATTTTTAATTTCAAAGACGTTACAAATAAAATAATAAAAAATTACCAATTTTTTTTGCTCATGTTGCTTCCGCCTAGCGGTTCTTTTGGCGCTCGGGAATATTTTTTTCTAGTTTACTACTGTTACTATTTTGGGCCAAAACGTTATTGCCCGGGTTCCCTCCGTCTCCCGCTCTCTATCTCACGCACAAACCCTATCTTTCGATTAAGTGTAGTCGCTGGGATTCGTTCTCCAAGAAGAGAAGTTACCCGGGCCAACAATGGAGATGGAGCTGGTGGAGCCTCAGTCACTGAAGAAGCTAAGCCTCAAATCCCTAAAGCGAACTCTCGATCTATTCTCTCCCATTCATGGCAGCTTTGCTCCTCCTGATCTCGAGAGGTTACCGTTTATCTATTTAATCATCACTCCTAACGTCATTAAATTTTGGAACACTACTTTCATTATTGTTCTCGTGGTAGTAGTTGACAAAGCATTTTTTTTTTTAATTTATTGGTTTATTTGATTCCTGAAATCGCACACTGAAGCTGCTTGCTTTTATCATTTTTTGTTGCAGCAAAAAAATCCGTTTGAGCCACAAGGTTAGCGGACGTTCTTTTTTCTTAAGTTGCCTGTTCAATTCCGAGTTTTATTCTATTGGGTTGATTTTTTTTTTTTTTTTTTAATTTGTAATGACGTACGTTGTTTTTTCCCCCTCAAATAACTGTGGATTTGTGACCTTATTACTGAAAATTTGAACCTGAATCATTGGAGAACTAGATAGTGAATTCAAAGTGAATTGAATAGTTTTCAATGTACATGTTTGGGGCTGAGTTTGTTAATTAGGGTTGTTTGCATGACGTGCCTTTATTCTGGATTTTTGATGGATGCTGTTTGATTCATAGATAAATGTCGAATATGGAGGAATTAAAGCAACAAGAAGTCAGCCTGCAAGGCAAGCTAATTCCACTGCACCTGATCATGGCCATCAGCCTTCGGCACCTTCAAATGCCCTTGCTCTTCCAGGTAATGTTCGGCTTGATTGGTCACTGTCTCTTTAATGAATGTATGCCCATTTGGCTTAGGCGCTAGCCTTCTGTTGACGATAGAGAGAATTGGTTGTCTTTTTGTGTTTGGATAGAAGGGGCCTAAGGATTCATATGCTTTTAAATTTATGCAGCTCCAGAAGACTCGAGGGATCCCAAAAAGGGTGGGGCTCAAAACTCTTTAGTTCTTGGTCCATCTTTGCAACCAAAGGGACCGTAACTACAATAGTTCTTATGTATTTATGTTACCCTCTCATGGTGGTCGTATTTTCTTGATGTCCTTTCTATGAAATTGCTCATGTTACCCTCGTATTTTGGTTACTTTTAGATGTACGGTTCACAAAGTGCCACTTTCTTTTACTGGGAAACTTCTAGTTAGAGACTGGCAAGAAATTTGAGTTGTAATTTGAATGGTGAGTGGGGTATGGTCCATATGCAGATTTCGGGAGGGGCAATAATGAAAAAGATCACATATCGATTATTCCAGTACCATGTAATTCACTAATTCATTATTGTTAAGGGAGTAAATTTTGTTTGATTTGATTTGATGTGATTTAGTACTAATTAATTATTGTTTTTCACCAGAAATGATGTTGGTTTCACAGGCAAAAGCACTGCAGTTATTTCTACATCTGGATCATCTGAAAGGTTTTATCTCTATCTCTTTTTCTACTTCTTTTGACATCATGATAATGTGTGATTTAATAATTATTCAGTTGGAGTATATACTTGTACAATATATAATATATTATTATATCTAGGGTGATTTATCTGTAGTTGCGTATGCCACTAGGCTGAGTATGTTATTTTGCTGTTTGGCTGGGTTAGGGGCTTGCAAAGAGAATATAGTACATTTTTCATTCATTGGTCTGCAGATTATTCTTGAAGAACTTAGTTTATGGCTTATGGTTAAAGCCACATTATGGTTGCATTGTGTATCAACATTGATCTTCTTTACATCAGTTTATATTTGGGTGGCCGAAGAACTGTTATTCCATATTCATTCATCTGTTTTGTATTTAGACATGTCTCTTCAATTTCATAAGATCCACCTCACGCTCTGGGCACAATTCATTTTTCTTTCGTGCTTCTATAGTGAATTAAATTAATTTGAAATTTTATTAGTAAATTTAAAATATCTTATTAATAATATAAAATTTAAAAAATAATATTATTAATAAAAAAATTTAAAATTATTAATTGAGTTTTGAATTGATTTAAAATTAATGTTTTAATCCGCAGCCTTCAGATACTGTAGTGCGGTATATAGTAGGGTCAATTGTGGATGTGGACCCATTATGCTGACCTTTACTTTTAACTCTGCTCTGATTGCCACGTGGACAGGTGTGAGGAGCTGTTATGATGAGGGTAAGCGCACAGCAGAGACCTTGGCTATGGACTATCAGCGAGGGCTTGGCATTGAGGTTATTCATTTTACATAGATCTTGGTACTTCAAATTTTACTTCTGGGAAATTTAAATTGGGGGTCAAATTTATGTAAAGCTCACTCAGTTTTGTAATCACTTGACGCATTGTATCTAATGCAAAAGGATACTCTTGAAATTGTTTTTACAGGTGAGGATTGCTAGGATTTTTAATACTTATGGACCGAGAATGTCCCTTGATGATGGTCGTGTTGTTAGCAATTTTGTAGCCCAGGTAACCAACCCTTTTTTGCTCTTTTATCTCATTTAATTGGAATCAATATATGCTCAGTGCTGTATATGAGTGTTTAAGTTACCAATTCAACTGGCCATTTTATTTACTAGGAAGTTATAATGTGATCAATGTGCAGGCACTGAGGAAGGAACCAATGACTGTGTATGGTGATGGAAAACAAACCAGGAGTTTCCAATATGTCTCAGACCTGGTAATGCTTTTCTTGTTTTCCAATAACATTGTCATTGTTTTCCAATAACATTGTCATTGTTTTCCAATACCATTGCTTTCAATCCAAACACACCCCATGACCCTAAGTAAGAAAAATAATAGATATGGAGTACATAGATTTGATATTACAAAAATTAAAGGAAAAAACGAAAAATATCACCTTGGTCAATATATCCGATATATGCTGATATTTGGAGATTATTTAGAAAGGTCAATGACAGCTGTCACATTAGCTTCATAGTGAAAGTGGCTAGGTTTTCCATCTGTTTGTGTCTGTCCTTGAAACATATCAATCAATATCCTCCAATTATTTGGCAACAAAAAATGGTCAACTCTTTCACTGCTCTGTACCATAGGGGTCATCCCCATTTTAAATCACATGATAACTTCTTCAATTGCATTTTTGTGAATAAAGCTTGGTTTCAATCATTTTAAAACTCTGTATCACCTTGGCTGGTGGCTGAGTTGGGGTAGGCTTTTGTTGTTGTGTCCTGTGGCAATAGTACACATAAGTTTATGGTGAAGATGAGAATTGATGAGAAATGTTGGCTTTGTATATATGCACTGTTATCAGGTGGAGGGTCTAATGCGGTTGATGGAAGGAGATCATGTAGGGCCTTTCAATCTTGGCAATCCTGGTGAATTTACCATGCTTGAACTTGCTGAGGTATATCTAATTATCCACACACAAACTACTACAGTATTTATCTTTTCCACTATTCTTTCAAAATTCCATTGTATTTCAGTCTATTTCGTTTTTTATTGTAATTCATTTGATATAGTATATAACTAAAACGGGAATTACAGTTTGTAATGAATGGAAAAATATGCCCATTAGCTGTTTGAGAAAACGCTCAACACAATATGTACGTAGAGGTGTTTGGCACTGTTTGTGTTCCCATCACAAAATAAAACTAATTTATGTGATTAAAACTCGCTATAATAAGAACTAAAACAGCTCTTATGTATGTTCGAATGGTTAATTTGACATTGACAAGGCTTTTTTTTTTTAATAGGAAAAATGGTGTTTTGAGAAGTTGGTAATAATATTTGGGGAATCCCATTCCCTCGGGCAAAACCTCCCACTAACATATTTTTTTTTGTTAGGTTTAGTTTAAAACAATGTTGTAGATCCATCTAAAATTTTACTGTTAATTTTACGGAATGTCATTTATAATATCAATATAGATATAAAATAAAAATATTATTAATAAATTTTTTTAAAATTATCAATAAGATTTTAAATTTAAAACATTAGTTTAAACTCGGATTAAGATTTCTTTCCCCAGCGACATTGGGGAAGAAAATTTTTCCTGTAGGGGATGGACAGGAAAGTTATTGATTTAGTGCATTCCCTGCCCAAAACCCGGCCCGTCTACACAAGGCTAAAAGAAGAATGATTAAAATTCCTGGATTGTGCAGGTGGTGCAAGAGACAATAGATCCTAATGCAAGGATAGAGTTCAGGCCCAATACAGAAGATGACCCTCATAAGAGAAAGCCAGACATTTCAAAGGCTAAAGAGCTTCTTGGCTGGGAACCAACCGTCTCCCTTCGCAAGGGACTTCCTCTCATGGTTTCTGATTTTCGACAACGCCTTTTTGGTGACCAAAAGGTAGGTGGTTTAAGTAACTCTGATTAATTAAATCACTCTGTCTCAGGCTCACTCTGTTTCAGGGTCCAGGGACATTGCAGTAGCAAATTAGCAAGGAGAAAAAAACAGAGTATCTTCTTATTTGCCTCTCTATCACTCCATGTAGGAATAAACCGGCAGCGGCTGAATTACTGCCAGGGAAAGAAACTTTTTCTTTGAATGATAGAGATCTTTTTTTCTTCTTTTTTTCATTTGTAGATTATCTTCTTAAATTTAGTATGTAACTTTTTTTTTTCCATTCTATTGTTTGTAAACACAAGTAGTGAATAAGTTGTATGCATTGAAGATGATAAATGAATGTTTGACAATCCATGCCACCACCTTGTATTTGTTGTAGTAATGGTTAGTAAGCTTCATTGGCAGTTTTGTATTTTATTAATTTTATCCTTAATAATATCACTGTAAAGAGTAAAAGGTGAAGTTTAATTCCGTGTGTTTGTAAGTGGTCGATTACTGTAATATTTCAAAGAATAACTATAACTATAACTATAACTATATATATATCTTTCGCCCTATACTTTTAGTCATTTTTTTCAAAAAATATTTCATATTGTTTTACTTTTTTAAAAAACAATAATAAAGATACACTCCAAACATGCACCCACAATATATAAAATACAAACCACACATTTTGTGGCGGGTGACAAAAATAGGAGTTGTAAATGACTTTTTTTACTTTTGTATATTACTAATGATGTTTCTAAATGTTACTAGAGATGTTTCATGATAATTACCAATAAATTTTTCAAAAATCAAGACAGACATGTAGGGCATGTGAGCGAAAATTCTCTCCTTTATATTAAATGAGACAAAAATCATCGACTTTTTAAGTATACATTTACGGTATGTTTGATTTACGATATGTAATTGAATTAAATTGAATACTAACTTTATTTTAATAGAATAAAGTTGTAATGGAGTAATAATTCTATTCAAATGTCTGGTTCATTAGATTGTTTTAACAATTTCAATTCAATTCCACTAATTAATTATTTAAATTGAAAATTGATGAAATCTTTAACATGCAACAAATCGACACTAAATGCTTGAATGATCAAAATTATCCCCTACATTGTCATTTGAATTCTTAAGGTATTGGTTGTAACAAAAGAAACCTCGTGAAGTTAATTGAAGCGAATGTATACGTTGTTTTTTTTGAATTTAAGCCATATTATTGCTAATTTGTTTTGTGTCGAGCATATGTTAAAAGAGGGGGTTTCAAGTTTAAATCTGTCCACCCTCAATTTATAAAAAAACTTAATAAATCACCTAAACCCAAATAAGAGCTAAAATGAAATTATAATTTATTTATAAATAAAAGGTTAAGCCAAGTCAATGAGTTAATTCTAACGATCCAAAACGATTCAATTTGAAATAACTTGTGATTCAAATGATTTAAAATGACTCGTGATCCGAATGATCAATACAATGTAATTACGGTCAGAATATAATTTTTTTTTTCAAATTTTGGATACCTGTGATAAAAAAAATATTTTGGAGACCCTATACAGCTATCAATACAATGTAATGAATATAATTTTTTTTTTCAAATTTTGGATACCTGTGATAAAAAAAATATTTTGGAGACCCTTTACAGCTATACAGCATATGTTTTGGTTCGATGGTTCCAGTCCTGAGGGGACTAGCCAGTGAAAGATTGGATTCCCACAAAGCGTTGTTTTCCGAATCTGTTCTATATCACCCTCTACAAGTTTTGACGACTGTAAAAAAGTAAAAAAGAATGACGGCTGTTAAAAAGAAACCCTAAGTATATAATTCTCAACTGAGGAGCCTTTCTCTCTCACCCATCTCTTCTTCTTCCTTGCCGAGAACGACAGTGCCACTGCCTTCTTCGTCTAACTCGGTTCTTGTCTTCCAGATCCTAAGGTAACGTTCAGGTCAAGGTTCTTATTTTTATTTTTTTTGCTCCACTTATTTCTTTTTTGATCCCTTTCTATCTCCTCTCTGACGCAAACACGCCTATCTCTTTCTTCCTCGCCGAGAACGGTGCTGTCACTGCTGCTTCGTCTAACTCGTTCTAGATCCGAGTCTTCTTGAATCAATCCTAGAAGGGGCTCACCATCCAAGTCTCAATCCCTCAATATCCAAGTCCAATCAACCCCAAAATTTCATCCAGCAAAAAAGCAAAAACAGTAGAGCTGGATATTTTATTCGATTGTAAAATTTCGTGTGAATTTGGCTGTAAATCTTAACTCAGACAAAAGAAAATACTATAGAATTATATATTTTAGAATTTCAGTGTGGGTTTGGGTGATTATTTCTTTATTGAGTTTTCAGTTAAATTTGTCAAGCATTGGTTATGTTTATACAATTTTGTTTAATCGATAATTTGGGTGTGGGTTCGGTTGCTTTGAAGTGTAAGGAATTAGAGCCTCCATCCTCAGAGGGAGGGAGGAGAGAGAGAGAAGAGAGGGAGCAGAGGTGGTGGGTTTTGGGTGGGTCTCGAGACAGAGAAAGGTGCGATTGGTGCGGCTTTGAGAGAGAGAAGAGAGAGGGAGAGATAACAAAATCAGGTTAGAGAGTTGTTTGACTGGCACACATTTTTTTTTTATAGATACGGCTCCTTTTTCAGAAAACACCTCCACACTTGAGAACTGTGTTGGGGGTTTTCACTTTGGTATAACTAAGGATAAGGATAAGGAAATTGGTGATAGTGTACTGAGTTTTAGTGTGGAATTAAGGGATTTGAGAACTGTGTTGGGGTTTTCCGCTTTGGTGGTTGATTGAATTTCATATTGATTGTTATGCTTGTTGATGGTGGATTGGAATACTACAAGGTTTTGATTTGCGTGCCTTTAGGATTTCAAAGTTTTACAGGTTGTATGCTTTGGGGCTTGTCTCAATGTTCTCCTTGGGACAACATTATGCTAGTCATTTTGGCAGATGTTTTACCTCTTCATTAATTAACCGAGTTGATAATGGAGTTCTCTGGCATGCAATGCCGATTCTTGCATGTTTTGACAGAGAAAGTACATTGGAATAATCTCTGATTGAGCTTTACGAATACCAATACATATATCAAACAGAGGGACATTCAGAAACAGCCAAAATGTCGAGGAAGGGCTTGATGGAGCAAGACTTAAGTAAACTGGATGTAACAAACTTGCATCCACTCTCTCCAGAAGTTATATCGCGTCAGGCTACGATAAACATAGGTAATGATCATATGCTAAGAGTTCTTTTATTTTTCATAATTGATTGGTCATTGCATTTATTACACTGCTTGATATTGTTATTTTGGCTTGACATCTAGTTGTTGATCATCTATAGAACCTGGTTATTTATTAAAGATGATGATTTAGCATTACTTTTATCATTTCAGGCACTATAGGTCATGTGGCCCATGGAAAGTCAACAGTTGTAAAAGCAATATCCGGTGTTCAGGTAATTCACAGTTCTTATTGTACATCTTCTGAAATCCAAAGGATATCAGTGATATTTATGTTTATGATTTATATTATTTGTGATAGTTTAATGGTGTTTGCATTTTATTAATGAATAGTATTTAGTGATTTCTGATGCTGGAATTACCCCATGAGTCCATGGGTAACTCCTGTGCATTTTTGAGTAATTGAAATTCTTCTTCCAATTTATGCATTTGGAAGTGAATAAACTCGGGTGCATGTCACATCTTCTGAAGTAATATCTATTGGTTATGAGATTTTATTTCTTCCAGCTTGTGTTTAAATAGTAGGCATTAACTAAGGGTGTCATGAGTTTATGCTCTTCTGTTTTTCTTTACAAATATCTGACTATTTGCATTTATCTAAGAGGTTCCCCATCACAAATTTCCATTTTTGGGCAGACTGTTCGGTTCAAGAATGAATTGGAGCGTAACATTACTATTAAGCTTGGGTATGCAAATGCAAAGATCTACAAATGTGAGGATGAGCGATGCCCTCGACCTATGTGCTACAAGTAGGTTGATGTTTAAGCAATGTTACTTTGTTTCCAATTAGTGTTTGGCTTTTTCATTATAACGTTCAGGCTATTTTTTATAGGGCTTATGGAAGTGGGAAGGAAGACAGTCCTTTGTGTGATGTTCCCGGCTTTGAAAACAGCAGGATGAAATTGTTGAGGCATGTGTCTTTTGTAGATTGCCCGGTATGATGCTAAGTGCTACTTCCTATAAAATGATGATACAATGTAATTTCTGGACTAATTGTTGATGAGATAAATTGATTCTCTGTTGTTATGTACTTGGATTTCAATTCTAGGAATACACATTTCTAAATTTTCTGATTTGTGGATACAAACAAAGTTCTCGCTGTTCAATCTGGTGTCTGATCTTAATCGTTAGCATGCTTGTTTCTTGAACATCTCCTATATTCTTCTATTAGAGTTTGACCAGCCTGTTAAATAAGCTTCCTATTAGGTGGGTGGTTCAAATTTTTAGTATTTGTGCCTAGCATTTTTTTTCTTGGGGTGAGTGGGGTGGGGGCAGCTTTGCTGACTTCCTTTTAGGCGGGTGGTTCAAATTTTTAGTATTTGTGCCTAGCATTTTTTTTCTTGGGGTGAGCGGGGTGGGGGCAGCTTTGCTGAGTTGTGACCTTATATAGTCTTCTTATTATAGGAGATGTTGCTGAGAAAAGTACATGATGTTTTGCAATCTAATGCTACTAATCAATTGTGTATATAGGTATCAAGGGGTGATTTCATGCTGATATATGGCTTCTTTTCCTTCTTTCCAACAGGGTCATGATATTCTCATGGCTACAATGCTTAATGGGGCAGCAATTATGGATGGTGCATTACTTCTTATAGCTGCCAATGAAAGCTGTCCCCAACCTCAAACTTCTGAGCACCTTGCTGCTGTTGAAATCATGCGCCTCCAACATATCATAATACTTCAAAATAAAGTTGATCTCATTCAGGAAAATGTAGCTATCAATCAGCATGAAGCAATTCAGAAATTTATTCAGGTGAGTACTGTTTAGATATCCCCCCACTTCTTCTTGGTGCAACAGTATCTACTGGTTAAAGTTATTGGAATTCTTGATGAATATTTTGTTAGCTATAAAGAAAAAAATCACGGTTCTCAATTGTATTGCTCAATGTTATGTTAAGGGAACTGTTGCTGATGGTGCACCGGTGGTTCCAATTTCAGCACAGCTGAAATATAATATTGATGTCGTGTGTGAGTATATTGTGGAGAAGATCCCTATTCCAGAGAGGAACTTTGTATCACCACCTAATATGATTGTGATCCGGTCTTTTGATGTCAATAAGCCTGGGTTCGAGGTTAATGAGATAAAAGGTGGCGTGGCTGGTGGAAGCATTCTCCGGGTATGTTTCCTCCTCTTGTTGCTTTGTATTAAGTAGTTCTAAACATGCATTTAGTTGGTGCTTGGCAAAAGTTTTCTCTAATTTTCACATGATCAAATCACTGTGTGTCTATTATTATTAGAAATTATATTTGAGGTATACTATTCCACGTTATGGGTTGCATTAGTATATTTCCTCTGTATGGAAAGATGAATGTTGCTTATGCTTGTTGAATTTCTTTGTTGGTTTTATCATATCTTTCATTTCTGTCCATTTTTTTCTTCAATTTCATCTCGGTTTTATTACAGAAGACAACGTGTTAGATAATGTATCAAAGAGTTGGCCCTTGCTGATCCTTTCTTTGCAATCCTGATAATTTATTTTACCTTTTAGGGGAAGATGAGCTGGTCCTCTGAGAAGATTGTTTTAGGAATTTGTCCCATTAGTATCTGTTTCAGATGAGTATCATAACTGATTCTCTGTTGTTTGCAGGGTGTTTTGAAGGTTAATCAAAAAATTGAGGTTCGTCCTGGGATCGTTGTTAAAGATGAGAATGGAAACATAAAATGCACACCGATATATTCTAGAATTGTTACATTGTTTGCTGAACAAAATGAGCTGCAATTTGCGGTGCCTGGAGGTCTCATTGGGGTTGGCACGACCATGGATCCGACTTTGACACGTGCTGATCGGTTGGTGGGTCAGGTTCTTGGAGAAGTTGGGTCACTCCCTGAAGTCTTTGTCGAGCTTGAAGTAAGGGGCTAAACCTGCAAGAACCGTTTGTTGTTTTGTTAATCGAGTATACCTTGAATATTTATTTGTGCAAGACCTTGTGTATAGCTTATTTTATTACTTTCATTGCTTGTGAAGCACTTCTCTCTGTAACTTATTTTGTTTCCTTGTGTTGGTTGAGTCTGGTTGGTTTGTGGATGGGATGACCAGGGAAATAATTAGTATATGTGTGTATGTTCACGTTTATGTTTTTTTGTGCCAATATTTGGTAAAACCTTTAAATGAGTTTCCTGTTTTGGTGAATTGTTATGTTCTTTTGTTTGAATTTTTTGCTTCTGCAGGAAAATTGCCACTAGGTTTGCTCCCTTCCCCCCTTTTTTTTTGTAATGACTACATCCTTTTGATCATTTCATTTCTTCAGCTGCTGTTGCTGTGGTGAAAAATTGTAGCCAAAAATATGTTTCATTTTTATGTGCTGAATATTTGCTTTCTGATTATGCAGGTTAATTTTTTCCTGCTCCGACGGCTTCTTGGTGTCAGGACAAAGGGCTCAGAGAGACAAGGAAAAGTCTCAAAGCTTGCCAAGGGAGAGATTCTAATGCTCAACATAGGGTCTATGTCAACTGGGGCTCGAGTTATTGCTGTAAAGAATGATCTGGCAAAGCTGCAACTGACTTCTCCAGTGTGCACCAGCAGGGGAGAGAAGATTGCACTCAGTCGGCGAGTTGAGAAACATTGGCGTCTGATTGGGTGGGGTCAAATTCAGGCTGGAACAACCCTTGATGTGCCACCCTGCCCCCTCTGAGTGAACATACGGCTAAAAGAGAAGCAGCGAGAAAAAATCATATTAGAACGCCCCAGAGAGGATTTGGAAAGATGTGGGAGGGCAGACAATTTCTAGGAACAATTTTTGTTAGATGGAGAAGAAAACAGTCTGATAGTGGTTGTTATTTGTCTTTCTTTTTGGTAGCATGTTATGCTTTGCTGATTTATTATATTCCGAGTCTTGAATTAGATACTGTTGTACTGATGATATCTGGCCGTTTTATAATGAAAAACATTAAACATGACATTTTTATGAGATTGTTATTGCTATCTAACAATTTTAGCAATTGGAGAATAAATTGCCTTTTGGACTGCTATGGGATTACTTTTTGCTGAACGACAGTGCAATGCTCAGGTGGGTTTTGGTTGAACTTTCAAGTTCTGTTATTTCGAGATTTAACTAGGGTTTGTTCATTGGTTGGGGTTCTGATTGGTTGTAGAGAAGAAAACTGAGACGACAAAAGGAGGATAGAAAACAGAAAAGACGGATGTTTTTTTATCACTTAAAGATGATGGAAAAAATAAAAAGAAAAAAAAGTGATTAGATAAGTTACTGTTATTTTAATTTAGTTTTTATTTGTTAATCATTTCAGTTTGAGAAAATTGTTATTTGTATTATGAACTTCACTTTTTTTATTTACCAAATACTAACGCGTCTAATTCTTTTTTTTTTTTCATTTGGGATATGATTATTTGAAAAGACTGAAAAAAAATTCACCACAAGATGATTAGTTAATTTTATTTGTTATCAAGCTTTATTTGGCTGAAAAAAAGAAAAAATATTCCTTTTTTTATTTATTTATAATTTTACCTCTGTTTTATCAAATATTTTAGTTGAATTAATAATCTAACAAAAAGAAAAAATAAAAGCAAAAATTATGGAAATTAAAGAGTATTGGGCTGGGCTTGAAGTCTTAAGACCAACCAACAATAGGTCCAATTACTCGGACAATGAGCTGCAAGAACTTCACTTGCATAACAAAAACCCTATCTATAAGTGCCTCCGTCTCTTTCATTATCGCGGCGCACCAAAACCCTACCCTCTGGTAAGGTACCTCTGGTTTGTCAGTAACGAACATAAATTAAAAAAAAGTTTCCTTCTAATTTGAATTTTGCTAATCGATAGATCAATAAATCTGATAAAGAGGAAGTGACGGAAAATGAGCAAGGGAAGTGCGGTAGGTATTCTAGATGTGTCATCACCAGTAATGATCATGTCATCAACATAGAGGAGAAGAAGGATAATACCTTGGTATGTTTTTCGAATGAAAAGAGAAGAATCATGTGAGATGGGAGTGAATCCAAAATCTTCAACAATGGTGCTGAACTTGAAAAACCAAGCCCGATGAGATTGCTTGAGACAATAAAGAGCCCGACGAAGTTTGCAGACTTGATGCGGAAGATGATGAGAACTAGGAAGAGGGAACATATAAACTTCTTCAGTGAGTTCACCATTAAGAAAAACATTTTTCACATCCATCTGAAATTATCCCCAATGACGAACGGCGACAACTGCAATTAAGCTGCGAACTGAAGTGAGGCGGGCACCCGGTGCAAAGGTCTCCTCATAATCGATCCCATACTGCAATACCGTGTTCTTAAAGTATGGGTAAAGAAGTAATTTGATAAATATAATATGAAATTAAAATAATATACATGTGAAAGATTTATTATTGAATACAATAATTCTTTTGAAAAAAAAAATTAAAAGGGACGCGTGGTGGTATGAAGAAAATAAAAAAAAATTGTCTAGAAGGACAAAGGAAAAAGGACAAAGGACAAAGGAAAAAGGAAAAAGAAAAGAAAATAAAATAAAAAAAAGGGTGGTAACACCTGTTGCCAAAAGAAGCTTGTAATGCTGCATGTAAGGCAGCACTACATATTCGTGGCAACAATATAAGGGAGGAAGGGATCTGTGGCTGCGTTAAAAATTAGCATATATATATATATATATATATATATATATAATATAACTTAGTTTATTTTATTAATTACTTACCAAATCATGTTTGCTTTTCTCATTTCCTTAATTTAAACTATTTTATTTCTTTAAACACTTGGGGACTGAAAGAAAGGTTGAAAGAGTAAAATTTTGAAGGAGTTTACGGGAGAATTTTATAGGGAGGCACGAGAAGCTCTAAAAAAATCAAAAGGTAATAACATGAATTTTATTTTTAATTTAGCATACATGAAATTTTTCGGAATTCAGAGTGAGAATTTTCAAAAGATATGAATTATGGAAGAATTGAAGAATAAATTAGAAATTTTAATATAAATATTATGTTAGGTGTTGATGATTAGCAACTGAGGGAAATTGCTGAGAGGAGCAAGAAAGGTAAGGAGGTGGTCCACGGGTAGCTAAGTGCTACGTGGTGAGTTAGTTTACTTTAAGTAATCAAGATAAATATGACTAGTGATAATATTAAAATAAATTATTAACTTATGCTTTGGTGATAGATTAAAGTTGGTTGATAGGTGTGATAGGAATAGTGGATGTGTAGAGAATTATTTTATGAGAAATAATGTTATTGGAATAATGAGTCGATTTAATAATAAAGGCGATAAGTGAAATTCTTGATGAGCTATGGTTGATGATTTGATATGATTTATGAGGAGAGAGAATTTAGTGGATCTTGATGAGCTATGGTTAATGATTTGATATGATTTATCAGGAGAGGAATTTAGTGAAAATTTTCAAATAATAATTTGAGAATAATCAGGATAGCTAATTTAAATATTTGAAATCATGTTTGTTTTTATATTATTGTTCATATGCATATTTCGTATCATTGTTCATATGCATATACATGAAATAAAAGAACCGGGAGGGAGCCAGTCTAAATGAAAAACCGTGATAACCGGTATATGTTGGAAATAAATGAAAACAGTGACAGCCGGTATATGTTGGAAATAAAAGAAATGGGAGGGGGCTGGTCTAAGATAAAAACATGTCTACATGTGGGAAGACATTCCCTAATAATAATTCATACATTGCATATGTTTTAAAAATTGATTGTATTACTGAAATGCTTAAGTGTTGTTTGTTATTGTAAATATATTTATAAATAAATGAGTCTCAAAGAGAGATAGTTATGGTGAGAAAGAAACATGGAAATATGATATGATAAGGACTATCTAAATTGTAGACTATATACTGTGAAACTCATAATGAGGTAATTATGAGATAATTGATGGTCTTAAGGTGAACAAATATATAGGAAGAAGATGAATTACCTGAGGTGACTGACATAGCAGAGTCAAAGAACCAAGATGAATTACCTAAGGTGACTGACATAGCAGTAAAAAGTAGATTACCAGAATGAGCAAGGACTTGTTTGACAATTTCCTCTATGTCAGAGGCAGAAAACGTTGCAATAGAAGCAGTGGATGATGAACTTTCAGTAGTAGTGGCAGCAGATCTAGAAGGAGTACCGCGAGACATGTATTGCTGGGAGTGTCTGTTGGGGTTTTGGAAACAGTCACACTGAAGATGACCAGGGGCTTGCTACTTACAGAATTGACAAACTCGAATCGAGCATTCCAAGAGAATGTGTCATGGTTTCTTATAGCAATTGTAGAATTTTAGGGATTCAGATTGATGCCCTTTGTTGTTGGGTTGAAAAGATCCAGACGGATACCCTTTGTTTTTGAGTTGAGGTCTCCTGGGAGTGGTGAAGGCAGCATCTGTAAGGGTCGTCTTATGAGAGGCAAGATGAGTTTTTTTCGAGAGAAGTTCAGTGACAGCTTGATCCAAAATAGGTAAGGGACTGCAATGAAGGAGAGATGCATGAACATGCTCGAACTTATAGTGAGGGCCATGAGAAAGAGAACCAAGTGTTGCTGATCTCAATAGTTAGAAAAATTTTCAGCATTGGTGGCATCTGTAAACTCTAGTTCTGAGGAGGCAAGTTGATCCCAAACATAGTGCATCTCAGGTAAGAAATTATTGATGGATTGCCCAAGTTGTTGTTGCATGCGATGTAGAGTGCCCAGAAGTTGGTTTTGATCAGACAGATCCGCGATGGTGTAATGTTTCTCTAAAAAATCCCAGAGTGACTTGGCAGTCTTGAATCTACCAAACTAGAGACTGATGGAGCGTATGCACATGTTGTGAATCCAAGTGATGATCTGTAGGTTTTTGCAATCCCAATTTTCGAGACGGTCTATGTATTTGGTGTTGTCTTCTCCAACGATTTTCTCTGGTTCGGTAATATCACCAGTGACATAGTGCCAAAGATTTCTGCCCTTAAGAAAGCTTAACATAGCCTGAGCCCATATAGTGTAGTTGAGTCATTCCATAACAATGGCAATGGGTAGTGAAGCCTCAAGATACTCCATAGTGTGCAAGAAATGAGCTGGTCAGGAAATGACTGACTGGGTCTAAACATGATGGAACTGAGTCGTTTAATTGGCAAAGCCAAATGGGGTCAACGACTAATGGAGTGGCAGCTAAGGTGATGTCAATGGAGCGGCGGCTGAGATGACGTCGATCGAGAATAAGACTTCGACTATAGTGATGACCCAACAGGTATGAAGATGATATACAAGAAGTCTTTCTAAAATGAAGGATCCACTAATAGTGGTAATTACAGAGCATACTCAACTCTTGATATACCGAGAACCACTATGAACATGGCTCTGATACCAAGTTGAATTTAAGAGAGGAAGTGAGACAATACAAAGAGAAGAGAATTGTATTGAATGGTGTGATTTGCTTACAAGGGAGGTATCCTATTTATAGCCTAACCTAAGGGGAATGTTTCTCATTCTAACCAATGTGGGACTAACATATACATTGTATATACACACACACACACACACACATTAACAAATCCCACTGATGTACTTTATTTTGGGGAGTATTTTTTCCTCAATGAATCTTTTTCTATGGTGATATATATAAAGTAATGAAGAGAAAACAACAAACTGCAAGTAATTGAAAATAAAGTAATATACAAAAATGCATATAGATCCGAAAGGTAGAATTAATTAATGGGCAATTAATTGCTTTCCCAAATTTGTACTCCTCCATTTTTATTTTAAGATGTCCCCAAATAATTGTTCAAATAAAAAATTAAAGACTTTTATTATCAATTTTTTAATAATACTCTTCATTATTACTTTAACTATAAGTGATTTGCATATAATTAATGTACTTTTTGTTTGATAAAATTGATATTTTAATACTCATATTAAATGGTTTGCATTTAATTAATGTTTTTTTAATCTTTGACTTTTTTCAAAAGAATAAGCTAAAATGAGACGGAATGAGTATTAAAAATAATAATTTCCAAAGTCTGAATATGATCACATTAATTCTTTCAAAAACACTTGTATGTGTGTGTGTGTGTGTGTATATATATATATATATATATATATATATATATATATATATATATATATATCAAAATTGAGAGAAATTAGGGAGAGAGTAATTAATTATTTGGTTAGCTTAGCTAATTCTATATTGGGCAAAGTAGTTCAAATGTGCCCATTTCATCAGGTTCCAATTGTTCCTGACTTAACTCCATTTCCAATTTAGAGAAGCAATAGACGATGATGTTTAAGCAGTTGTTGCATGTTATGAAAGAAAAATTTTACTCCATCTGTTTGTTTGTGCTCACATATGCCTTGCACTTGACATATACGTACCTGCCCACACATGCACATGCCTGTACGGGTGC
The DNA here is from genome assembly GCA_023935145.1 of Bretschneidera sinensis. NCBI lineage: Eukaryota > Viridiplantae > Streptophyta > Magnoliopsida > Brassicales > Akaniaceae > Bretschneidera > Bretschneidera sinensis. Next base: position 95,407,112 of record CM043699.1, read on the forward strand.
CAGCAAATTAGCACAGTTATTTTGACTCAATGTTAGGCCCCTCTACGTGGTTTGGTATTTGTATATATTTTTCTATGAGTATCTATGATTAAAAAGGAAAAAACAACAAGCGAAGCGCATGCCTTCGATTTTTCCCTATGGGCCATTCGGCTAATATATAAGGATTCAATATCAACATCTTCGTGTAGTGTTTGTACTTTTGAGATGTGCTGCTGCCGAAAATGTGTTGCCAAGTTGGAGGTTGGGCCTCAAGGGAATCTGCACAGGGAAGAGAACTTGAGCTTGGGGGTCTCCGGAGGGGATGCCTCCGTGGATGCTCCAATGCTTTTGTTAGTGTGCAGTAGGAAGTATGGGAATGACAGTGTTTCTTTTTTTTAGTTTTTTTTAGAATCTCCTTTTGGAATGCGCACCTAAGTCTTTTTATAGGGTTTTGGCGGTGAAGTGGCCCTTTTGCCCAGGGCGGTGATGACGTAGAGGTCCAGCTGTGTGAGAAATGATGTCCTGGAGGCCCAGCTGTATTGTCCTGGGTCATCCGCGTGTTTACCTTGCTTTCTTGTTTTAAGGGTTATCCACACGGAGGTCCAGTGTATGGGCAATGATATCCTGGAGGCGCAGTTGCATTGTCCTGGGTCATCCACGTGTCACCTTGCTGTCTTGGTTAGGGGCTGTCAACGTGTCATGTCTTCATTGGGTGTGTGTTTTTTGAGAAGTATCAGAGGCCCCCCATTTCTTTAAGTATATTTATGTGCTTAAGGAAGTTTTGCAGGGTTTAGTCTTTAGTAAAAAGGGTAATCACTTTACCAAGCCTTGACAGTGCCTAGCCGAGCATGTATGGAGTAATCCCTCTGCTTGACCTTGGAGCTATTGGGTCGAGCATATGTGGAATAATCCATACGCTCGGCCTTGGTGGTCATTGAGTTGAGTGTGTATGGAGCAATCCATCTGCTCGGCCTTGGAGAACTTGGTCTGAGCATGTGTGGAGCAATCCATATGCTCGGACTTGGAGTTATTGGGTTGAGTATGTGTGGAGCAATCCATCTGCTCAGCCTTAGAGAACTTGGCCTGAGCATGTGTGGAGCAATCCATATGCTCGCCCTTGGAGAACTTGGTCCGAGCATGTGTGGAGCAATCAATATGCTTGGACTTGGAGCTATTGAGTCGAGCATGTGTGGAGCAATCCGTCTGCTCGACCTTGGAGAACTTGGTTTGAGTATATGTGGAGCAATCCATATGTTCGGACTTGGAGCTATTGGGCTGAGCATGTGTGGAACAATCCATCTGCTCGACCTTTGGAGTTTTTTGAGTTCCAGGGAGACTTTTGGGTTTCCTGCCTTTTAGGCCCATAAAGAACGTTTTTGGGCTTCTAGGAAGCCTTGTTGGTTTAGTGGGTTTTGGGCTCTCTTGGGGCCCAATTTTCTTGGGTTTCTTGGCCTTTTTGACACGTGGCTCGTGTCAGTCTTCATTGAATGCTTGCAACCATTTTTGCAAGAGTGGCGACGCTTGTTTAATGATTAAATTCCTTAGGGAATAAAATGACATCTTTGGGAACTTAAACGGTGCCTGGGGGAACCAAACGACCCCTAGGTCTAATAATGTGCCGTCTGTTTTGTGGCGGCGGACTCTTTAGGGAGCGTGAATGTAGCCTCGAGCTTCTAATGCATCATTTCCTCATCCGTTTTTGCTTTAAATTCCCTCGCTCGTTGTGCCCCCTTTTCCTATATAAGGAGGCTTTTTCTCCCATTCTTCCTCACTTCAATCTTAGTGAGTTTTTAGAGAGGATTTCTTTGACAGCACTCGGCTTCGTCTGAAATACTTTCTAAGAGTTTTTTGAGAGCTTTCGTCCTTATCCTTAAATCTTGAGAGTTTTCATCCTCGTCATTGGATCGTTAGAGTTTCGGTGTATTGATACTTCCTGGTGGTTGAGTTGGTGAATTGTCTCAGCTCGATCTTTGGTGTGAGTGCTCAGAGGCACGGTGTTGGAGAGTTGTAAAGGAGGGAATTCGAAGAGTCCGACCGAGAAAGGAGTTTGAGTTTGAATTACTTGGATTTTGGTGAGTCTCTCTTATTTTTACTTTTAAGCATGTCTTCGTTTGATAGTTATCGAGACCGACCCAGTAGCATTAGTGGTAGTAGTAGGGGTAGCGGTAATGATAGTGGTAGCGATAGTTATGAGGAAACGGGGTCAGCCACGTCCTCCTCTAGGAGTGAGACCCTAGAAAAGGCCATAGTTAGGGAGGGGCCCTTGCTAGTGGTGCCTTCCGTCCCCACTGTGGAAGAGTATAAAGAGGACTCCTCCTATGGGGATGAGACGGACGGGGCCCTGCCCAACATTAAGGGGGCCTCAGTAGTAGAGGAAAGGGAAGAATTGGAGTTTGCGGCTAACGTGGTCCCCAGCACACTTAGAGAAGAAGATTTGGAAGTAATCCAGAAGTTGTATCGCATCCCATGCGAGTATGTCTTTCGGTTGGCCAGGGTAGGGGAGAGGGCTTGCGATGCCCTTCCGAGCCGCCCGCCCTATGAATTGTGCCTGTATGAACACCACATGAGGGCCGGGCTACGCTTTCTCTTCACCCATTTTTCTGTGCCATACTCTGGTACTTTGATAAATTGCTATGTTAGTTAGTGCCGAACTCGGTACGGTGGATAATGGCCTTTATTTATGTCTGCTCGAAAATGGACGGGCTGATGAATCTGGACGTTTTCAAGGCTTACTTCTAGATCAGCAGACACGACCAGGCCGGATGGGTAGTTGTTAGTACCCAGGCCAGGAGAAGATTGCTGAAGAAGACTCCGTCCTCAATCAAGAGATGGAAAAAGTCATTCTTCTATGTCCGAGCTGTTGAAGACTTCGTCCTTCCCCTCTCATGGAGTTTGGATAGGGCTGGGAAGTGCAAGAAGCCAAGTCTTCTCCCACGCGAGCATGAGACTGTGGACGCCATGGTGGCCACGCCATTGGACCTGGAGGTCCTCTACGACAACGAGGAATTAGCAAGGAGTGACGTTTGCCCCCATGCCCCGAGCCCTTCATTGAGAGTGGTAACCCCACGTCTTTCTCCTTACACTTGTATTTTTTCTTCATTTCTACTTTGCTTCTGCCCTAAATTTTTCTTCTTTTTCGTGCTGGGCAGAGATGGAGGCTACGACGAGAGCTAGGAAGCTCGCCTTGGAGAGGAGGAGGGCTGCTATGACCGAAAAGCTGCCAACCTAGGGGTCGGGGGCCAGGAAGAGGCCTTGAGGCCGGTCCCCCACCTTGATCTACCTGAAGAGTCTCCCGCGACACTCTTCTAAGCCGGAGACTGCTCTGATCACTTCTGCAGCTCCGGAGGCCTCGGTAGCCCTAGTGCCTTCTACTGCTCCCGACCGTTCTCGGGGTGCCGCTTCCAAGGCGGCGATCTTCAGGACCAACTGGGCCTTGAAGGTCGATGACTTCGTCTTTGCGCACCCTCGGGTGGCACGAGAGCATTTGATCATGGGGATCTTTCCCGGTGATCTGTTGGAGATATTGAGGAGGCCTACTGAGGTTCTCTGTTCGGCAGTTGAGACCGTCGTGTCTTAGGTAAAATTTATTTTCCAAGTTAATTTCCTTTTCATTTCCTTATGCTTTTATCTTATTGGCTAACACTTATTCGCCTGGTCGCAGATGAGCCTCCTCATCGGCGTTACGTCTCACCGATGCCTGGACACTGCCGAACTGTTGGGCCAAACTCAGTACAAGATGGATGGGAGTACCGAGGTCGTCCATCAGCTGCCCTCTATGCCTCCATGCCAACTTGGCCAGGATACGGCCAACCTGGCCAGGAGGAGGCAGTCCGGGAGAGGGATGCTACCCTCAATACTAAGATCGAGGCCGAGCGGCAGAGAGATGATGCTGTTCAGGAGATACAGCGGCTGGTGAAGGAGGGCGAGGCTCGTACTCGGGCTGCCGTGGAGGAGGCTCTGACGGCCTTCTAGGATTTTGCCTCCTTCCAGATGGCCATTGATTTGAAGGGCGATCGTTAGTACCTCGAAGGCTTCTTGGAAGCCAAGAGGAAAGTCGAGGCACTGCACCCTGAGATAGACTTCTCGAGCCTCGACCTTCTGGACCCCAAGGAGGACAAGGTTGCTGCTGCTGCAGAGGCCGAGGCTGGAACTCCTGTCGAGGAGGAGGTGGCTGCTCAGCCTGAGGTTGTGGCCGATGCTGAGGCTGTTCCAGGCCTAGATTAGGTTTTTTTTTCTTTTTCTTTTTGTAACCCAAGGTCATTAGTGCCTTTTTTGTACTTTTCAATAATTTTAATGGAATTTTCTTCTTTTTTCAAACTTCTTGTTTATAATAATCGTCCATTACAATTTTTACTTTAACCGAACTTCTTTTATGACTCGTGCATGGGGTCCTAGTTCATTGATATAATCATTGGAGGTGTTCTGCGTTCCAAGTGTGTGGAATATGTTTCCCACTTAGCTCATCGAGCTTGAAGGTACCGGGGCAGCTTACCCCTTTGATTCGGTACGGGCCGTCTCAGTTAGGGATTAACTTCTCCATTTCTCGTGGATGAGATACTTCGTTCTTTCGTAGAACGAGATCATTAAGCCTAAAATGCCTTCTTCGTACTCGAGAGTTGTAATACCCAGCGATTTGCTACTGATAGGCGGCCAGTCGGATCTGAGCTTTATCCCGTGCTTCGTCGAGAAGATCGACGTTCATATGAAGAGCTCTATTACTATTACTCTTGAAATTTTGTACTCAGAGTGAGAGTACCTCGATTTCCAAGGGGATGATGGCTTCGGAGTCGTAGTCATGAAGAAAGGGGTTTCACCAGTGGGTGCTTGGGCAGTGGTTCGATACGCCCATAGTATATTTGGCAAATGGTTTGTCCACTGTCAGTCTGCCTCGTCCAATCTCTTTTGGATACCTTATAATAGCGTTCTGTTGGTTTAATTTGGCTTGCCCGTTAGCCTGTGGGTACTTGACGAAAGAGAAGAGGTGCTCGATGTACAGTTCATCACAAAATGATTTCAACCGAGCATTATCGAAAAGACATACTATCAATTTCCAGAAAAAGCCTCTGGCCTGATGGTCAGTGATGCTGGCCAGTGGTTCAGCTTCTACCCACTTTGTAAAGCAGTCTATTGCCATGATGAGATACTTCTGTTGGCTAGGTGCTCTGGTGAAAGGTCTGAAGAGGTCCATCCCTCACATGGCAAAAGGAAGCAGGTTAGTGAAAGAAGTGAAGGGGTTCGCCGGCCTACGGGGAACAATAGTATATTGTTGGCAATTTTTGCACTTCTTTACCAATTTAATGGCTTTGCATCCAGGGCCAATAGTAACCTTGGCGAAGGATCTTGAAAGCAAGGGCTCGACCCCCAAGGTGGTTACTGCAGATCCTTTCATGAACCTCTCGGAGGACGTAATTGGCCTCACTTGGGCCTAGGCATTTTAAATAGGGTGTTGTGAGACCCCTTTTGCACAGTTGATTGTTCAAGATTACGTACCGTGCTACTCGGGAGATGACTTTTTTAGCATCGTTCCTTTCACCCGAGAGATGGCCATCTCGCAAATACCTGAGGATAGGATCTATCTAGGTTTCCTTGCTAGCCACAGGCAACACAGTGGTTTTGTCGATGCTGGGTGCGGCGAGAGTCTCGAGGTAGACTACCCATGTGGATTCGGGCTATCGAGAGGAGGCAAGCCAGGCTAGAGAGTTAGCTTTTGAGTTTTTAGCCTGGGAAATTTGATTAATATGAAATACTTTGAACTTAGCGATTAGTTCTTTGTCCTTCGCGAAGTAGCGGGCGATTTTCTCTCTTTGGGCCTCGAATTCCCTGTTGACTTGGTTCACCACCAATTGTGAGTCACTGTGTGCATCCAGGGCCTCTACTGATAGTGCCCTGGCCAGCTTCATCCTGGCCAGTAAAGCCTCGTACTCAACTTCATTGTTTAAGGCTTTAAATCCGAACCTTAGTGCGTACTCCATAGTAAAGCCATCCGGGCCACTTAGGATAAGTCCGGCTCCACTCCCAGCATTGTTGGAGGATCCATCGATGTGGAACATCCACTAAGGGACTATCTCAGTCCTGCCAAGATCCGGGGTAGGATTCTCCGGAATGGGGAGAGTGGTCTCCATAATAAAGTCAGCTAAGGCTTAGGCTTTGATGGCTGTGCGAGGTCGATAATGAATGTCGAACTCTCCGAGTTCCACAGACTATTTGACCATTCTTTCAGAGACATCCAGCTTGTGGAGCACTTGTCGAATGAGCTGGTCAGTCAAGAGGATGATCGTATGGGTTTGAAAGTACTCTCGGAGCTTGCGGGCCATGATCAGGAAAGCATATGCCATTTTCTCCATGGGAAGATACCTCGTTTTAACGTCGTGGAGGACCTTGCTCACATAGTACATGGGCTTCTAGATGCCTACCTCATCTCGAATTAGGATGGAGGGGAACCCAAGTATTTTTTTAGTTCATCGAATGCCTCTTGGTAGTCCTCGGACAGTAGAAATTGTTGGTCTTTCTGATGGCTTTGAAGAAAGGGTGGCACTTTTTCGCTGATTTTGACATGAATCGGCTTAAGGCCGCTATCCACCCAGTGAGTCGCTGGACCTCCCTTACGTTCCGAGGTGGTTTCATGTTTAAGACAGCCTCTATCTTTTCGGGGTTCGCCTCTATGCCCCTTTGGGTCACAATGAAGCCGAGGAACTTTCCTCCAGTGACCTCGAAGGTGCATTTAAAGGGGTTCAACTTCATTTGGTGGCATCGAAGGAATTCAAAGGCTCATTTTAAGTCATTTTTGTGGTCCATAGCTCCGATGCTTTTCACCAGCATATCGTCTACATAGACTTCCATGCTTCGGCTGATCTGTTCTTGATAGATTTTATTTACCAATCTCTGGTAGGTGGCTCCAGTATTTTTCAAACCGAAAGGCAAAACTTTATAACAGTAAAGTCCTTGCTCGGTGATGAAGGTCGTTTTCTCCTGATCAGGCCTGTACATAAGGATCTGGTTATACCTAGAATATGCGTCCATAAAGGTTAACAACTCGTGCCCTGACGTTGTATCGATGAGCTGGTCGATCTTTGGCAGGGGGAAGCTAATGCAAATCTGCCATTTACCACTGGCCTTTTTCACCATCACTACGTTGGACACCCAGTCCAGGTAGTCCACTTCTCGAATGAAGTTTTTCATGAGCAGCTTATCCACCTCGACCTGGATAGTGGATTGTTGCTCTGGTGCGAACGATCTCTTTTTCTGGATGACCAACTTATGGTTCGGGTCCACATTCAACCTGTGTACTATCACCTCCGAGCTGATCCCTGGCATGTCTGCAGCTGACCAGGCGAAGAGGTATTGGTTTTCTCAGAGGAGGGCGGGTAAGGGTCCCTTAAGAGTCTCAGAGAGGTTTGAACCTATCTAGATGGTTCGGGAGACATCCTCACCGGACATCCTCTATCGGTTGGCCCTTTGAATTCTTCCCTTCGTCCCTAAGGTTGTCTAATTCGAGTGGGAGAGCTTCCGCCCTCCTACCTTCTCTCACTGAGCTAAGATAGTATGACCTGGAGATCTGCTGGTCTCCTCGAATCTTGCCTACTCCTTCTTTAGTGGGGAATTTAACTTTTAAGTAATATGTGGAGACAACTGCTTGGAGCTTATTAAGGGTAGGATTGCCGAGGATTATGTTATAGGACGAAGGTTGTTTGACGATTAGGAAGGTAGTTTGCATGGTTGTTGCTTGTGGGGCTGTTCTTGCAGTTATTGGGAGAACTACGCTGCCCTCTGTAAACACCGACCCCCTCGAAAAATTGAAGAGTGGGGTAGAAACTGGCTCCAACCGAGAGTTTCTTAGTTGTATTTGCTAGAAGGCGTCGTAGAATAGGATGTCGATCAAACTCTCGTTGTTGACCAGGATGCACTTGACCTCGTGGTTGGCCACGAGAAGAGAGATGACCATGGAGTCGTCATGTCGGGTCTGGACTCCCTCCAGATCCTCATCCGCAAAAGTGATGGTCATGTCTTCTGTGTCGTGCCCATGGTTCCTATGGAACCGGCACCATTTGCCTTGGTCCTCGTTGAGACGGAGTGGTCTTGGGGGCCACTGCAAGATCGTTTTATCCTGGATTTGCATCAAGACATCAGTCTTGGATGCATTGAGATGGGTGAAGTTCTCGAAGGGCCTGGGAACCCTAGGTCTATCATCACGGAAAGGTCACTTGATGGGTTCCCATCGTGGACTGGCAGGGCACTGATAGGAGCTTAAATATTCATATTTAAGCCCCTTAATTTACATTTGTTAAGCTCTTTATTTACATATTTTATTATGTTTTACTTCATTTTTGTGTTTTAAGTGTTTTTTATAGGCTTGTGAAGAAAAGAAAGTATTTTGAAGCTTTAAAGGAAGAAAACTGAAGATCTGGAAAGAGCTAGTGCGATCGAGCGCAACATGACTGCGATCGAGCGCACACATAGAAGGCTCGAGCGCACCCATGTGCTCGAGTACAGAAGCATTCGATCGAGCGCGCACACACAGAGAGGCAGTAGAGCCAGTTTTGGAAAGATTTCTTCTGAACCTATTTTGGAAATTAGGGTTTTGAGGCACCTTTAGAACCCTATAGATAGACTTGTAAAACACAGAAACAATATCTCCCTTTTAGTTTAGTTTTAGGTCGGGAGGCCGGAGGCTAGAGGGGATTCTAGAGAAGAATTGACGACTCTTCAATGGAGCTCTCTCGGTTTATTCTTTCCTTTATTTTATTATGTGTAACTAAACTTTTAGTAAGGGCTTGATTGAAGCCCTAATTATGTTTGCTCAATAATTCAGTATTGGTGCCTTTGCAATATTTATGCTGTGATTCTTAATTTGATTAATGCCTTTTTTTTATTTAAATTCCTCATATGTGTGTGTCTGATCAACGTATGCATGTGGTATGGATTAGTTAGTTGAATCAATTTGGATGACCGAGTCCTGGGTTTAACAATAGTAACAAAAGATATCCACACCGGATTCTTGGGTAACATGGGAAACCGGGTGTGGACCAAGCCCTAGGTCCCGTGTGGTTGTCGATTTCCGCAGATCCTATGCTCTGTTAAGGAACAAGTCAGTATACATCATGCTGAATCCCTTAAGAGAGAAAAGAGTTAAAGTATACACCATGCCTAACTTGTTGCTTAGGGAAATCCATAGCCTAAAGAGTGGACCAAGCCCTTAGGTTGACAACCAGTAGGTATTCATAGCATGAGTAGAGCATTGGCATACTGTTTTGTTGGGGTAGCATGATTAGTGGTGGATATCAAGTCCCTACGCCTTTATTATTATTATCTAAATCCAATAAATATTTATATCTATTTTTACTTTGTGAAATTAATTCTAAATCGAAATTCACCAATCCCTGTGGAAATGATCTCGCACTTGCACACTATGCTACTATTGACCTTGTGTACTTGCAAGTAAAACTGTACGGTTATTTGCATATTTATTTAGGTAGATAGCCATCCCAATAGGCACCCTCTCTTCCTTTTCGTGTCCCGTTCCTGCTCTCTTCAGAAGGCCTGGTTATCTTCCGTCAGCATATACTTCTCGGCTTGGGCCAAGATCTCATTCATGTCGCCAGGCGATCCCCTGGTGAGTTTTGAATTGAAGATCCCAGATCCTAATCCGTTTATGAATGCCAACATCTGGACACTGGGTCGAGGTCTGGGATCTCCCAGGCCGTAGAATTGAACCTCGAAATGTAGGCTTGGAGTTTTTCCCCTTTTAACTGGACAATGTTGAATAGGGACTCCGAGGTCTTCTTGAATTATTTACTGTTGAGAAAGTATGAGGCAAAAGCATAGCTTAGTTCTTTGAATGTGCGGATGCCCCTTGGTTTCAAACGAGAATACCATGTAGCGTTAGGGGGAAAGCTTGGCACAATACTGGATCAGAGTGTCTGTGGAGCGTCATCGTGGTTTTGTAGTGCTGGAGGTGGTCCAGGGGGTCCGTGGAACCTTCGTAAGGTTTGATCTGGGGTATTTAGAAGTTTGGTGGGAGGGGGGCCTCAAGGACTTCCTGAGTGAAGGGAAGGTCCTAAACGTTGAGCTCATCCATGACATTGTGGTTACGGCTCTTGAGCGCCTCGTTGATCCGTCCCTCCATGTTCTCTATTCACTTGCCAAGACCCTCACTGCTCATGGAAGAGGGGCTTTTTTGGACTTGGCCATACGAGGCGGGGAGGACTCAACCGTTGAACAACCGTCGATGGGGAGCCTGCGGCTGGTCGAGCCTGCGGCTAGTCGAGCCTGTACGGATAGGGTCCTGTCGTGATGGTGTAGGTGAAGGCTGGCGAGCCCCCCCGCGAACCTCAGAGGCCAGGTTGGCCACTAGCTGTGAGAGCTCTACGAACTGTGCTTGGAGCATAGCCATGTTGGGGTGCATATCGGATTCGGCTGAGGATCTCGACCCGGACCGCTGGGTACGGGTGCTGGCCCCTGCCGCTCCTTTACCGACGTCGCTGGCGGTGTTTTTAGGTAGAATGACAACAAATGAGTTATTTAAACTTCTTCGCTTTTACTGTTTAGCGAGAGATAGTAATTTCCCACGGACGGCACCAAACTGTTGCTGCCAAAAATGTGTTGCTGAGTTGGAGGCCGGGCCTCAAGGGAATCTGCACAGGGAAAAGAACGTGAGTTAGGGGTCTTCGGAGGGGATGCCTTCGAGGATGCTCCAATGCTTTTGTTAGTGTGCAGTAGGAAGTATGGGAATGACAGTGTTTCTTTTTTTTTTAGAATGCACATCTAAGTCTTTTTATAGGGTTTTGGGGGTGAGACGGCCTTTTCACCCAGAACAGTGATGATGTGAAGGTCCAGCTGTGTGGGAAATGATGTCCTGGAGGCCTAACTGTATTGTCTTGGGTTGTCCGCGTGTTTACCTTGCTGTCTCGTTTTAAGGGCTGTCCACGCGGGGATCCAACTGTGTGGGTCCTGAAGGCCCAACTACATTGTCATGGGTCGTCCGCGTGTCACCTTGCTATCGTGGTTAGAGGCTGTCCACATGTCATGTCTTCATTTGGTGTATGTTTTTTGTGCAGTATCAAGATGAAAAGAAAACTAACGTGAACTTAATTGCTTGAGCAGCTAGGCAGAGCCACTTATTTAAGTCATTCACTCCAATAATCAATTAAAATTAATAATTTCATTTGATAAAATATTGAACAGTATTTTTATAAAGTTAAAAAGGGTTATTTATCAATATGTCACAGTCTTACAAGTGTCACTCGATTACTAATTTTTTGACAAATGTTTATATATATATAGCACTGTTAGGTTACACTTTTTTGACATTCATTTTCAACATCCAAGAACGGATCAATCAGAGATCATTTTTCAAGATGTCAAAATCTGAATATCAATTTTGGATGTCAATTTCTACAACTAGACATGATATCAATATTTGTAGTTTTTATGTTAATCTTCCATAGATATTTTGATAGTTCTTAGCAGTGTTTCGAATGCAGTATCTTGTATCTTGTTTATCATTAATAAAATTTTTGTAGTTTAAAAAAGAACTCAAATGTTATCGTATCATTGCTCATAACTATATAATCTTTCGTGGAAATGGGATCGACAAGACCCAGATTAGGTGGCCCGAGAAAAAAAAAACTTTTTAACTGTAACAAATATTGTCATGCCTCAGTTTACATGAATAAAATAAAAATACTAAGTATAGAGTATCTGTGTTTTCAGTCGTCTAACGTTTGGACACAGGAAATTTTGGTGTTTGGAGGCTGGAATTAGTACGTAGATGAGACTTGAAAAAGAAAAAGAAAATGAAAAAATCAGTATGGACAAAAATAAGTAAATAACAAAAGAAGCAAACACGTACATATAAAACGAGATTTGATAAGAAAAAAAGTGTAGTTTGAAACTGTCCTGTTAACGAAAATTTTTTGTTTGTATCGAGTTGAAATTTGTTTGATAATTTTTTAGAACTTCATTGATGATATTAATTGATTATATATGGATATTATTAGTGAAGTTTCAAAAAATTATTAATTAAGTTTTCACCAGTATAAAAATCTTGTTTTACACTCAATGTAGCCTAAAATCTCTCCTTATTACCGTCGTATTTTTTTAGTACATGTTGTTCTTCATTCCACCCGCATCAGCTAACAATCAATTTCATCAAAAATCAACTTGTTTGAGAAACCCAATAATTTTTTTTTCTTTTTCGCATAATTTGAATGCTTGGTCTGCATGGAAATCAACTTATCTGCTGTAAAAAGTTGTAAAGTAAAACTTATAATATACATAAAACTTGATTATAAAATGATTTTCATCATATCTCAAAATTTAAAAAATTCAAATTTATATGTAAAATCAATATACCGTAAACTTTACTTCATAATTTTTATTGTTGATGAATTGATAGCAATTAATGCATCATCACTATGACCCACCAAATGTTTAGCCTTCAACGACTCTCGCTCCCAATCTGTCTTGTAAACCACTGTAAAAATTGAGACCACACATGCAATTTGAGCACCAAGTAGCCCATAACATAGACCCACAAATCCTAATTTAAAAACAAAATCCAACACTATAGCCAATGGTGCACCCACCAAGTAAAATGAATAAAAATTGATTGTTGCCCGAACACCAGGCCTTGCACTTCCTCTTAGAATCCCACAACTTGTGGTTTGTGGACAATTTACTACCTCGCATACCCCAATTATGGGTAACACTACCATTGTTAACTGAAGAACCTCCTTATCTTTAGTGAAAATTCTCCCCCATGCTTCTATCGCTAATATGGTCCATAGTAAACCAAACAATGGCGTCAACAGGGCAACCCCTATGGCTACAAGAATCGCCAAACGAGCCTTGTTTGGCCTCCCTGCTCTAAGTTTGTTGCCTACTCTGGTAGAAACCGATTGACTCAATGCCGTTGGCAATGTGTACATAAGAGAAGTTGTCTGGATGACAGTAGCCAATGTCGCGAGTGTGACTTGGGGTTTGATCAAATAACTGGCTAGTATGGTCATCAATTCGTACCACCACCACTCTCAACACACCGCCAAACAACTTGGTATCTCATCTCGAATTAAAATCCTCCATTCTTTATAATTAATATTATAATTTGTCGCGGTGAAAGACAGAGGTGATATCGGAATATTGAGGAGATTTTCAAAGTTAGGGGGAGTAGTATAGGACACATATAACATAAAAGTGTATTGAAATTAGTGATGAAAGTTGAATTTATTACACCTAGGACCTCGAGAGATGAGGAATACTTAGTTAGACTGAGTTTAAACCATTAGTTTTAGATATGTCCAAAATTTTATTGGTAATATTAAAAAATTTCATTGGTAACATCATTTCTTGGGTTTTACGCTTATATTGACATTACCAGTAAAATTTTTAAAATTATCAATAAAATTTCAAATAGTTTTACACCCGACCTAATAAGTATTTTTGTGAGAGAGAGTGAGAGAGAGAGAGAAGGAAGGCAAAGAAAATCGTGATGGGTACGTGAAAAAGGACAGAGATCAAAGTGCACCACATTATTGGTCATGTTGTACCTTTACTACGCAAGTAGACACGTAGAAGGTGAAGAAGGCTGTTAGCTATGAGGTCAGGAATGGCAAAACGACAATAAAAGCTCACAACGTGGGTTATATCAGGGTTTTGATGGAGAATTTGCATTAGGGGTTCAAGGTTAACCCAAAGCAAAAAAGGACAGAGATCAAAGTGCACCACATTATCGGTAATGTTGTGCCTTTACTACGCAAGTAGACACATAGAGGGTGAAGAAGGCTGTTAGCTATGAAGTCAGGAATGGCAAAACGGCAATAAAAGCTCGCAACGTGGGTTATATCAGGGTTTTGATGGAGAATTTGCATTAGGGGTTCAAGGTTAACCCAAAGCAAGGCAATAGGGCACGTAGTAACATGAGAATTGTTCTATGTAGAGTGAGAGATGCTACTGATAGGTTTCTTGAACCAAAAGTTTGGCTGCAAAGCGACTCCATGCCCATAGCCAAGCCGGATGAGACTGAGTAGCCGGTGATGTTGGTGAAGCCGATGGCTAAAGCCCCGCCGGCGAGCTCTAGGCTCCCTAAACTCTCCATGCAAACTACTGAGACTAGTGTTTTAAAAAACGAAGTCTGGGCGCACCCAGGGACGAAACGGGATTAAAAAACCCCGAGGCGTAAAAGTTGGGACGAAAGTATCATTGGGCATGTGTTTTTCGGGTCAGGTTAAGCCCCGGGGGTCTGGGCGGGCGCCCAATGCAACAAAAAAAATCAGACCTTTTATATATATATATTTGTTAGTCATAAATCAACTAACAAACACTAATGGTCTAATGGTAGAATGCTATTGCATGCGTGAAGTTCATGTTTTGCCTTTTTTTTTTTTCCCTCCCCTACTTTCCGCTGCTGCCTTTTGAATTCTTCTTCTTTTTTTTTCTTTTTTTTTCCCTTCTTTCAGCTGTCTTCTTCTTTTTTTTTTTTTTTTTTTTTTTTTTTTGTCTCCTTTGTTTCTACTTTCCACTGTTTCTTTTATTTTTTTTCTCCTTTATTTTCACTGAGAAAATTCATTAAATAGGCTTCATATTATATATTTTATATTTTATTAATATCATTTTATAACATCATTAGGATTACATTATCTATGTTATCTAATTTGTTATTTTTAATAGATTTATATATGTGAATTTGTTTTATCAATATAAATGTGTAAACACTAATCAATAAACATTTGACATTTAATATTGTGTTATTTTTATACTTGTTGGAATTTGGAGCGTGTTTGTATCTTGTGATGAATAGATTGGTTAATTTGAAAATTAGAATTTGGTTTTTGGAGTGTGATTTATGATTTATTGATGAAAGATGAGATGTATGTAAATTTGTTATATTATTGTAAGTGTGTAAATAACAACCACTTAACATTGTGTTTGTGATGTTAACGTGTGTTTCTGAAATATTTTGATAAATATTCATTTATAAGTCTTAAGTTAGTAAACTTTATTGATAATTAATTAATTTTTATTATTTTAATTTTTTAATTTTTTTATAATTTAATTAATATTATTTTATTCAAAACACTCCAACGTTTTAAAAGGCTTACGCCTCAACGTCTCGGAGCTTACACCTGACCTCATTGAGATAAAACGTCTCATCCAACGCCCTCGCCTCTGAAAGTACTGACTAAGACCATGTTTTTAAGATAACCCACCAAGCTCATGGCTGCTATTTGGAAGCCTATATGTCAGTTATTCTCTCTAGCTCCTCCACCACCTAGTACAAATTCATTAATAAAAAAAAAATAAAGTCGTCAATATGAGAAATTAAATACTCCTACAATATATATTTTGATAAAAAATGCGAAGATTATTATAAAAGTTTTATACCTCTGCCATTGTCGGGTGTTTTTGAGAATTCTCTGCTGCAACCATCTTTATTAATTTATTTTCCCTTGCCACTCTTTTTTTTTCCTTCCTTGTGTTTTGAGACTTTAGACCACCTTACACACACGTACATATATATTTGTGAAATCTCTACTCACTTCTGAATACTAAGAGAGAGATGAATGTGAGAAATGAACAAGGAGAAAGGTTATATAAGGTAGTGGTGGAATTTTTTTTTTTTTTTTTGTCTAGCATGGATCTATAAAAAATACATAGCACAATGATTTATTTCACTATTAAATGAAAAGAAAATATTACTTTTTTCTTTCTCTTTTTATACTATTCAATGATAAAATGAATTTTTGTGCCATGTATTTTTCATAGACTTATGTTAGATAAGAACTTCTCAGTGGACTTGTACTAGGTAACAACTTCTCGGTGACAATGAATGGATGAAATTCTTTTGTGTTTGTTATTATATATTACTGTCATTTTTTTTAGAAACAATCGCTTACACTCCGTTTGATATGAACTAAAGTATAGAATTCAATCCGTTTTCAAATAAACTGAAACGAAACTAGAATTCATTTGTAAATGAACTTACATTTTATTTTCAATTGAATTGAAACTTAAATTCATTTGCAAATGAACTCAAATGAATTTTCATATTTAGTATCTGTAGAATTAAAATGAATTTTGTGTTTGAGATCAACTAAAAATTCAATTCATTTTTCAAATTTTACTCAATACCCTTAATTACATCACGTTTTAATTCATTTAACATATGAATTTTAATTTTATTGATATTATTCAACAAAATTAACACTATTTACCTTTTCAATTCACAAAATGAGTTTATAATCAAAAAATGAAATTTGATTTTTTTTGTTGGATGAAATCTGAAAATTAAATGTTAATTTAACTTTTTTTTAATAAAAAATGTTACTTTTACAAAAATGTACATCAATTTGAATATAGTAACATATTTATTTTATTTTTATAACATATTCTTTTATTTTTTATTTTTTATTCTAAAATAATAAAAAAATAAAAAATTTGGTGTTCCTAACTAAATATAGATGAAACAAGCATAAAACAGAGAGATCAATGAAGAAGAGAAATAAAAAAGAGAGAGGAGGAAAAGAGATAAGAGAATAGTAGTTTTATCATTTTAATTTTATAAAAACTCATGTTTAGAGTTCATTTACAAATTTTTATCAATTTTGATAGAACTTATTCATAATTAATTCAATTCTATTAAAATTTATTTGTAAATAAATTCTACATTTTATTAATAAATCAAACATAATAATTTATAAAATTCAAATAAATTTCATAAAAAAACTATGAAATTAATTTAAAAACAAATTTAATTTAATTAAAAGAATGATGTACAATGTAGAGTACATTATTATTTTAACCGTGCGATATCACTGATGGCACGTACACCAATATATCTTGTTTTGTCGTTTTCCCCAAAAAAATGGAAACATATCCACTTTTGACTCTTGAAATCCTCATGCAGAAATGTTTTATTACCCGAATCCTTCTCCACGTGAGGAAACCGATGACTATCACGATTGTGTTTATATTATATCATTTATACATTTTTTTTCCTATAAAAAGTTATATAACCTATTTTTTTAATATCGATAATAAAAGTATGGAATCCAAATCTTTATATCAAAAATTTTAAAAATAACTATCAGGTCAAGAGGTCTTAGTTTCTTTATATTATATAGCTTTGATTATATTTTACAGTCTTGTATATTATTGGTGTTATCAAAGTAAAATACAATGGAAAATATTTGTACCTGTTCGACCTGAAATTTTATGACAATTTGATTTTCTTCTTGATCAAATCATTCTAAGTCTTGTCAGTAATCATGTGTGTGATCACAATTAAAGAAAACACACTATTATTATAACCCAAGAACCTTACTCTTATTCGTAAAGAAAATATGTGAATTTTCTCTCTTTATAATGACAGCTTCTCTCTCTAATGAAGCCCTTTTATATTTGTATTTTTTCAGACAAAAAAACTGTCTTATAACAGTTGATTTTTCTACTCAAATGATAAGGTACATTTTGAATGATAAGGTACATCTTAATTGATAAGGTGTCCTTTTTGATATAGAGTTAGTTTATTTCAATTTTCATGTAGCTAAGTTAAATGTTGGACGGGTTAAGCTGCCCATCATGAATGCCCGACTTGACCAAGTGATGTAGTAAATAATTCACTCTTCAGTAGCCTGGTGACATGTGGATAACTCCCCCTCCAATGACCAGATTATACACGGCTGCGTCAATAACGGGCACGTCACAGAGCAGATGACGAAGTCGTAACTGTTAGAAAATATATCTTTGGATGTAAAACTATCTCTCAAAATCCAGGAAACATTCATGTTAAATCACTAAGAATGAACAGATTAATATGCGGAAGCGTACCTAAATCCATGACAATCAATTACTCTCTAGAGCCGTGCGGTATGTCTTCCAGATCAATATGTTTTCTTAGAGAATCCTTTGTTTTCTCTTGCACTCTCTCTGATGATGGGATGTCAAAGAATAGAATAGAATAATAATACTACGTGTGATCTGGGGACCATAACCACTATTAATAAATAACTTCTCTGTTATCTTTTGAAATTTCTATTTTAGCCCATCATAAAAAATAGAAATTACCCTTAAGTCTCTACACATAAAGGCCCACACCCTATTAGATATATTAAAGCCCAAATTACCTAAACCTTAGTAGACCACTTTAAATGGACTCAACCTTATATGACAGTCTACAACACATAATTATTCACATATAAGCATAATGTTGGATTTAGGATCCAACAATCTCCCACTTAGGCTATATGTGTAACTTTAAAATTATGCATTGCAAAATAATAATCATATGAGCTCTATTTTGCTGTCATTACTGAAATATATCTATAACCAATCCGGTCCATCAATCATACCAGCATAGGATCAAAGCAGCCTTCGTTACATCGTAACTCGACCCATTAATGGTCACGTATGCCAATACAACTGAATGACATGGATCATGATATGGATGTGTAGCATGGAAATTTCATGCAATGTGATCTTAACATGCCTATTTCCAAGTGGTCCACTTTAAGCCTTAGTGAGATTAGTCCATACCAAAATCATAGTGTAAATAAACCAAAACTTTATTTCTGCAGAAAACAACTTTAAAATATCCATAAACTGAAAAAACTGAAAATATGTCTATATTAGAAAAACATCTAAAATTACAAACTCCCACTAAAATTGAATACCCTCAAATAACATGACATCCGTATGAGCAGTGTGCTCATGAAACATGTTGGGTGGCAATCCTTTAGTAAGCGGATCCACAATCATGGAGTTTGTACCGATGTGCTTTATAGACAATTGTCCACTCTGAACTCTTTCTTTAACAACCAGGAACATGATGTCTATATGCTTTGACTTCGTCGAGCTCCTGTTGTTATTGGACTATAGAACTGCAAACTTATTGTCACAAAATAACTTGAGTGGTCTTTCAATACCATCCACTATATGCAGCCCCGTGACAAAATTTCGTAGCCATATTCTATGATTGGACGCCTCATAACACGTTATGAACTCTGCTGCCATAGTAGAAGAGGTTATAAGAGAATATTTAGCACTCTGATAGGGGACAACACCTCTAGCTAACAGGTAAACATAGCCCGACGTAGATTTCATACTATCTTGGCATCCAACAAAATCGGAGTTAGTATACCCAATGATCTCAAGCTGATTTGACCTCCGATACGTGAACATGTTATCTTTTATTCTCTGTAAGTACCGCAAGACCTATTTGGCTGCTTTCCAATGGTTTACTCCTGGATTACTTAAATATCTGCCCAACATCCCAACAATGTATGCAATATCCAGACGCGTATAAACCTGAGCATACATCAGACTTCCTACTGCTGATGCATAAGGAATCTTCTGCATTTCTTTTTCCTCAAAATCATTCTTAGGGCACTGATTGAGACTAAACTTGTCTCCCTTTACCATAGGCTTATTACTTGGTTTGCAATCCTGCATGCCATATCTCTTGAGAACCTGTTCGATATAGTTCTTTTGTGATAATCCAAGAATATCCTGAGAGCGATCCCGGTGTATCTTTATGCCTAATACACCAAGATCTTTCATCCTAAAATTCTTAGCTAGAAATCTCTTGGTTTCGTGCAATAAGCCTATATTGTTGCTGGCAAGCAAAATGTCATCGACATATAAAACTAGAAAATTATACTTGCTCCCACAGAACTTATGGTATATGCAATCATCGACCAAATTCATCTCAAAACCGAACGAGATGATCAATTGAGGAAACTTGAAATACCATTGTCGAGATACTTGCTTGAGCCCATAGATGGATTTCTTAAGTTTGCAAGCCATATTATTTGGATCTCTTGACACAAAGTTTTTTGGTTGCACCATATAGATCGTCTCATCAATGTTACCATTGAGAAACACTGTCTTTACATCCATCTGATGTAGCTAAAGATCGAAATGCGCCACCAATACCATAATACTCCTGAAAGAGTCTTTTGAAGAAACCAAAGAGAAATTCAGTGTATTTATATAGCTATTGGCTTTTTGGAATAACACGATTCAGATTTGATTTATACTTTTGGAGAGAAAATTAAGTCCAAAAGTATAATCGATGCCTTCTTTCTGTATAAAGCCCTTAGCGACAAGACAAGCCTTGTACCTTTCCACATCGCCTTTCGAATCCCTCTTGATCTTAAATGTCCATTTCCAACCAATGGGTTTTGTATCTTTTGGAAATAAGACAAGATCCTACACGTCATTGTCCTTCATGGACTTAATTTTCTCATTCATGGCATCAATCCACTTCTGAGAGTTAGAACTTTCCATAGCTTGACGGAAGTTGATTGGATCATCTTCCATCACTCCAATGTCAACCTCATGTTCTTGAAGAAATACAATGTAGTCATCTGGCACTGCACTTCTCATTTCTCTAGTGGATCTTCTTAATGGCATAGGCTCTTGAGGTGGTAAAGTATGTTCTTCTGGAATAATTAATGAGAGGTACTCCGATATTGTCTTGATCTGTTATGCCTTAAACAAAGTTAGGAATGGAATCATGATCAATACCAATAACATCTGTGGGAATATCAACATATTCCTCTTCAAAGACAAAGTCCCTAACTGTATCTTCCCCAGCAAACTCGACATTCTCGAAGAACCAGGTATTTCCCGACTCGAAAATCGACTTAGTCGTGGGATGATAAAACTTGTACCCCCTGGATCTTTCAGAGTATCCAATAAAATAGCAACTCACAATTCTTAAGTCCAGTTTCTTTTCATTGGTGATGAGGACACGGCTACCAAATGGGAGGTGGATCCTATTCAAGTTCCAATTGATCCAGTTACAAGGACTCGAGCTAAAAGGTTCAAGAAAACTCTCAATGGGCTGATTCAACATATTTGGGCTAAGAATCATCTTTGGGGGCCCAAGGATGATGCTATACGTGATCCACAAGGATGAGTTTCCATAATTCAAGCTTTGGAATAATCTAGCAACTCAAGATTGTGAATTAAAATCTTAGTTTCCCAAATTGGAGACTTACTCGTTTTGGTTGGCTTATCAAGGAAAATGGATGGCTGCAATTTTTCTTATTACCTTTTCTTAATTCATCCTTATTAATTTAATTGCTCAATTATAAGGCTTGTATGCCAAGTTAGGTACTTTCCTTATTTGGATTTTAGGTTACCAGAATTCAGTTACCAGAATTCTAGTATGAAACCTATTCCTTAGTTACCTTTTTCTAATTGGTTACGAATTCCTTAGTTTCATTTTTCTAATTGGTTACCAATTCTCATGTATTTAAATAGCTATTGCCTTTTTGGAATAACACGATTCAGATTTGATTTATACTTTTGGAGAGAAAATTCTCTTTGGTTCTTTTAGAACTTCTGAACTTATCGGAGTTTCCGTGGCGTTCATCTTCGACTTATCAATCAATCCTTTCATAAGTGATTGTGTCATCTTTATTATACCAAGGTTCTTGCTTCAACATAAGCAACGGGTCGCGATCTCACATAAATCTGCTTATAAACAATCTTGTAAGTCTTCTTGATCCATCAATTCTTTAGTTCTTGTCGTGGATCATATCAGTTGGTATAAGAGGCTTCTAGTTGTAGGTTTGGTTATCTTTTGTTTTGATTCAAAAAAAAAAGCGTGAAAAAAAGCATGTGATATTTAGATTCAATCCTTTCAATTCTTGTTTTAATTTCTCATCTTTGTTTTCCTTGTATTCTAGCCTTTAAATCCGAATTTCTTTATGAGTTGTTGGTGAATTGTTGCTGGAAACTTTGATACTTGTTTGGTTAGTTTGATAAGAACCAATATGATTTTTTGTAAAAACACGAGTGAAATTGAGTGATTCATTCTTTGAGTGAAACACGTGAGGGAGTGTGTGAGGTTCTTTTGTTCTTTTTTTTTTCTAACTTTGTTTTTGCTGCAAACATGTTAGACAACAAGAACAAAAGTAATTCCAGAGATACGTTGGGAGAGGGTGATCCGAAGTTGCTCATGGAGGTTTTAATTGGTGAGATGAGGAGAGTATTGAGAACGGAAATGGAGCAGGTTCATGAGCGGATAGATCAGGTAGAAAATGCACGTGTGGGACAGCAACAAAATGCTCCTAATATGCGTAGGAGGGAGAGTTGAAGATGAAGAGTACGCTGCCCAAGGAGAATTGTTGGTTGCAAGGAGAGCTCTAAGTGTGCAAATTAAAGAAGATGACGAAGTGCAGCGAGAAAACATCTTTCATACTAGATGCCATGTGCAAAACAATGTATGTAGTGTGATTATTGATGGAGGTAGTTGTACTAACGTTGCTAGCACTACAATGATTTAGAAATTATGGCTGCTAACAATTAAACATCCTCGGCCTTACAAGTTGCAATGGCTCAATGATAGTGGTAAAGTGAGGGTGAACAAACAGGTGTTAGTTTCCTTCCGGATTGGAAAATATGAAGACGAAGTTTTGTGTGATGTAGTTTCGATGCAAGCTGGACACTTGTTACTAGGCCGACCATGGCAATTCGATCGACATGTTAAGCATGATGGGAGAGTGAGAAAAAGAGAACGAGTAAGAATCAGAAAGAGAAAATGAGAGAGGCCAAGAAAATTGAGAGAGAAAATAAGAGAGCTGATTCGGCCATTGAGAGAAAAACAAATTTCTATGCAAGAGCGAGTGAAATAAAAAGAGTGATGTTTTTAAATCACCAATGATTATACTTTTGTACAAAGAGGCATTAAACACTAACCAATTTGACTCATCTTTGCCTAATTATATTGTTTCTCTTTTGTAAGAGTTTGATGATATCTTTCCCGAGGAGATTCCACATGGCTTACTCCTATTCGAGGAATTGAACATTAAATTGATTTCGTGCCCGGTGCTATAATTCCAAACCAACCAGCTTATCGAAGCAATCCCGAGGAGACAAAGGAGCTACAAAGGCAGGTTAGTGAATTGATGAAAACGGGGAACATAAGAGAAAGCATGAGCCCGTGCGCTGTTCCAGTGATTTTGGTTTCTAAAAAGGATGGGACATGGAGAATGTGCATTGATTGCCGAGCAGTCAATAATATAACGGTAAAGTGTCGAAATCCTATTCCTCGTTTAGATGATATGCTAGATGAACTGCATAGAACTTGTGCATTTTCTAAGATTGATTTAAAAAGTGGATATCATCAAATAAGAATGAAAGAGGGTGATGAATGGAAAACTGCTTTTAAAACGAAATATGGTTTATATAAGTGGTTAGTTATGCCATTTGGACTAACAAATGCACCAAATACCTTCATGAGATTAATGAACCATGTTTTGCGAGATTTTATAGGCAGATTCGTTGTTGTTTATTTCGATGATATTCTCATTTATAGTACAAACTTAGATGATCATATTGTGCATTTAAAATCAGTTTTGGATGCGCATAGAAAAGAGAAGTTGTTTGCTAACTTGAAGAAGTGCACTTTTTGCATCGATAAGCTTGTGTTTCTTGGTTTTGTTGTGAGTGCACAAGGAATACAGGTTAATGAAGAGAAGATCCGTGCGATTAAAGAATGGCTAAGTCCCACGAGTGTAGGTCAAGTTCGTAGTTTTTATGGACTTGCTAGTTTTTACAGGAGGTTCATGAAAGACTTTAGCAGTATTGCAACACCGCTTACCGAAGTCATCAAGAAGAACATTGGATTCAAATTGGGAGACGAGCAAGAGAAGGAATTCCAATTGATCAAAGAAAAATTAACTCATGCTCCTTTACTTGCTTTGCTTGATTTTACTAAAACGTGTGAAATTGAATGTGATGCTTCAGGTTTAGGTATCGGTGCAGTTCTTATGCAAAGAGGAAGACCAACCGCATATTTCAGCGAGAAATTAATAAACTACCTTACTTATGATAAAGAATTTTACGCGTTGGTTCGAGCATTGTAAACATGGCAACGCTATCTTTGGTCTAAGGAGTTCGTGATTCACACCGATCATGAGTCCTTGAAGCATTTAAAAGGTCAACACAAGTTGAGTATGAGACATGCACGATGGGTAGAATTCATCGAGACATTTTTATATGTCATTTGATACAAGCAAGGTAAGGAAAACATCGTTGCAGATGTATTTTCTCGAAGTTACGTATTACTTTCTACTCCAGATGCAAAATTACTTGGTTTTGAGTACATTAAAGAATTGTATCCTTCAGACAACGATTTTGGTGAGAAGTTTCGGGCTTGCGAGAAAAACACAGTGGGTAAGTTCTTTAGGCACGAGAGTTTCTTATTTCGGGAGAATAAGTTGTGTGTACCGAATTGCTCTTTGCGTGATTTGTTAGTAAGGGAATCCCATAGAGGAGGTTTAATGGGTCACTTTGGAGTTGCTAAGACCTTAGCCATTTTACAAGAAGACTTCTATTGGCCACACATGAAAATAGATATTGAGAGAATTTGTGGTAGATGTGTCACATGTAGGCAGGCAAAATCTTGAGTGCAACCCCATGGTTTATACGCGCCACTGCCCATTCCTACTGAGCCTTAAATATATATTTTGATGGACTTTGTGTTAGGTTTACCTAGGTCTAAATGTGGTAGAAATTCAATTTTTGTGGTTGTGGATAGATTTTCTAAGATGACACATTTTATTCCATGTCACAAAACTGATGATGCTTCCAATGTTGCTAATTTGTTCTTTAAAGAAATTGTAAGATTACATGGTATGCCTAGAACAATAGTTTCGGATAGAGATGCTAAGTTCTTGAGTTACTTTTGGAAGACTTTGTGGTGTAAGTTAGGGACTAAGCTATTATTTTCTACTAATTGTCACCTACAAACTGATGGTCAAACTGAAATAGTGAATAGGACTTTGTCTACTTTGTTGATGGCTATTATTAAACAGAACATCAAAACTTGGGAAGAGTGTTTACCACATGTTGAGTTTGCTTATAATCGTACTATTCATTCTGCTACTAAGTTTTCACCACTTGAAATTGTTTATGTTTTAATCCTTTAACTCCATTGGATTTAACACTATTACCTATATCTGAACGTGCTAACTTGGATGGAAAGAAAAAAACTGAATTTGTTAAGCAGATACATGAGAAGGCAAGACTAAATGTTGAGAGGAAAATGGAACAATATGCAAAACAAGCTAACAAAGGTCGCTGACAACTGATTTTTGAACCCGGAGATTTGGTTTGGTTACACATGAGGAAAGAAAGATTTCCAGCACAAAGGCGTTCAAAGTTACTTCCTAAAAGAGATGGGCCTTTTCAAGTCCTTGAGCGTATTAATGACAATGCATACAAATTAGATTTGCCAGGTGAGTACAATGTTAGTCCCACTTTCAATGTTTCTGATTTAAGCCCTTTTGATGTAGGTGATGATTTGAGGATAAATCCTTTTCAAGAGGAGGGAAATGATGAGGACACGACTAACAAATGGGAGGCAAATCCTATTTAAGTTCCAATTGGTCCAGTTACAAGGGCTCAAGCTAAAAGTTTCAAGGAATCTCTCAATGGGCTAATTCAACACATTTAGGCTAAGAACCATCTTTAGGAGCCCAATGATGATGCTATACGTGATCCACAAGGATGGGTTTCCATAATTTAATCTTTGGAATAATCTAGCAACTCAAGATTGTGAATTAAAATCTTAGTTTCTCAAAATTGGAGACTTACCTGTTTTGGTTGGCTCATCAAGGAAAATAGCTAGCTGCAATTTTTCTTATTACCTTTTCTTAATTGTTTCCTTATTAATTTAATTGCTGAATTGTAAGGCTTGCTTGCCAAGTTAGGTACTTTCTTTATTTGGATTTTAGATTACCAGAATTCAGTTACAAGAATTCTAGTATGAAACCTATTCCTTAGTTTTCTTTTTCTAATTGGTTATGAATTCTCATGTATTTAAATAGCTATTGGCTTTTTGGAATAACACAATTCAGATTTGATTCATACTTTTAGAGAGAAAATTCTCTTTGGTTCTTTTAGAACTTCTGAACTTATCAAAGTTTTCGTGACTTTCATCTTTGACTTATCAATCAATCCTTCCATAATTGATTGTGGTGTCTTCATTATACCAAGGTTCTTGCTTCAATATAAGCAACGGGTCGCGGTCTCACATAAATCTGCCTCTAGACGATCTTGTAAGTGTTCTTGATCCATCAATTCCTTAGTTCTTGGCATGGATCATATCAATTGGGCCTATAAGGCCTTGCCTTAGTTGGACATCCCTAAATGTGCAAGTGCTTTAAACTAGGCTTCTTGCCCGCCCAAAGTTCATAAGGGGTTTTTGTAGTCGCTTTAGTTGGAACCCTGTTAGGGATATATGCTGCAGTCTTAAGCACTTCTCCCCAGAGTGATTATGGTAAGGTAGAATGACAAATCATACTCCTCACCATGTCTTTAAGCATTCTGTTTCGTCTTTCAGCAACACCATTCATAGTGGGCGAACCCGGTATAGTGTACTGTGGGACGATACCGCATTCCTCTAGGAATTTAGCAAACGGTCCTAGATGTTGTTCACCTGAACCGCCATATCTGCCATAATACTCACCACCATGGTCAGATCTGACAGTTTTGATCTTTTTGCTGAGTTGGTTCTCAACTTCAGCCTTAAATTTTTTGAATATATCCAGTGATTGTGACTTTTCATGAATGAGATATATGTAGCCATATCTGGAATAATCATCTATGAACGTTATAAAATATTGTTGACCATTCCAAGAAACCGTAGGGAATGGCCCACAAATGTCCGTATGTATAGGTTCTAAGATAGTCAAAGTCCTGTTGGCTTCAAATCTCCAATGCAGTTAACACAAACATCAAAATCTGCGAAATCTAAGGAGTCTAGAATTTCGTCTCACACAAGTCTCTCTATTCTCCATTTGGAGATATGACCTAATATCTTGTGCCACAACGCAGTCGAATTCTCATTGGTTAATTTTATCTTTATACCTCCTATACTTAATTGCAAGGATTCATTAAATGAAGCAATTGTATCAAACAAATAAAGATTATCATAACCTGAAAAAGAACTGGAACCAACCAATTTTGAATTATGAAACTAACTAAATTTTCCATTCCCAAATGAACAAGAATAACCAGATTTGTCCAAAGTAGAAATAGAAATCAAAATTTATCTAAAAGACAGTACAATAAATGTCTCATTAAGATCCAAATAAATTCTAGTCTTTAATAATAATCTAAATTTTCCTATTGCCTTAACTTGAACCGTCTTGCCATCGCTCACATAGATGTGTCTTTCACCATCACTTAGCTTTTGGAAACTCAAGTAACCCTGCATAGACACACTGATGTGAATTATTGCACCTGAATCTATCCACCTTGTGTGTCTATGTACCAAAGTTAAATTAACCTCAGAACAAACCAAATTAAGTAGCACACCTTTCTTAGTACGCCATACGTGGTAGTTGGTGCAATGCTTCTTCATATGCCCTTCAACACTGCAGAAGAAACAACCAGTACCTTCTGGTTGACCCGGTTTCTTTTGTTGTTTCTTTTGAGGTGTTGTATCTACAGCTTCCTTATCCTTCTTCCTTTTGTTTCCCTTGTCCTTGTTCTTAGAGGTTGAGGCCAGATGAGCACTCTCTGTCTTATCTTGCTTCAATCTTTCCTCTTCCTGAACACAGTGTGAGATGGGCTCATTTAGAGACCAAGTCTCTTTCTGAAAATTGTAGCTCACCTTAAACTGGCTAAACTGTGTCGGAAGGGATATTAGAACTAGATGCACTAGCAAGTCCTCAGAAAGTTCTAGCTTAAGTTCTTTTAACCTTGAAGCAAGATGAGACATCTCGATGATGTACTCCCTGATATTGCCTCTGCCTTTATATCTCATTGAAATTAGACTTGTTAAGAGCATACCTATTTCAGTCTTTTCGTTCTTGACAAACCTTTTTTCAATGTCTGCAAGGAACTTCTTAGCCGTAGTAATCTTTTCAGACATTGTGCCCCTGAATGCTTCCGAAATGGCCTTCTTCATGATCATCATACACATGCAATTTGATTTCTCCCACCTTTCAATATCCCTCTTTTCATCAGAGGTACTCTTATCCGTAAGAGGTACAGGAGAATCAGCCCTTAACGCAAGGTCGAGATCCATGACTCTGAGAATTATCAAGAGGTTCTCTTGCCATTTAGCATAGGAATAAAGTTGATGTTGGTAGCAATATTAGTAGGAGTGGTTGTAGCTAAAACCAAAGAACAGCAAACAAACAAAACAAGCTTACTCATAACAGAAATAACAATAAAATTTAAATAGAGGTAAATTCCATCTCAAGATACCGAGCACGCCATTAATATGTCGTCTTTGGACAAAATATAAATTTGAAAGTGATATCTTGGCGTAGTAATCAAACACTGATGATAAGAAACATGTCGAACAATAAATCTTCATTTGGGCCGATGTATTGGTCACATGAAAAAACCGAATAATCATTACATGTTTATTACCACAGGTGCCCATGCAATTCTGTTAAATATCAACCTTCCTTTGGGCCGGTCAATATTCACATAAGTTACATGCACACAACCATTTATATTCCAAAACAAATTAATTTCCACAAGAGAGGTCACTTTGGTGACATGTTGCTTCAATTAATTCATTCCAAAATATATATAAACATACCAATATTTAAAATTAAATTGCATCAAAATTGACCCAAATTTTTTTTGGTCAAAGTCAACGCCGATAAACCGAAATCAACGCGGTCAACCGAAGTCAACGCCCTTACCTTAAAACGACATGTCATTTTAGTCAAACCTAAAAAAATGACACGTCATTTTCTCAACCTAAAGAAACGACATGACGTTTTGGTCATCCTTAACCTCCAACCTGGTCGTGCGATCCGAATCATGACCCGAAACTTGACCCAGCCATATCTTGGCCTCCGGAACTCCGTTTTCAACTATTCAAAAGGGGTTTTGCTCTTTTTTTTTTTAATTCCTAACCGATCTATGGCAACAAATCAACCAAATTCTAAAAAAATATACAATTTCATGACTTTCTTTAAATGAACCCTAAAAAAAAACCTTTTGAATCAACCAAATTTCAGAAAAAATATACAAAGAAAAACCAAAATTGTTCTCGAATTTAACAACACCATACCCAGAATCGTTAAATCCAAAAACACATATAAATCATCATGTAATCGAATAAAATCCTGATTCCCAATGATTCAATATGAAACAGGCTCTGATACCACTTGTTAGAAAATATATCTTTGGATGTAAAACATCACTCAAAATCTAGGGAACATTCATGTTAAATCACCAAGAATGAACAGATTAATATGCGGAAGCGTACCTGAATTCATGACAATCAATTACTCCCTAGAGCTGTACAGTATGTCTTCCAGATCAACACGTTCTCTTAAAGAATCCTTTGTTTTCTCATACTCTCTCTCTGATGATGGGATGTCAAAGAAAGAATAGAATAATAATACTACATGTGATCTGGGGACCATAACCACTATTAATAGATAACTTCCCTGTTACCTTTTGGAATTTCTATTTTAGCCCATCATAAAAAACAGAAGTTACCCTTAAGTCTCTACACATTAAAGACCCACACCTTATTAGATACATTAAAGCCCAAATTACCTAAACCTTAATAGACTACTTTAAATGCGTGTAACCTTATATGACAGTCTACAACATATAATTATTCACATATAAGCCCAATGTTGGATTAATGATCCAACAGTAACCACTCATAGAATTCTCACACGTAAAAACAGAAGCAAGATTTCAGGGACTGCGTCGTCCCTAAACACGTAACAAGATCCCTCGAAAGAAAAAATGAGATCTTATGGATCGTGTTGTCTTGAGAACGTGATAAACTTGCTCCCTGAACCACTACAAATAGCTTAAGGTACGTGATCTCAACTCAATTCAAGTTCATTACTAAAACACTATAGCCATTAATACTATAATTCTCTTCGTTTTCTCAAAACCTTGCACTAACAAAGGCATCAGAGAGTCATCGGAGGCACCACCCCATTTTCCTCCGGTGATTCTTTAGTTCATCACTTTTACTCTACACGGTCCTAGGAATTCCAAACCTTTAGCTCAACAGTAGATTTTTGATATTATTACCAAGTATTTCTTACAATTAGCTATTAGCGTGATTTATACGGTTTATCTTTAGCTCCAAGAATTCGTTTTGGAAATAAGGAAACAAGCATGTGTCACGGGTTGCAAGCTGAAGTTGCTAACCGTGCGGCCTTAGGCTCGGAAATGCTTCCTTGGAATGCCTAAGTCAGCCTTCCTCTTGGCTACTCAAGAGAACCGCCCACAAAGCTAGACCCGCTCAAAGAAAATAAGCACACAAGATAGAAGATGAGGCAAAGCTAGAGAGCTTGCTATTGCTTGTATAAGTGAATGAGTGATGTACAAATCAGGGGAAAGCCCCCTTATATAGGGAAAGCTCCCTTACATCTATGGCTATCATCTTGCCATGTATCACAATCCTATGCAATTCTAAGTGTAGTACAAGTGTACTACAAGTGTAGTACAATAGTACAAGGTACTACCCTGTAATGCATGTGCATTAGAATGCTGTACAATACTACCATGTAGTGCATGTGCAATATAAGGTTGTACATTATAATCAAAGGGCATTAGGAAACCCTCGAACACATGGTTTTTACGCTGGTTGTGACATTCTCCCCCACTCAATCTGGCGACGTCCTCGTCGCATTCTCGGCCTGAAACTGGTCGATTCTTGCCTGGAATTGCCATAAGGCCTCAGCTGGTTCCCAACTAGTCTCATTGTCGGGTTGTCCCTTCCATCGTATCAAGTACTCAAGCTTCGGCTTATAGTACTTCCGTCTCAAGACTCGATCGGCCAGTATGCTCTCAATGTCTCTGTCATAAGAGGCCCTAACCCTATAGGGGCTCGTTGTGACTCACCTCGATCTGGATCATCTTGGTCTTCATGGAATGGTTTCAACATACTCACATGGAAGACCGGATGCACCTTGAGCTTGGATGGTAGCTCAAGTTTGTAGGCCACATTGCCTACCCTTCGAAAAACTCTGAAAGGTCCCTCATATCTACGCACCAATGCCTTATGGATGCCTTTTGTGCGAAGTACCAAATGTAGCTTTACAAGCACATAGTCCCCCGCTTGGTACTGCACATCCCGTCTCTTTCGATTAGCCCACTTCTTGGAACGCTTGGCTGCCTTGTGTAGGCAAACTCGAGCCAAGTCGGTTTGTTCTTGCCACGCCTTGGCAAATTTATAGGCTGCTGGAGTTGACCCTGTGTATCCCACGGCAATAGTACTCGGAGTGTGAGGCTGCTGTCCCATCACAATCTCGAAGGCACTTTGGTTGGTGGCCTCACTCCTTTGCAAATTGTAGGAAAACTGAGCCACATCTAGTAATTTTGGCCAATCTCGTTGCGAGGCACTCACGTAGTATCAGAGATATGTCTCCAATAAAGCATTCATCTGCTCAGTCTGTCCATCGATTTGGGGGTGCATACTAGTGGAGAAGTTTAGATCCGATCCGAGTAATTTGAACAGTTCGATCCAGAACCGTCCCGTGAATCGTCCATCCCGATCACTAACAATGGACTGTGGTACACCCCAGTACTTCACCACATACTTGAGAAATAATCGGGCTACCTCCTCTGCTGGACATTCTTTGGTAGCCGGAATGAAAGTCCCATACTTCGAAAATCGGTCCACCACGACCATGATGCTCCCAAATCTCTCATTTTTGGGTAGCCCCACAATGAAATCCATGGAGACACTCTCCCATGGACGCTCCGAAATTGGCAATGGTTCTAAGAGACCTCCAAGTGACTTTTGCTCAACTTTGTCTTGTTGACACACAAGACAAGTCTTCACATAGACCTCAATGTCGTCCCTCAAGTGAGGCCAATAGTAGCGTTCCTCCACAAGCGCTAGGGTGTGGTGCACACCTGGGTAACCAGCCCACTTGGAATCGTGGCACTCTTGCATCACTTCCTTCCGTAATTTTCTATGAAGCGGCACATATAATCGATTCCCCTTGGTATAGAGCAAGTCTCCCTTGAGCCAGAACCTCCAGGTCTTCCCCTTTGTGGCATACTCCATCAAAGACTTGACGGTTGGATAATGGGACAATCCCTCTTTAATACGATCCATCAAGGAACCTTGTGGTCGGCTAATGGCAGCAAACTCTACCTTTCGGCTTAGTGCATCCGCAACTGTGTTGGTCTTCCCTGGCTTGTACTCTAACACAAAATCAAACTCAGCAAGGAAATCTTGCCATCTGGCTTGCTTGGGAGAGAGCTTTTTTTGAGTCTGAAAATAGCTTGTGGCCATATTATCGGTCTTCACCACAAATTTAGACCCCAAAAGATAGTGCCTCCATATGCGCAAGCAATTGACCACGGCCGTCATCTCCTTCTCTTGAACCGTGTATCGTCGCTCGGTCTCGTTGAGCTTTCGGTTCTCAAAAGCGATCGGATGGCCATCTTGCATTAAGACTCCTCCAATAGCAAAGTCGGATGCATCTGTCTGGACCTCATAAGGTTTGGTGTGATTTGGTAGGGCAATGACTGGCTCTTTTGTGATTGTCCATTTCAGCTGCTCAAAGGCTCCTTGACATATTGAGCTCCACTCCCACACTCTCCCCTTCTTGAACATATCAGTCAAGGGTGTGGTGATGGTTGAGTAGCCTCTGATGAAGCGCCGATAATAGTTCACCAACCCAAGGAACGATCTCAACTCGGTAACCTTGGTTGGCGGCCTCCAATCAACAATAGCCTGGATCTTGCCTGCATCCATCTGAATATTTCCTCCACCTACTATGTGGCCAAGGAATGGCACCTCATGTTGGGCGAATGAGCACTTCTCTTTCTTCATATAGAGCTCGTTCTCCCTCAGAACTTGGAATACTTGTCTCAAGTGCCTCACATGCTCCTCTAGAGATCGACTATAGATAACAATATCATCAAGGTAAACAACCATAAAGCGATCTAGAAAGGGTTGGAGTACCTTGTTCATTAGAGTACAGAACGTTGCTGGAGCATTAGTGAGTCTGAAAGGCATCACAAGAAACTCGTAAGAACCATAGCGAGTGACACACGCTGTCTTTGGCTCATCCCCCTCGGCTATCCAGACTTGGTAGTACCTCGATCTCAAATCTAGCTTGGTGAACCATCTAGCATCCCCAAGTTGATCAAACAAGTCTGCAATGAGTGGGATAGGGTACTTGTTCTTCACTGTGAGCTTGTTGAGGGCTCTATAATCAATGCACATCCTCATCGATCCATCATGCTTCCGTTGGAACAAAACCGGTGCACCATAAGGTGCTTTGGAAGGTCGCACGAATCCCGCATCAGCCAACTCCTTTAGTAGTCTCCTCAATTCTTCAAGCTCGGGAGGCAACATTCGGTATGGAGCCCTGGCTGGTGGTTGGGCAGTAGACACCAACTCGATCTTATGATCCACTCTCTCTTAGGTGGGAGCTTCTTAGGTAACTCTAGGGGCATCACATCAACAAATGACTCAAATAGCTCCAGTACCTCAAGAGGAGCCTCTTCCTCGAGCTCTGGGACCTCCTCCCGCTTTAAGGTGGCCAAGTAAGTGACTTCATCCCTTCTCAGCCCCTTGGCTAGTTGGATTGCCAACAAAACTCGACTAGCTTGGCCAAAGTCTCGTCTTATCGGCACGAGACATTGGCAACGAGAATCAAGGATGCACAAACAATTGGCAAATGGCACTAGCAAGGCATTAATCCGATAAAGGAAATTTAACCCAATTACAAAGTCATAGTCATCAAGGGGGATTACCTCAAGAGTTTCCTTGCCCTTCTAATCTCCGAGTTGTAGCTCCAACCCTTGTGCTACACCCATTGTCAGAACTTCTTTGGAATTGACAGTCTTGATCCATCCGTTGCCTTTCTCCACCTTAAGGTGTAATCTCTTTGACATTTCTTCGGATACAAAGAGGTCGGAAGCCCCAGTGTCTGTGAGAGCACTAACCTTGGTGCCAGCCACCATGACATCAGAAAACATGAGTCCCTTCTGTTTGCCAAACCTTTTGGCTTTGATCGAGCTGAGCATGATAAAACCAAGTTTGAGAGTATCTCTCTCCGTTACTCCCTCTTCCCTGGCAATGGCAGAGATCTTGGTTCGTCTCGGGCAATCCCGCACCCGATGAGGGCCTTCATATAAGAAGTATGCTAATGGCTCCCTCTTTTTGTCCCATTCCTTGGTGGATTTCCACTTGTGGATGGGTTGTTTCCCCGGACCACCCTTCTGATGTTTGTCTCTGTCTCCCCCACATTTGCCCTTGTTCTTGGAGGAGTCGAATCTTTCTGGTTTCTTGAACTCCACCAAAGATTTCGCCACGGACATGGCTCGGGTGAGGTATTGGACATCCCTTCGTTGCAACTCTTGCTTGGCCCATGGCTTGAGGCCATCCATGAAGGAGAAGAGAGCCTCCTTCTCTCCAAGATCAGAAATTTGGAGCATGAGTTCTGAAATCTCTCGCACATACTCCCACACTTCCCCACGTTGGGTGAGCCTTCGCAGTTTGGCTCGTGCCTCATCTTCCGCATACTCGGGATAGAATTGTTGGCGAAATTCCCTCTGAAATTCTTCCCACGTAGTAATGGCAGCACTCGCACACCTATGTCGCCACCATAATAAAACAATATCGATAAGGTACATCGAGGCAGTATTTACCTTAGTTATGTCCTCTGTGATGTTCATCCCTCGAAAGTATTGCTTCATGCCCCAAAGAAAGTTATCCGCATCCTTTACCACTCGGATGCCTTTGAACTCCTTTGGCTTTGGCACATCCACCCTAGGATTGGGTGCCATAGAAAGCATGCCCCCTTCGACAGTTGCTTTGCAAGCTAAGAGCTCCCTCTTGAGCTCTTCTATCTCTTCCCGCATCGACACCACCATGGCCTCAAGGGTGTCATTCTTCTGTGTGAGGACATCTACGGCCTCGTTGAGGGCACCTTACATCACTCCTTGGAGATCCTCCCTCATGGAGTTTAGCTTCCCGATGCTTCCTTCGGTATCCTCGAACATGTCCCGCATTTCCCCCACAGCTAACTCCACCTTAGCCAAGCGAGCATCCATGCTTGACATTAGGTCCCTTGAGCTGGGCTTCTTGGTTGCCATCCCTCGAGTCTTGGGACTGTCATGAGGTTGATTGCTAGCATCAGACACGGTTGCCATCTCTTCTCGAAAGTTCTCGATGAACTTGGCTCTGATACCACTTGTCACGGGTTGCAAGCTGAAGTTGATAACCGTGCGGCCTTAGGCTTGGAAATGCTTCATTGGAATGCCTAAGTCAGCCTTCCTCTTAGCTACTCAAGAGAACCGCCCACAAAGCTAGACCCGCTCAAAGAAAATAAGCACACAAGGCAAAGCTAGAGAGCTTGCTATTGCTTGTATAAGTGAATGGGTGATTTACAAATGAGGGGGAAGCCCCCTTATATAGGGAGAGCTCCCTTACATCAATGGCTATCATCTTGCCATGTGTCACAATCCTATGCAATTCTAAGTGTAGTACAATAGTACAAGGTACTACCCTGTAATGCATGTGCATTAGAATGCTGTACAGTACTACCATGTAGTGCATGTGCAATATAAGGTTATACATTATAATCAAAGGGGCATTAGGAAACCCTCGAACGCATGGTTTTTACGCGGGTTGTGACACATGCATGTTGTTGCTTTGATAAACTTTTTCCATATTATGATTGGTAGGAAAGAATTAAACGTGGAACGAAAGAAAATAGAGAGGAAAAATAATATTAAAAAAAGAAAATACTGATCATTTAATTATGTGTTTGTTTTTAGAAATGTTGAAAAATCTGAAAAAAGAAGAAAACAAATGAAAAAGATTAATTTAGGTTATATTCGTCAATATTTTCAATTTAGATTGATTATGATTTGTACATATGAAAAGAAAACATCAATTCTCACATAATTTTTTTATTATTAAATAATACGTTTTTTTTTGTTTCTTTTCACTTTTCTTTTCTATCAATCATATTTTTCAGAATACATGGAGAGACATTTTTAAGTTGTGAAAGTATTAATTCTATAGATAGTGAAGGTGTACACAGTTGTTCACAAGGATGTATTATGTTAAAATAAGTGAGATTGAAGGAATTTTTTTTAATGTATTATTGATATGTGTATTCTGATAACTGTATATGCCTATATATAGTTTATAAGTACAATCCCTAATTGAATTAGGAATCCAAATACTAATATTAAATACATCAAGAAACCAATATTAGACATATTTACACAACAATAAATTAATGGAAATTAAATTTTAAAAAAAGAAATTAATGGAAATGAGGTTAATTTGTATGGCTCATAATCTCTTATATTACTATAGGACTATAGGAGTAGTGTTATTATATTGGAACTATCAAAAGTGAACATTAAAACCGATCACATCAATTAGCTCTTGTTATGACGTTCACACTCACTCATAATCATGTTTTTTAAGAATAAAATCGATAAATTATTAATTCAATTTTATGATGTGTTAAAACAAAATTATTAATTCATTATCTTGGTGATTTTTTTTTTTAAAAATTTGGTGATGATTTGGTTTTATGGTTCCTTTTGTGATTCAAATATCTTATACATTTTTATAGTGTAGGTTCTCTCTCATTCTTAATTTCAACCCATCAAAGAAGGTCATTTCTTTGTACTTCTAAAAAGGAATACGCTAAGTTCAGTGGCCGGTGCACGCCTGTTGTTTTTATTGTCTTTATTTTCTTTTTCAATTGCTTATCTTTGTCAAAAGAGTGCACTTCCTTTCAAGACCAAAACTTCCTATAGAAGAGCCTCTCTGGACGTTCAATGTTACAAAGGGAGTCCCTTTGTCAAACGTTTTACCATGACTTTCTTGTGAAATAAATTACTGTTTTGGGAAAGTTTATAAAATAATTTTTTAATCTATAAATAAAAGTTAGTGTATGAAATGATTTTTTGATTTATAAATAAAAATTATGTCAAACATTAAAAAAAACAAATCAAAAGTTAAAAAAATACTACAATAATTTGTAAAAAAATGAATTTATTATAGAAAAATTATTTTCGATTATTGTTGAGATGTTTTGCATTCCAGTTTGATTCAAAGATCCATTCCAACCTAAAATATTTTAGAACGATTTTGAAGGGAAAGAAAATTAGATTTGGGGGCTTTGCACTTGAGGCGAATTTATTTGATCCGTTTTGTAACCTATAAGTAAAGGTGTTAGTTACGGTTTGAAAACAAAAACTTCACAACTGATTCTTGTATTTTTTATTTTTATAATAAATTTTTTTTTTCTCGTGAACGTAAAACCTAACCAGTCGAACCACATAAATCTTATATATATTTTTTAATTTTTGTGTGATTGTTTTAATTAATTATTGTTTTGTTATTTTTTTAGTTATTTTTATATATCTCGTTACAATATTTATGTTTTTTAATTTCATTGTTGTTTCGTTAAAAACTATTCTAATAAATTATAAACCAAAACTTCTGTTAAGTCAAACAGTACCTAATCAAACCTGTTTAATTAACCAATAATATTGCTTTTGATAGAGTATAACTTCTACTCATATGTTTACTACTCTCTCTCTGTCAATGCATATGATATTAAGGAATCAACACGTACAGTAAGAAAAATATACTATCTTCCATGTTAGACTGAAATGGAACCATGCATGTGCAGAGTTACACCAAATGACTAGCTACGTACAAGCTAGGAAAAGAAAAGAAAAACTAGTCCCCCTTGTCCACAATTATTACACCCACTTCCGATAATTCTGTCGACAAAATGTATATTGTCAGTCACTTCTTTTTTCGAACATATTGTCCAAAGATGGAGATTTCATTTTATACCTTCCTAAGCCAATACAAATTCAACAGATATCGCTCTGTGGTCGGTGGAGGGGAAACTATACTATATCAAACAGTCACATTTATTTATTTTTTTTTTGTTACTGTTGTTGTTATTATAAAATGTGCTGTATGTTTATTAAAGACTTTAACGCATATATGCTTTTAAACTTATCTCATAAATCTTTGGGTGTAATTTTCTTTAATACAATATATTTGATCTGAAAAGTAAGAGCTAATCTAATTGTGCTCACAGTCTTACTCTGAATCGATTGTCACTTTCTATCAGTTACATTTTTTGATTTTCCTTCATTTAAAGCCTAATCAAGATCTTATTGTACTAAATGATCTTGAACTGTATTTTACCACGGAGTAAAATTATTGCTTCCATTAAATAAAAGAATCTCAAATTTTGGTATACCTATCGACATGGTGGCGCAGACGCAATAAATAGCAACATGCAGCTTCTTTAAATAGATGACCAGACTCTGATACCACTTGATGAGATTTTACCCTTAAAATTCACCTACTGAAACTTATATAATAATAAATAGGAAAATAAGAAAATAAATATCAATCACAACAATTTAATATGATTCGGTAACCTCCTTGCCTATGCTACCAACAAACTCATAATTTTATTAATCCTTAACCACAACTTTAGGAAAAACAAAATTATTACCCTCACAACCCAAAATCCCTAATATACCTGAAACTCTTCACCTAGTTCTAGCTATAATATTGGAATTATGAGTGTCTTAAATTTTCTCCAAGGCCCCCTTTATATAAATAATATTTTCCTAATACTATTAGGAAAGAACAATAATATAATAAACTACTACTGCTACTACTACTACTCCTACTAGAATGAGCAACTATAAAATAGGAAACCATTTTTTCTAAATCAATTAGAAGTCCCTTTGTGGAAATTTGAGCCAAAATCCTAACAACTAAGGCCCAAAATTTACAAAACACAAAAAAAAAGAAGCACAAGCAAGATTAAAATTCTTAATTCCCTAAATAGATTTGTTTTAATCTTATTTCTTTAAATGTGATTGATTTTACCACATCCTCAAAAGCAAAATAAATAGATTACATGAATAACCCCTTAGTTTGACATAAGGTTCAAATTAATTTCTATGAAAATTATTTTTACTATTCTTTCTTCATTAACTTGACTTTTTTCCCTCTAGCCACACTCACTTTAAAAATAAAAAAACTAAAATCAATAAATTAAAAAAACTTAAATCCGTGATACAAAATGAGAGGATCACCACATTTTTCACTAATAGTCTACAATGTCTCTCATTCTCTGACCACGTAAATCTCATCGCATGACTTATTGGTGATCATATCCCTATTTTACAACTGCTAAGCTAAATAAGTTAATACCAAGCAAACTAGCTACAACATCAGCCACTCTGACTGAAGCTAAACTCATAAGGATATGGCTAACCTGTGAATATGCAAGGTTATGTTTTAGATCAAACAGTTGAACTGCTGCATGACTAGGGAGGCAACTACTTTATAATATCATCATCAAGGTCATCTCCTTCCCAGACTTTGTCATCTTAAGGTAAGTAAGATGATTCAAAATGTTCTTCATTTCGACTTCTTGAAGTATCCTCCTCAGCCTTTATTCTATTTAATATTGCAATCAACTAAAAGAGTTAAAATCAATATATAAGTTTTGATGGAGAAAAAATAAAAATTGCTAAGTTTGTTATAATAGTAATTAAACTCATGGATAAGATGATTTAAGTTTTTTTATTTAATTTACTGATTTTAGTTTTATTTTTTTTTAAAGGGAGTGCGGCTAGAGGAAAAAAGTCAAGTTAATGAAAAAGGGATTGTAAAGATAGGCCTTGTAAAAATTAATTTGAACCTTATTTCAAACTACACATATCATTGATGTAACTAATTTATTCATTTTACAATTGATGTTGTGGCAAAAACAACTCTATTTAAAGAAATAAGATTAAAACAAATATATTTAGCGAATGAAGAATTTAAAAAATAATGTATTGAGAAAAAACTCGATAAGACAATCTCTTCAACAGTATAAACACTAACCAATTCAATTTGAAGCTATGTGTATCAGATCAGAACCATCAAATGTAAAGCCAAACTTCATAATCAGAATATACTATGTGGACACCAGATTTGGCTAAGCAATAAACAATCGTATTACATTCCCTTGGAATATAGATAATTTTAACCTTACTTAAAAGCTAATGCCATAATGGTGTTGTGATAACACCAAGGCTTAACTAGTTAACTCCTAGACCATTAACCCTGTTGATGCCTAAAATATGTTGCTGAACTGGAGGTTGGTGCTTCATTGGCATGCACAAGGAAGTATGAGTGAACTAGAGGGTCACCGGAGTAGAGGAAGGGTGATGCCTCCGAGGACACTCCAACACTCTTGTCAGTATATAGTTTTTAGAGAAATGGAGAAGAAAAGGACGCCTAGGGTTTTCAGTAAAATGAGTTTTAAGAGTGAAGGAGAGATTGGTTTGTGCCTGCATACCTTGATCCTTTTATAGTGTTCTGAAAGAGAGGCTGCCCATGTGGTTGGGATAAGAAAATCCTAGAGATCCCGTTCCTCTGTCAGTAGGCATGGTTGGGCGCCCGAGGAGGATCGTGATCCCTAGAATCTCGCTTGCAAACCTGCACGAGGATATCTAGGAATGGTATTCCCTGGAATTGTGCTTATAGGTCTATGTAGGGGTGTTCGGGAACGGTAATGGGGTTGTCTGCAGCTTGTCCATATGTCATCTTCCTATTGGACATAGAAATGTCCACGTGTTGTCTTGCTGTTGGACCTAGGGTTGTCCACATGTCGTATTGCTGTTGGACCTAATGTTGTCCATGTGTCATCTCACTATTAGGTGTATTTATTGGTTGTATCAAAGGCCTCCCCACTTCCTTAAGTATATTTATGTGCTTCAAGGAAGTATGGTAGGGCTCGGCCTTGGAGGCGGTGATCCTAGCATATGAGCCTTATTCAACACGATTGATTTGGTGATATTGGGCCGAGTGTATGAGCAGCAGTCAATATACTCGGGCTTGGAGATGTTGGTCCCAGCATTTTAGCAGTAGTCAATATACTCAGCCTTGGGGATATTGGGCCGAGCATATGAGCCTCAGTCAATAAGCTCGGCCTTGGAAACGTTGGTCCGAGCATATCAGTAACAATCAATATGCTAGGCCTTGGAGACATTGGTCCGAGCATTTGAGTAGCAGTTAAAATGCTCGGGCTTGGAGATGTTGGTCCGAGCATTTGAGCAGTAGTCAATATGCTCGGCCTTGGAGACATTGGTCCGAACATTTGAGAAACAATCAATATGCTCAACTTTGGAGACATTGGTTAGAGCATTTGAGTAGCAATCAATATGCTTAGCCTTGGAGACATTGGTCCAAGCATTTTAGCAGCAATCAATATGCTCGGTCTTGGAGACATTAGTCTGAGCATTTGAGCAACAGTCAATATGCTCGGGCTTGAAGATGTTGGTCCGAGCATATGAGTAGCAATCAATATGCTTGGCCTTGGAGACATTGGTCTGAGAATTTGAGCAACAATCAATATGCTCGGCCTTAGAGACATTGGTCCAAGCATTTGAGCAGCAATTAATATGCTCAGCCTTGGAGACATTGGTCCGAGCATTTGAGCAGCAGTCAATATGCTCAGGCTTGGAGATGTTGGTCCTAACATTTGATAAGTAGTTAATATGCTCGGCCTTTGGGGATGTTGGGCCGAGCATATGAACCTTAGTCAAAAGCTCGGCCTTGGAGACGTTGGTCCGAGCATATGAGTAGCAATCAATATGCTCGGCCTTACAGACATTGGTCTGAGCATTTGAGCAGCAG
The DNA here is from genome assembly GCA_023935145.1 of Bretschneidera sinensis. NCBI lineage: Eukaryota > Viridiplantae > Streptophyta > Magnoliopsida > Brassicales > Akaniaceae > Bretschneidera > Bretschneidera sinensis. Next base: position 95,448,765 of record CM043699.1, read on the forward strand.
TCAATATGCTCAGCCTTGGAGACACTGGTCTGAGTATTTGAGCAACAATCAATATGCTTGACCTTGGAGACATTGGTCCAAGCATTTGAGTAACAATCAATATACTCGGCCTTGGAGACATTAGTCTCAGCATTTGTACAACAGTCAATATACTCGGGCTTGAAGATGTTGGTCTGAACATATGAGTAGCAATCAATATGCTCGGCCTTAGAGACATTGGTCCGAGCATTTGAACAGCAGTCAATATGCTCGGTCTTGGAGACATTGGTCCAAGCATTTGAGCAGCAGTCAATATGCACGGGCTTGGGGATGTTGGTCCGAGCATTTGAGCAATACTCAATATGCTCGGCCTTGGGGATGTTGGGCCGAGCATATGAGCCTTAGTCAATAAGCTCGACCTTGGAGACGTTGGTCCGAGGATATGAGCATCAATCAATATGCTCGGTCTTGGAGACATTGGTCTGAGTATTTGAGCAATAATCAATATGCTCGGCCTTGGAGACATTGGTCCGAGCATATGAACAGCAATTAATATGCTTACCCTTAAAGACATTGGTCAGAGCGTTTGAGCAATAGTTAATATGCTCGAACTTGGAGACATTGGTCTGAGCATATGAGTAGCAATTAATATGCTCGGCCTTGGAGACGTTGATCCGAGTATATGAGCAACAATCAATATGCTCAGCCTTGAAGATATTTGTCCGAGTATTTGAGTAGCAGTCAATATGCTCGGGCTTGGAGACATTGGTCTGAGCATTTGAGCAGCAATCAATATGCTCGGCCTTAGAGATGTTGGGCCGAGCTTCGAAGCTTTTGGTGGGACCTGGGCTTCTTCTCGTGGGGTTTCAAGTGGACTCTTGGGCTTTTTGCCTCTTAGGCCCAAGAAAAACGCTATGGTGTTTAGGCTTTGGGCCATATTTCTTTAGGCCCAAAATTTGAAAAGCTATTTAAATCGTTTTCTAGAACTTTCGTTTACACGTGGCCTAATTGGGTTATTTAATGTGCGCAACCATTTTGGAGTGAAAATGGTGGTGCTCATTAATGTTTCGTTCACTTGGGGAATAGAATAGTGCCTCAAGCAGACCAAACATCACTTTGTTTGTGACTGAGGATCCTTGGAGAGTGCAAAAATGGCCTCGAGTACTCCGAACATCATATTTTCCCATCTGTTTGGTTTAAATTGCCTTGTTCGTCACGTTTTTTTTTTTGATCAGTAAATAAAGCTTGTATTAATAAAAAAAATGTATGAAAAAAATCACTGGGCATACCCAGGGGATTTACAATGAGAGCATATACAGAAAACAAAAATAAGCTTACAAAAGAAGCCTAAACTCTGGGCAGAATGCCAACATTATCTCAGGGCATTCCCAGGGGAATTACGATGAGAGCAAAACAAAGGCAAAACAAAATAAGCTTACAAAAGAAGCCTAATGTCTGGGCAAAAAACATACACAATTCTATAAATTACAATTTGGATCTTCTTGGCTAGGCTGATAGGTTGAACAGAAGTTTGCTCAAAAAGTTTTGAATTTCTAGCCATCCATATATTGTACATTGTGCAAGATAGGGCTATCCTTTTTGCTATGGTTAGGGGGCCAGTTCCTCTTACTTTCTGGGTCCACTTGATTGCACTTTCTATTGTATTCATTTGTCTTCTGCAACCAAGCCAAACTTTTATAGACTTCCATATTTCCTTACTGATTCTGCATGAGAAGAAAAGGTGCTCCCTGGATTCATCTAGCTCTTTACATAAGGGGCAGAGTTTGTCATCTCCTTCCAGCTGAAGTCTATCCTTTGTGAGAAGCCTGTTCTGTATGGCCAGCCAAAGAATAAAGGAGTTCTTGGGGGGGGGGGGTTAGTGACCATCCCTCCATCCCATTCGTCACGCTTTTTCCTCCTATATAAGGGTGCTTTGCTCTTTCATTTTCTTCACTTCACTCTAGCAATTTTTAGAAAGAAAGTTGGAGATCTCTCGGACTTGTCTAAAGCTTGAGGGTGCTTGGTATTTCAAATCTTTGGTGAGAGGTGGCTCTGTGAACGTCTTTACCTCATGGTTGTTTTTGGTGTGGGGTTTCTTTGTAGTCGTCTTTGGTTCTAGGGTGCTCAGAGTGGGGTATCAAAGCGTTCTGTTGAGGAGGAAGTTTTCTAAGCTATTTACACTCTAGGTGAGTCTCCTCCTCCCATTTCTCATGTCTTCAATAGATAGTTTCCGAGATAGGCCTAATAGTTGTAGCGGTAGTAGTAGTACTACTTCTGAGGAGACGAAGTCGAACACATCCTCTTCCAGAAGTGAGACCTTATAAGGAGCTGAGGTCAGAGAGGGGTCACTAGCCATGGTGTCTTATGTACCTGTGGTGGAGGAGTGTGAAGAGGACTCCTTCTCCAACGACCCTTCCCGAGTTGGTCACCCCCGAGACGATATCATCACATTTTGAAAATACCAACACGACACATATATGCAACAATAAAAATTTTACCAGCTACAAGTATTTAAATCCAATCCTCAACCCTTAACTTGAACATTGTATACAATATAGTATGCATGAATATTTACAAATATATAATTTTTATTTTCTTATTAGTCTGAGGATTGTGGACACGTACGTGGCTTATAGATAATGATTTTGTCTGAACCTCAACTCACCAAACTATTTGTCATGCCTTCTACCTGAAATCATTATATAATGAGGGATGAGCTTTACAAGCTCAGTGAATTAAATTTACTAGAAGTATTCAATTTGTATAAATAGTCTTTTAATATTTAATCATTTATATCTCATATAACTCGATAATAGCATTCTACTATCACTACACATATCATAAGTCCCATAAATATCTTATTCTTATATATTTGTTCACCTTAATACCATCAATTATCTCATAATTATCTCGTTATGAGGTTCACAACATATAGTTTGCCATTTAGATAGTTCTTATCATATTATACTTCTATGTTTCTTTTTCACTATAACTATCTCTCTGTGAGACTCATTCATCTATAAAAAAATTTCAATAACAAAACAACACTTCAGCTTTTCAGTAATAAAATCAATATTTAAAACAGATGTAATGCATGAATTATTATTAGGGAACGTCTTCCCATATGTTGACATGTTTATATCTTAGACTGGTTGCCTTCTCGGTTATTTTATTTCATTTAGACCGGCCCCCTCCCGGTTCTTTTATTTTCAGCATATACCGACTGTCACAGTTTTTTCATTTAGATCGGTGATGAAAGTCATAAAATTCATCTTAACATTACTTAATTGTTAGTATTTTAAGGTTGATCTAGGTTTTAATTGTACTTTTATACGTCAACAACTCTAAAGTGGTATTCATGGATTGTTGATCTATTTCGGTGCATTTTCAGGTACTTTGAGTCCAAAAGAGAAGGAAAAGCTATCGTTGCTTGAAGCACAATGACTTATGAATACCGAAGTGAAGGCATGATTGCGGAAGGACAAAATGAAGAGAATCAAGTCTTGAGTGTGTGCGCCGCGGCTTGAAAATATCAAAGCCTCGGCCTCCAGAAGTTTGCCCAAAAGAGCCAAGTCTTTCTTCAGTGGGCGCCTAGACCTGGACCAGTGAGGGTCGCGACGCCCAGATCATGCACAATCTCACCACCAGCCAGAGCCACGGCCTGAATCAGTGAGGGCCGCGACGCCCAGAAGCTCACCCAACCAAAGAATAATCAGAGCCGCGACGCCCATAAATGAGAGCCGCGGCGCGCACACGAAAGTTTGTTTTCGAGTTATGACCTAATTAGGACTTTAATGATTGTTTAAACCCTAGAACACCCTTGAACCTCTTGTATTATAAATAAATCACTTAGGGTTTGAAAAAAAACATCGTGGAAGTTTGAAAAACTCAAGAAGGCTACCACACTCTCTTCCATCAAAGTGTTCAACCATGAACTTCATGGCGAACTAATCTCCAAGCAAGGCGAAGGGATGAATCTCTAGGTGTAGTTGTTCTTATTTTTCTTTATTGATTCAGTTGTAGTTGAGATTTATTGTCAAAGCATTGTTATGTGTTACTCTTTTATCTAATTAAAGGATTTTCTCTTAATCCGGTGATTATATCTTTATCTTTGATATAAGTCTAGTCATGCTCTTCTTATGTCAAGATTATTGGATGTGATTGAGTCTGTTAGATTTATCTTTTAGGTTTGTCCATTACTGCGATATCGTCGTTAAGATATATTGTCATTTCTTGATAAATCTATAGGATAGGTCATGTGTGCCTAAATCGAAAGTAAGAGTAATTCATAACATAGGATTTATATATGTGCATAATTGAATATTTGCCGATTACTTGTTTGGGATGTGAAACTTGCAATCGAGATAAAAACAACTGAATTGAGATTGGAATAAGGCAACGAACCTAGGGAGGATTCCTGGACCCTTGTTGTTTATCCATTATATTTGCACTACTTCAAATTACTTCAATATCAAAACTCAAATTCCCTCGTTTAACTTTTATCATTCGTTTTAAGGTTTGCACTTTCTCTTGTAGACCGCTTGTCTCCCTGTGGAATCGAAACCCCAAAGTTGTGTTGCAACTATCGCGTTATACTTTGGGCGTAATTAAATTTTGGCGCTGTTACCGGGAAAACATGCTTACATACAAGGAAGATTGTCAACTCTAAGACAAGACGGTACTATTGTTCCTTTCTTTAAGTTTTTGATTTTCTAATTTCTTTTATTTGTTCTGTTTTATTTCATTTTAACTCATTCAGTGTATGCTTAGACCAAGAGATTCGCGAGGTAGATTCATTAAAGGACCTGAAGTAGAGGTACCCTTTCCTTCCACGTCCGTTAGTGAAACTTCGCCTAGATCAAACTCTAGTGTACACCTAAACGAGAATTTAGAAAAATTTGTTAACATGGCTGAAAGCCCTAATGAGAATGTTGCTAGGACACTTAAAGATTATTTACATCCTAGCTGAACAGCCACACCATCATGCATCATGTTTCCAGCCAACACTCGCCATCAAGACTTTAAAACAGGGATGATTCAATTACTCCCTACATTTTATGGCTTGGAAAATGAAAACCTATATGTACACATTAGGGAGTTTGAGGAAGTAGTTGCGACTTTTCATAGTCAAGATGCAACTGATGATATCGTGAGACTCAAGTTTTTTCCTTTTTCTTTGAAGGATAAAGCTAAGAGTTGGTTATACTCGCTGAGATTATGATCTATTGGGACATTGAATGAGATGACCTAGGTCTTCTTTAATAAATACTTCCCTCAAAATAAGACCAATGCTTTAAAAAGACAAATCTCCACTTTTGCACAAAAGGAGAATGAGACTTTGTATCAGTCTTGGGAGAAATTTAAGGAGCTATTAAGTATATGTCCACACCATGGGTATGAGAGTTGGCGCTTAGTAAGCTACTTTTATGAGGGACTTACCTACAGAGAGTGCCAATTCGTAGAGATGATGTGTAATGGTGAATTTTTGCAAAAAGATCCTGATGAGGTCATAGAGTAACTCAACGAGCTTGTTGAAAAAGCTCACACTCGGACTGGACCTAGTGCTACTAAAAGCACAAATAGGTCACGACCTGTAGGAAACCTGAGTGGTGGTGGAATATATCATCTTAGGGAAGAAGACAACCTGAAAGCTAAGGTCGAAATGCTTACTAGGGAGTTAGATGCATTAAAAACTAAAGGCTCAAAGCCAACACACATGATTAATCATGCGAAATCTTCAGAACCATGTTTTGTGTGTGGCGGGGTAGATCATGTCGCCCAAGAGTGTCCCATATTTGCTGAGATAAGAGGGATATATGAAGAATAATTTAATGCCTTAAGCATATACAAAAAGCCCTCAGCACCATTCTCTAACACCTATAATCCGGGATGATGAAATCACCCCAATTTCAGCTAGAAGTATGAAAATCAGCAGCCTGCACAACCCCTGAGATCATACCCTACACTATACCATGCACCCTCATCCTCTAGAAGTTCCTTAAAAGATACTTTACATGCTTTTATTGAGGCACATAGTAAAACAAACCAAAGGTGTAAGGCATTAATTACACAGGTTGTGGAAGAGAACAAAGAGATAAGGAGCCAAGTGACCAAACTGATGGGCTCCTTGAGTGTGAATGGGCGAGGGAAGTTCCATTCCCAAACTCAGGTCACACCCTATGGTCAACACATGATACAAACAAATTCGGAAAATATAAATGCCATTGTAACAAGAAGTGGTAAAACATTACACATCCCAACAACGAACAAATTCGAGGATGTGGAAAAGGGTCAAAGTAGTAGTGATGCTGAACTGCTCAAGGACCCCGAGGTTACCAAGAGCCCTGTTAAGGCACCATTCCCTCAAGCCTTAAAATCAAACAAGAAAAATCTGGAGCTAAATAATGAAATCCTAGAGAACCTAAGGCAAATAAAACTGAATCTTCCACTTTTGCATGTGATTAAACAAGTTCCTACTTATGCAAAGGTTCTCAAGGATTTGTGTACAATTAAGAGGAAGCACCATGTGAAGAAAACATCGTTCCTAATGGAACAAGTTAATGCTTTAATTGAGGAAAGAATTCCCCAAAAATACAAGGATCCTGGCTGTCCAACAAATGTAGCATTGGAAATCAAGAGGTTGGACAAGCATTGCTAGATTTAGGAGCTTGTGTAAACCTGATGCCATTTTCTATTTATTTGCAGCTGGGTTTAAGAGAAATCAAACCAACTGCTATGGTATTGCAATTGGCCGATCGTTCAGTCAAAGTACCTCGGGGTGTGGTAGAGGATGTTTTAATTCAAATTAATAAATTTTATTATCCTGTTGATTTCCTAATTCTTGATACTACTTTTGCTGTTGACACTAACTCTAAAATTCCTTTGATTTTGAGTAGACCTTTCCTTGCTACTGCAAATGCTCTAATTAATTGCAGAAATGGACTCATGAAGCTATCCTTTAGAAACATGACCCTCGAAGTGAACATCTTCAATGTTGTAAAACAGCCCGAAGATGAGGACGAAAACCACCACTTATACATGTTCGAGTCACTCATCGATAAGGGAGTTTCCATAGCTCATGAATTTGATCCTCTTGAATATTTTTTTGTTAATTATGAGATTGATTCTATTAATGATAAAACTGATATAATTGATATTTGTGCTGCTTTTGATAAATCTCAGGATTATGGCACTCGAGCATGGCAACCAAAGTTTGAGGAGTTGCCTGAAAGAAGCGAAAAACAAATCTCCTCAAGTGTGGAAGCACCTAAATTTGAATTGAAGTCACTACCTAAGGGTTTAAAGCATGCTTTCCTTGATCCAAGATACTTTTCTTGTTATTATCTCATCTGAATTATCTGAGTCTCAAGGTGAGAAATTAATTTGGACCTTAAATGCACATAAATCAGCCTTAGGTTGGAGCATGGCTGATTTAAAAGGTATTAGTCCCCTGATCTGTTCTCATAAGATAAATTTGGATGAAGGGACTAGTCCTCGTAGAGACCCTCAACGTAGGCTTAACCCCAATATTAAAGAAGTAGTGAAGAATGAAGTATTAAAACTATTAGATGCGGGAATTATATATCCTATAGCTAATGAAAAATGGGTAAGTCCTACACAAGCCGTTCCTAAAAATTCCGGAGTCACTGTGATAAAGAATGACTTAGGAGAGTTAGTCCCTACAAAACTTGTGACTGGGTGGTGCATGTGTATTGATTATAGAAAATTAAATGCTGCCACCCGGAAAGACCATTTCCCACTCCCCTTTATCGATCAAATTCTTGAGCGTGTAGTTGATCACCTTTTTTACTGTTTCTTAGATGGTTATTCTAGTTATTATAAAATTGAAATTACATTAGAAGACCAAGATAAAACCACCTTCACTTGTCCTTTTGGAACCTATGCTTTTCGTAGAATGCCATTTGGATTGTTTAATGCCCCTACCACTTTTCAACGTTGCATGATGAGCATTTTTAGTGATATGGTTGAAAATTGCATGAAGGTTTTTATGGATGACCTAACTGTTTTTGGATCTTCATTTGAGGCATGCTTAATGAATTTAGAAAGAGTGTTGATTCGTTATGAGGAAAAGGAATTAGCCTTAAATTGGGAAAAATGCCATTCCATAGTACCATCCGATATTGTCTTAGGGCATATTGTTTCTTCTAAGAGGATAGAGGTTGATCAATCTAAGATTGAATTAATTTCTAAATTGCCAACACCTAAGACAGTAAAGGATGTAAGATCTTTCCTTGGTTATGCTGGTTTTTATAGGAGGTTCATACAAAACGTTTCCAACATATCTAGACCACTATGTGCCCTCCTAGTTAAAGATGTCCCATTTGAGTGGACTCAAGCTTGTCAAGAGGCCTTTAAAATGCTAATTGACAAGCTTACTTCAGCACCTATAATGTAGTCACCTGATTGGACTTTACCCTTTGAAATCATGTGTGATGCTAGTGACTTTGCTATAGGTGCTGTTCTTGGACAGCGAAGGGAGGGAAAACCTTTTGTTATTTACTATGCTAGTAAAACCCTGAATAGTGCTCAAATGAACTACTCCACCACTGAAAAGGAATTGCTAGCTATAGTATTTGCTTTAGACAAGTTTTGTGCTTATTTAATTGGTTCTCCTATTCTTATCTGCATAGATCATGTAGCCCTCAAGTACCTTCTTACAAAGAAGGATGCCAAGGCACGACTAATACGGTGGATCCTACTCCTACAAGAATTTGACATCACCATCAAAGATAAGAAAGGAGTAGAGAATATAGCGGCTGACCATCTCTCAAGGCTCACATTTGAGGACACCTCTGACGACATGCCAATCAAGGATGACTTTCCCGATGAGCATTTACTCTCCATTACTTCTCTACTATGGTTTGCTCACATCGTGAATTATTTGGCTACCAATGAGATACTAATAGATTGGAGCGCTCAAGACAAGAAGAAGTTCTTGAATGAGGTATGTAATTTTTATTGGGATGACCCTTATCTTTTCAAATACTACCCTGACCAAATTTTAAGGCATTGCATCCCTAATGAAGAGATTGCCAATGTCTTGGAATTTTGTCACTCCCAGGCTTGTGGAGGTCACTTTTTAATGAAAAAAACCGCTGCAAAAATTTTACAGTGTGGATTTTATTGGCCTACCTTATTTAAAGATGCAAACATCTATTGTCACTCCTGTGAAAAGTGTAAGAAGTTAAGAGCTGTGTCGCGTCGTAATATGATGCCCTTAAACCCAATTTTAGTGATCAAAATCTTCGATTGTTAGGGCATTGATTTTATGGGACCCTTTCCTCCTTCCTTCGGATACCAATACATCATTGTGGCAATAGATTATGTATCAAAATGGGTAGAGGCAGCAGCTTGCCGAAGCAATGGTAATAGAACGGTAATTAAATTTCTCAAAGAAAATGTGTTATCTCGATTTGGTACACCACGCGCTATAATTAGTGATCGAGGTACACATTTTTGCAATCGTTCATTTGAAGCTTTAATGAGAAAATATGAGGTGTTACATAAGATTTCCACTGCTTACCACCCTTAGACAAGTGGATAAGTAGAACTTGCTAATAGAGAAATTAAACAAATTTTAGAAAAAATGGTTAACCCGGATCGCAAGGATTGGTCTTTGAGACTAGTTGATGCACTTTAGGCTTATCGAACAGCTTTCAAAACTCCTTTAGGTATGTCACCTTATAGGCTTGTTTTTGAAAAGCCTTGCCACTTACCTGTGGAGCTCGAGCATCGAGCTTATTGGGCCATCAAATCTTTCAATTTTGACATAAAGAAGCGAGTAAGCTTAGAAAATATCAGTTAACCGAGTTAGAGGAGTTAAGAAATGATACTTATGAGAACTCTAGAATCTATAAGGTGAAGATAAAAGTGTTTCATGAAAAAAATATTTTGAGGAAAACATTTAAGCCTGATTATCGAGTGTTCTTATACGATTCTAGACTTTTGGTCGAGGTGGACCGCTCCTTTCGTAGTGAAAAATGCTTTTGAAAATGGGGCAGTAGAAATTGAGGATACTAGAGATGGTCGGATCTTTAAAGTAAATGGTCAACGCCTTAAAAAATTCATTGATAAGCAAGATCTGGAAGTGGAAGACATTCCACTTATGGATCCGGTTTATTCACCTTGACTTCACCACGGAGGTATGTTTTTGTTTTTGTTTTGCTTATTTTTCTTAATTAAATTTTAATTTTTAGTTCTTTTTCTAGTTTGACTTGATCTAATTTTTTTTAATTTAACATTTATTTTTATTTTACTAATTTTATAGTTTTATTTTTCCCCGGCCCACAACACTTCAGCGCCCAGCAAGCACACCAGCCCAGCAACAGTGCGCATCTAGACCCAGTCCCTTGTGCGGCCTAGCGCCTAGCACCTTACCTTCTCGCCCCCTTCCTCGCGCCTAGGCCCAGCACTGTGCGTGCTACAGCGCACAGAATGAACGCACATACACACCTCAGCCAAAGCCGCGACGCCCCCATGAGCAAGCCGCAGGGCCCACCCGAGCTTGGCCCTTTTAAGTCCCTAAATTATGCCTTTCCTCTTCATTTCTCTCTTACAAAAAAACCCAGCACTCTCATTTCTCTCTCATCCTTGCTCCAAACCCTCACTTAACCATTCACTTTTACTCAAAATTTCTTGATTCTAACATTATTTCTTGGAGAATTTAGCACTAATATTGTAGATTTTGTTGGAAATTTCTCTAAAAAGCTTGGTACTAAGAGGATTTTGGGTTCATCAAGAAAACTTCAAGTTGGTGGGTGCTCATTCTTCTCTCCAATTTTGGGAATCAAGTAAGACCAATTTCTTCTCTTTGTTGTTCATTTGTGCTATTTGGGTGGTTGATTTTTGAATTAGTTCTATTGTTCTAAACATTTGATTCAAATGGCAACTAAACCTAAGAGATCAAGGGGGAAACAAGCTCAAGAGTATGATGAGAGCAAATTTATTAGTTTTGGCTAGTGAGAGTGAGAGGCAATTCTACACTAATGCAGACGAACATAGGAATAGTAATGTGAGGGTAAGAGGCAAAACAATTTCTTTTAGCAGCACATCTATCAATAGATTCTATGGGCTACATGATATAGAAAATAGTGAGTATACTGCATATGCGTATAATATTAATTATGAAGAGATTTGCAATACTTTCTGTATTCCGGGCACTACATGGAAAATGACGGGTGATACCCCTATAAACTTGCTTGGTACTTCTCTGACTGTAAATGCTTGAGCTTGGCAATATTTTGTATGTCAGAGACCGATGTATGCCATGCACTATAGTGACCTTACTGTTGAGAGAGCTGTGTTGATTTATGCCATTTTGATGGGCATGACTATTGATGTGGGCCAGATCATATTCAATTATATCATACACACTGTGCAACAAAAGCTTGGATTGTACTTCCCTTCCTTAATTACCCAATTATGCATCCAAGCCGGAGTCCAGTACAATCCTGATGAGGAAGCCTAGCAACCTAAAAAACCCATCGATGATAGCATGCTTAATTTGATTAAAGCCTCAAGGCCAACAGTTCTGGGAGAGAGAGCAACAATTGCAGCTCCTCCTCCCCCTAGGCACGTCACTATTGCAGAGTGCCTTGAGCATTTAGAGATTCGTTTTGATGAGCATAAGAAATTCTTGCATGATGGGTTTGATCGTCAAGAACGCTTCTTGGCTAGGCAAGCTGATTATCAAGCGAGAGTGTACTCTTCTTTTGGTCAGATGTACCAATAACACCTTGCCTCCGCTACTGGTTGTGACATGGATCACTTTCCCACTTTGCCACCCTATCCGAGTTCCTCTTTTAATCCAACTCCTGAAGAAAATGAAGATAATGAGGAAGAGGATGATGACATAGAGGATTAGTTTTGGGTTCTATCTCTTGTTTGTCTACTTTTCTTTTGTTTTTATTATTAGATAACTATACTAACACTTATTGTGTTTTCCTTTTCGTTATTTTATTTTTCGTACTTTGTTTTTCTTTTTTTAGTTATTTCTCTCCATTTCATGTGCTAACCTAACATACAGTGGGAATCTTAATGTTACACCGCAGTTGCTTTCTTTTTTGTTTGTTTTGTTCTATGTTGTAGACCAAAATTTCAGCGAGAAGAACGACATGCAGTTCACATGATGGTGAACAATTTTCAACTTGTGTGCACTTTTTCTTACAAAGGGAGTTTCCTTTACCTTTTCTTTCACATTGAGGTCAATGCTATTTTTAAGTTGGGGGTGGAGGAAACATATTTCTTTTTCTTTTGAACTGCTTGGTGTCATTTTCTCTTTTTGTTTGTTTTTAGCATGCTTTGTGTTTAGCCTTAGAGTTAATTCACATGTCAATGATATGAGCTTAATTGAGATAGCATACAACATTTAGAAGAAGTTAAATCTTGCTTCAGTTTGAGAATAATTTAAGTGTCAATCTTCATTTGGTTTGAGACTCTAGTTTGTGGTAAGATTGCATGATTAGTCTAAAAACATTTAGAGAAGTTTTATGTGTGATTGCTTTGTGAATACTTTTACGGTCTCGATAAGCTCTAGAACTTATTTGGTAATCACTTGAGGTGAATTCCTAGAATGCACACTACTTTGGATATGATATAGGCCATTTTTGGACCGTTTGAGCCTTTCAAACTTATCCTTGCTATATCTATCACTAGTCACTTGTTTGAGCCTTTTTCTTGAAAAAAAATTTGAGCCTTGTTTCTTTCGAAAACCCATTTACTTACTCTTTATGAGCCTAAAAATATTTTATTCTTACCATTCTTTTAAAAAGAACTTAGTTATACCCATTTGTTGAGAAACACTTAAGAGGAGTAAGGATGGAACTGTAAAAAAAAAAATATTACTGCCATAACCCAAGTACATTAAATGAGATAAGTTGGGGATTATGGAAAAGAAAAGAAAAGAAAAGAAAAGAATGAAAAAGAAGGTGAATGGTCTTATGCCAAAGTAAACAAGAAGTGAATTATGGTAAAGAAAGAGGACAAGAAAAGAAAAGTACTTATCGAGAGATATGCTCTTACAAAAAAAAAAAAAAAAATTGGTTGAAAGAGTTGGGTGTTGAAGTAAGGTTATCCAGTGCTTAAAAGAAGGTTGTGTTTAAAACTAAGAGATTAAGTTCTTTTATTGATTGAATCCTTCCCGTTCTTTCTTAACCTTTACCTTAGCCTAACGTTACAAGCTTATTAAAAACCTATTGATCCAATGTAGTGTGATTTTTCTACAATAGTGGAGAGTGATTTGAAAAATAAGCCTATGGAGCTTGATTTGTGATTGATGTCACGCAACTTATTATGTTTTAGAGGCCAAACTTGTATTCATGAATGTTATGTATAAAATCATCCAGGTGTTAGGATTAATGGATTGTGGTAAGATGGATGTTAAGAGTCGATAACTATTTTAAGATTGATGTTTGGATTACTTTTAGACTTAGATGATATTTAACAATTCTATATGTTGTGTGCTATATGCAATTTTTGAGACAAAAAGTGAATTACTCTTGGTTTAACACTAGCATTGCTTTACTTTGTTTTGATTCCTACCATAGAATTCATCCATTGTTTTCGCTTGAAATTGCTAGGGACTAGCAATAAGCTAGTTAGGGGTTGTGATGAGAGTCATAAAATGCATCTTAACAGTACTTAATTGTTGGTATTTTAGGGTTGATCTAGGTTTTAATTGTACTTTTATACGTTAACAACTCTAAAGTGGTATTCTTGGATTATTGATATATTTCGGTGCATTTTCAGGTACTTTGAGTCCAAAAGAGAAGGAAAATCTATCGTTGCTTAAAGCACAACGACTCGATGAATACTGAAGTGAAGGTATGATTGCGAAAGTACAAAACGAAGAGAATCAAGTCTTGAGTGTGTACGCTGGGGCCTGAAAATATCTATGCCTCGGCCTCCAGAAGTTTGCCCAAAAGAACCAAGTCTTTTTTAAGTTGGCGCCTAGGCTTGGACCAGTGAGGGCCGCGGCGCCCAGAATCTCACCCAACCAAAGAATAATTAGAGTCGCGAGGCCCATAAATGAGAGCTGCGGCGCGCACACGAAAGTTTGTTTCTGAGTTATGACCTAATTAGGACTTTAATGATTGTTTAAATCCTAGAACACCCTTGGACCTCTTGTATTATAAATAGATCACTTAGGGTTTGAGAAAAAACATTGTGGAAGTCTGAAAAACTCAAGAAGACTACCACACTCTCCTCCATCAAAGTCTTCAACTATGAACTTCATGGCGAACTAATCTCCATGTAAGACGAAGGGATGAATCTCTAGGTGTAGTTGTTCTTATTTTCCTTTATTGATTCAATTGTAGTTGGGATTTATTGTCAAAACATTGTTATGTGTTACTCTTTTTATCTAATTAAAGGATTTTCTCTTAATCCGGTGATTGTATCTTTATCTTTGATATAAGTCTAGTCATGCTCTTCTTATGTCAAGATTATTGGATGTGATTGAGTCCGGTAGATTTATCTTTTTGGTTTGTCCATTACTGCGATATAGTCATTAAGATATATTGTCGTTTCTTGATAAATCTATAGGATAGGTCATGTGTGCTTAAATTGAAAGTAAGAGTAATTCATATCAATTACATTAGGATTTATATATATGTTTAATTGAATATTTGCCGATTACTTGTTTGGGATGTGAAACTTGCAATCTAGATAAAAAAAACCGAATTGAGATTGGAATAAGACAACGAACCTAGAGAGGATTCCCGGACCCTTGTTATTTATCCATTATATTTACACTACTTCACATTACTTCAATATCAAAACTCAAATTCCCTCGTTTAACTTTTATCGTTCGTTTTAAGGTTTGCACTTTTTCTTGTAGATCGCTTATCTCCAGGTGGAATCGACACTCCAAAGCTGTGCTACAACTACCGTGTTATACTTTGGGCGTAATCAATTGGCCCCCTCCCGGTTTTTTTTATTTCATGCATATGCATATGAACAATGATATAAAATATGCGTATGAACAATAATATAAAAACAAGCATGTATTCAGATATTTAATTTAGCTATCCTACTTTTTCTCAAATTACTATTTGATCAATTTCACTAATTTCTTCTCCTATTATATCACATCAATTTTTCAACCATAACTCGTCAAGAATTTCATTTATCACCTTCATTATTAAATCGACTCATTATTCCAATAATATTACTTCTCATATAATAACTTTCCACATATCAATTATACCTAGCATACCTATCAAACAACTTTCATCTATTATCAAATCATAGGTTAATAAGTTATTTAAATATTATCACTATATATTTCATATTTATCTTGATTACTTAAAGTAAATCTAACTCACTATATAGCACTTAAAGTAACCTGTGGATCAACTCCTTGCCTTTCTTGCTCCTCTCAACAATTTTCCTCGGTTGTTGATCGTCAACACCTAACAGAATATTCATATTAAATTCTAATTTATTCTTCAATTCTTCCATAATTCACACCATTTGAAAACTCCCACTTTAAATTCCGAGAAATTTCATGTATGCTAAATTTCAAAAATAAACTTCACATTATTACCTTCTGTTTTTCTTAGAGCTTCCCGTGATTATCTATAAAATTCTTCTGTAAACCCCTTTAAAATTTTGCTCTTTTAATCTTTTTTTCGGTCCCTAAGTGTGTAAAAAAATAGACTAGTTTAGATTTGAGATTGAAGAAAACCAAACAGGATTTGGTAAAACTAATCAAACAAATCAACAAAAAAAACAATTTGTATATAATTTTTTGCCACTAGCCACCATTGCACCGTTTCAGCAAATGGTGCTTAGTGTTGCACCAGCCTCCAAGTGTACTTAGTGTCCCATGTGCATGAAATTGATGCAACCCCTGGACTTCCAGGTGTTGCACACTTTTTTTTCTTTTTTTAATTAATTAATTAATTAAATTATTTTTTTTACTTCATTATTATTTTTTTCTTTCTTTTACTACCTTGGACGTCCATTTTTTTTTAAAACTTTTTTTTTCTTTGTAACTACACTCCACACATCTAGTTTTTTTCAAAAGAATTATTTTATTTAATAATAAGTCTTTCATGTATATATTATCTTATTTTCATGTAATATCTATCAAATTACTTCTCTACCCATACTTTACGAATACGGGTATTATAATTCTACCCACCTTACAAAAATTTCATCCCTGAAACTTCCTTACCTAATTCATGAAAGAGTTGGGGGTATTCCTTCCTTATTCTTGCTTCATGCTCCCAAGTGACTTCTTCGACATCTTGGCGTCGCCATAATACTTGAATCAAAGGAATGACTTTATTGCGCAAGACTTGTTCCTTTCTGTCTAGAATTCTGACAGGTATTTGCATAAAAGTCAAATCTCCCTGAAGTTCTATCGCCTGATTCGAGATACTATGGGATTCATCGTGTAGGTACTTTCTCAAAAGTGAGACATGAAACACATTATGTAATTGCTGTAACTTTGGAGGCAAATCCAATCTATATACTACTGGTCCAACTCTCTCAATCACCTCATATGGCCCCACAAATCTTGGGCTCAACTTTCATTTCTTTTTAAACCTCAACACGCCCTTCCACAGAGATATCTTCAAAAATATCCAATCACCAACTTGAAACTAGAGATGCCATCTTCTATTATTAGCATATCCTTTCTGTTTGTTATGTGCTGCTCTAAGGTTCTCTCTAACCAGTTTGATCCTCTTAGTAGTCAGATCTATCATTTCTAGACCAAATATCTTTCTCTCTCCAACTTCTTCGCAGCATACTGGAGTTCTACACCTCTTGCCATATAAAGCTTCAAATGGTGCCATCCCAATACTAGTTTGATACTGATTATTATATGCAAACTCGATCAAAGGCAAATAAGCATCCCAGCTCACTGAGAAACTCAATACACTAGCCCTCAGTATATCTTCTAGTATTATGATGATTCTCGCAGTCTGCCCATCAGTTTGTGGATGAAAAGCTGTACTAAATTGTAATTGCGTACCTTTAGCTTCTTGAAAACCCCTCCAAAATCTAGAGGTAAATCTAGAATCTCTATCTGATACAATACTCAAGGGTACTCCATGTAATCTTACAATCTCCACTACATACAATTCAACCAACTTTTCAGAACTCCATGTAGTTTTAATAGGAAGGAAATGTGAAGACTTAGAAAGTCTATCCACTATAACCCACACAACTTCATGTCCTCTCTGGGTACAGGAAAAACCAGAGATAAAATCTATACTCACATTTTTCCATGGCCACTCAGGTACTAGAAGAGGTTATAATAACCGGTTGGATGTCTATTCTTAGACTTCACCCGTTGACAAGTCAGACATCTAGAAATATGTTCTGCTACATCCTTCTTCATCCTTGACCACCAATAATTTTATCTCAATCCCCTATACATCTTATTATTTCCTGCATGCATGGAATATACAGAATCATGAGCCTCCCTTAGTATCTCCTTTCTCATCTCTACATCATTGGGAACACAAACTCTATGCCTCAATACCACCATACCATCTTCTCTAATTCTAAACTAAGTTGGCTTCCCACTCAACACTTCCCATCAGATCTTTTTTATCCCTTCATCTCTACCTTGCATCTGTAATAAACGATCAAGAATAGAATATTGTACCACCATATTTGCCAGCAATACTCCTCTATCACTAACACCCAACTGTATCCTCATTCTTCTTAATTATATCATCAAGCTAGTATTATGACTCCTAATAGCAACTAATCTCCCTGTAGCCTTTCTACTCAATGCATCAGCTACTACATTAGCTTTTCCTGGATGATAATGAATTGTACAGTTATAATCACTAATCAATTCCATCCACCTTCTCTGCCTCAAATTCAACTTCTTTTTGGTCTGTAAATACATCAAGATTTTATGATCAGGAAAAATTTCACAATTGGCTCCATATAGATGATGTCTCCAAATCTTCAAAGTAAAAACTATGGTAGCCAATTCTAAATCATGGGTCGGGTAATTCCTCTCATGGTTCTTCTATTGCCTAGATGCATAAGCTATAACTCTCCTATATTGCATCAACATATATCCCAACTCCTGATGTGACGCATCACTATGTATCACAAATCCTTCATCACCAGAAGGAAGTACTAATACTGGGGCAGTAGTCAATTTTTATTTGAACAACTGGAAACTTCTCTCACATTCTTGCGACCATCTAAACTTCATGTCCTTCCTGGTCAATCTAGTTAAGGGTCCAACAATCATAGAAATTTTTTGGATGAATCTCCTATAATAACTAGCCAATCCCAAAAAGCTTCTAACTTCAGTTACACTAGCGGTTTCCCAATCCAACACTGCTTCTACTTTCTGTGGGTCAACTGCTATTCCCTCTCCCAACATAACATGCCCCAAGAAATATATTTCACTCAACCAAAACTCACACTTAGAGAACTTTGCATATAATTTCTCTCTCTTCAGAATTTCCAACACTCTCTCTAAATGCTGTATATGCTCTTCTTCATTCTTAGACTATACCAGAATATCATCAATAAACACAATCACAAATCTATCCAAGAATGGTTTAAACACCCAATTTATTAGATCCATAAATGCCGCAGGAGCATTAGTAAACCTAAATGGCATGACCAGGAACTCATGATTGCCATAATGCGTCCTAAAAGCAGTCTTAGGCACGTCCCGCTCCTTTATCCTCAATTGATGATAACTTGATCTCAGATCTATCTTAGAAAACACCTTAGCTCCCTATAACTGTTCGAACAATTCATCTTGGCAAAGGATATCTATTCGTGATGGTGATCTTATTCAACCATTTATAATCCATACATAATCTCATTGTCCCATCATTTTTCTTGAGAAACAATACATGAGCTCCCCAAAGTGACATACTAGGTCGAATAAACTATTTATCTAGCAACTCCTGAAGTTGAACCTTCAACTCTTTCAATTCAGCTGGTGCCATTCTATAAGGTGCTATAAATATGGGTGCTGATCTTGAAATCACCTCAATGGAAAACTCAATCTCGGAGGCAAACCAAACAACTCTTCAGGGAATACATCAAAAAAATCTTTTACTACCAATATTTCTTCTAATTTTCTACTCTCTTTACTAGAATCCACCACATATGCCATATACCCCTCACAACCCTTCTTCAACCATTTACTAGTAGTTAAAGCAAAAACAAGACAGTTAGCAAGTATCTTACATTCTCACTAAAAATTAAACTCTTCTTGTCCAAATATCTTGAACACCACATTCTTCCTAAAACAATCTACCCAAGCATGATACGCAGAAAGCTAATTCATCCCCAGAATCAACTTCAAATTCTCTATCAGCCATATGAATCACACAACTTTGATAAATTGTCCTGATAATAACCCTATCTTCAGTAGGAACCTCAACAACAATAGCATGCATTAAAGGACTACCATTAACATCAATAGATTTCATATAAACACTGGATGTGAAAGAATGGATTGTACCAAGATCAATCAATAATTTAGCAAGCCTATTAAAGATAGATACCATACCTATAACAACATCAGGAGTGGCTTGTGCATCATGTTAGGTCAATGCATAGACTCTGCTGTCTTTGGACTGTAATTGGCTACCACATCCTCTCTCATCTACTGATCCTTGATCTTTGCCCTGCACACTCCCTAATCCACCACCTCTCTCCATCGATCTTCTCCTAACACTTCCAACAGCTACATCAGTAGATTTTCCCACTGGACAATCTACAGCAACATGTCATTCTTCACCACTTACAAAGCATATATGCGTAGGGCAATTCCAAGATAGATACCCCGTCTGATTACATCTGAAGCAAACCCTTAGCTCTCTATCATACATCAGATTACCACCTCTCTTTGGTGGCATACTTACTCCTCTACTATAACTCCCACTTCCCATAGCTTGTCTCCCGAACCTAGGGGTCCCATCGGTATTACTCTGAGCGACAAAAGCAATAGATCCTACTTACCTCTGACTCTGTACTCCAGTTTCTTATGGCAAGGAACACCCCCTCTAGGGTGGTCTCCCACCCTGCACACTCATACTACCACCACCTCTAGGTCCCTCAAATCTAGACCTCTTCAGCCACTTCTTCATACTTCTAAACTCCATCAAATCCTTCTCAATTTGTAATGCTTTATCCATTAGTATAGCATAATTTCCAAAGCTCATATAAGAGAGTTTAGTCTGAATGTCATAGTGTAATCCATCTAAAAATCTCTTACATTTCCTTTTATTTGTATTCACTAATATAGGTAAAAACCTTGACAGGGCTATGAATTTACTATTATATTCAGCCATCGATAAATTACCCTACCTTAGATGAATAAAATCTCTCTTTTGTTGTGCCCGAAAGATATCTGGAAAATACTTCGCAAAGAACTTATCCTTAAACTCACTCCAAGTTAAAGGTTATTCTGCCTGTGTGCTTACCTTAGGCAAAGTATCCTCCCACCATTGAGAAGCCTTACTTTCCAGTATAAATGAAGCAAAAGCAACCTTCTGTCTATCTGTCACTGGTAAGACCTCAAAATATTTCTCAACATATCTAATCCACTGCTCAGTTTTTACAGGATTTACAAATCCTCTAAAAGATTGAGGTTTAAACTTAAGAAATCTTACAAAATAATCACCTTGCATCTCATGTGCAAACACACCTTCTCTTGCATTCATCCTCTCTATAGCACGATCAAGAGCTTCTCTCAATTCATCTCTCCTAACCTTAGATTCTCTCCTAGCTCTACTAGTACTAGTTGCATTATCAATCTATTCTTTTGCAGAAACCACAGACTCAACCTCCCCCTCTTTTTCAGGTCTTCTAAATATTGGGGGTCTATTACCACTACAACATATTAGGCAAACGTCGGTGCTTTTTTTTTTTGCATATTTCGGCGCTTTAAAGTGCTGCAATATGCATTACCGGCACTTATTGCAAGCGCCGGATAAAGCACCGATATGTATGGTGTCGAAGCGCAAATACCGCCGCTTTCTCTAAGCGTTGCAATGTGTCTATTCTTTCGGTGCTTGTAAGCACCGGTATATACTGACGCTTGTAAGCGCCGCAATATACCGGCGCTTGTAAGCGCCAGTATATATAACGGTTTTAATTCACGTTATTTTGGGTTTACCGGCGCTTTTAAGCGCTGCAATATACTGGCGCTTACAAGCGCCGGTATATATAACTATTTTAATTTTTTTTTCACATTATTTTGGTTTAATATTTACAATAAAATAAACCCTTCAATAAATAGAATGTACCATAAAATTTAAAAATGTTCTTCAATATATAAATTGTACCATAAAATTTCAAAATGTTCTTCAATATATAAAATATATCATCATCCATAAAAATTCTTTTACTCAGTACAAAAGTCATCTCATGTACAAAAAAAAAAAAAAACAATCATAGGGCATCACACTTGACATCAATTTTGAGGTCCTCTACTAACCAATTGTTTTAGTAAAGACTTCAGCTCATCCATTTGGGATTGCATACTGTTCATTTGATCATCGTGCTTAGCTGTAATTTCTTCAATCTGATGCGATTGCTGTTCAATCTGATGCGCATGCTATTGATTTGTTTCTTCCATTTGTGCTCTCAGACTATTTATCTCTTTAGCATAAGCCCCATGGTATCCCATTTCATTCCTCATTTGAGCTGAAAGTCCAAACATAGCAGAGGGTGTAACTCCAAAACCCTGACCTCGAACACGACCGGAACTCTCTCCACCCATAAGCTCGGTGAAGACTTCATTTCGTATTGCTAAATTATTGCTAGCATTAGAGGATCCTGAAGCTGCAACAAGTTCAGCAACACGAGCTTCAGCTGTCACCTACAATTAGGAAACAATAAAGATTAAACTCCTCCCAATATTTAGTAGCTAATTACAGCGAAATATACATAAAACAAAAGGTGCTTATCATATTTTATAGAAAAAATGGCAGAATTTCCCCTATTTTTCCATAAAACCTCCTACAAGAAAAACAAATATACAATCCAAAAAAATGTAGCCAATTCACAACCAATTTTAACTGCTTTCATTCAATCAGTAGTCAACCAGAAATACAAAGGGATGAAAAAGGGAAATATTCCAAAACCATGGTCTTCTAACTATAATGGTTTTCAAAAGAAGTTTCAAGTGGTGAACATGGTGATAAATGTTTCAAACCAGATGAAACATTTCTTGCACCTCCTGTAGCACTAACTTTATACACAGTGCTGAAAACATAGGGGGTTTCTTAATACTATTTAAACAAGTACTACCAACAAAATTCAAACACTTAATCCATCAATCACTCTTAAACTTCATTTAGAGTTTTAGTCATTGCAAACCAAACTGACTAATAATTGTTTAGAAGATCATGTCATAAGTTCAAAGGAACAAGTTAAATTCTTGAAGTTGTTTTACTGTCCTAGAGCTGTTTCAATTTTCAGCGATGCCTTTTACGCTGAAATATGATCTGTTCAGACAGCAGCATCATCCCTAAAACATTTTTTCTTGACAAATGCCAAACCATTCTGATATTGATCCCCTCATTTTTCAACTTATAAGTTTTAATTGTAGAACAGAATGTGGAAGAAACTAATCACTAAAGCTTAAATTAGGAAAGACATTAATAAATTCACTTCATATACGAAAAAAGGAAAAGAAAAGGTCAATTATGATGCAACAGAAAATTTAATTCAAAATTGCACTAGCATGCTGCTTTTGTTCCATATATTATTTTGGGGAACATAAGAGCGCTTTTTTATAAGTAAAATTATATTAATAAAGCACCAGAAGAATGCAAATCAAAGCCAAAAGCTATTTAAAAGATAGAAAATCCACAAATTCTAAGAGGTCAACATTATTTACAAAAAATTCTATCTAAACCAAAAATTGAGGGTTTAGGGTTTCTAACTATCTCTAATAGCGCCAATAGGTCTTTCTAAACCAAAAATTGTGTCTAAACCCAAAATTGTGTCAAATCAACCTAAAAGAGAACTGTAAATCAAAGAGAGTTTTATATTCTTTGATCCAATCATAGCCTGTAAAGAGCCTATTTTTCAAGTCATATGAGAAATGTTAAACAGAGTGAAAATTTCTATAAGGAACTCATTAAGGTTTATTAAAGAAAGAGACCACATGATATTGAGAATATGAAATATGTAGATCACAAACCAGACAAGCACATGGTAGGATTACTAAATATCAACACAGAAACAAACATCCAAATCTGATTTAATCATAATATTAAAATTTCAAAAGCAGCATAAAGAATAAAAGTGCTCATAAAAACATACTGCATGCATTTTACATTTTTCTTTCAGTAAAATAATAATATTTGAACGCTAAGCTAAACCCATGATCACATGTTACATCTTTTTGTTGAGTTACACTAAGAGAGAGTTAAATAAATGGTTTTGTTACCATAAATAAAAACTAAACAAAATACTTATAAAAACAAAAACTATTTTCTCTTCTGTTTTAATTACCTTAAACAATTTCAAAAACCATTTTATATACTATAAACCGTTTTTATTACTAATCCAAATCAGATATATTTCTTAGTGTCTGTATTAGTGGTTATGGTCATATAACAAATCAGTACTTTTCAAGCTTTTAAATGAAAAAAAAGGCCAAAAAAAGATTTCAAAATAAAGTTAACTGCCTGTCAAATGTTCAAATTTTCAACATCAGCAGAAATTTAATCACATGAGAAAATAGAGAAAAGAAATGAAATTAGCAAAAATAATCAATGCTAATGCAGTCATTGTTGACATAAGATAGATTCATCTCCAACTACACAATAATAATCATTCTCAATCACTAATAGGGGGAATATATGATTACAACAAAGACAACACTGGCAATATGCAAAAAAACAAATTCCATTGTCATAAGAAAATGCTTAGCTTCCCAGTACTAAACTTTATAACAAAAATGTCATATCAAATATCCAAATATGATTTTATGAGCACTACTATTCTTAATAATAAATTTTACTCATAATTAAGATATATATACTTGACCAACTTTGACTGTTAATGGAAAAAAAATAAGATTATCGAACTAACCATGTATAAATAGCATTCCTTCTCTCTCATTTACTATAAAAAAAAAGACCTTGACAACTCGCAAACTCAGCTCGATTTCAAAATATATATATTTCAAAAATATTTTTATTTTAAAACAAATAAATATATACTACTTTTATTAAGGCTTGAAGTATCAAAATTTATATACTGAAGCTCACAAGCTTGGGCTTAAAACTCCAACTCGTCCGAGCTCGATGCTGATTTAAATTCAAGTTGAATCAAACTCATACTCGAGAAACGAGTACGAGTTAAGCTCGAGTCTGAATTTTCATGCTCGGCTCAAGTTCGAGTAGACCGTAAGTAGCTCAAGCCAAACTTGAGTACCCAAAAGCTCAGCTTATATCCGCCCTAAATATTAACAGACCTCTTCTCTAACCAAACTATGGGAATTAAGTTATTAGGTGGGTAAGTTTCCCTGCAACACAGCACCTAGCTACAAAAAAATTGAACAACACATACCCAATAGTTTGTAGAAATTAATGCTTTAATATACTAAAGAATTGGGTTTTCTAGACAGTTTGACACTAAATGGTCAATGTTATTTCAGGCTCTTTCCTATTTCCAAAGGCTGCTCCATGAATGCATTGAGATGTTGAGCTCATAGATAGATATGCGCATGCTATGGAAACAAGAAGTATAATGTTAGTGTCTTAGCCAGCTATGTTCCTTGATTACAACATCTATCGTATCAAACTACGGTAAGACTGGACTAAAGGATCTTAATAGTGACACATACAAAAAGGTCCAAGATGAATTTTAATATCTTCATTATCAACAACTTGATATCTGTCATCTAGCCTATAGGAGGCAGGAGGCAGTTTTCAGCTTTTCTTTCGGTGGTTTTGTATCCACAATTCAATCCAGCCCCATATTTCTTCAAAATAAAATTGGACCACATCATCTTGCCACAAGATTTAGTGTTATCTTCCCTATACGACCATCTGAAAGAGAAAAATTATTTAAAGAAAAATCATAAGATTCCTCAAATCTTCAAACTTAAAAAGAGACCATAACAATAGAATGCTGCCAATACACATTAACAAACAACTAACCTTCGTACAAGTGCACTGATTTCCTTCATTCAATCAAATACTACATCCAACAAATGTACAGTGAACGTACCATAAATTGTCGTGATGCATCATCAATAAAAGTCCCATCCTTGCATTTATGAGTTTCAGCAAAAAACTCTACGCATTTGGGCTCATTCCCATGTGTCATCTCATACTATGTACAAAAAAAGAGATCAAATTGTGACTCAATACACTACATCTCAAATGACAGATTGGATGAATGAAGCAAATTAACTCACATATTCATCTCGTCTTCTAGCAAAACTCTTTGAACCAGACATGTGAGGACATTTTTGTCTTTCACGTGCCGCTGTCCCTATAGTAGAATATTTCTACACTAATAATAAACCAATTGAATAATCAGTCATTATTAGAAAAATAGAAACAATAATAAAAACTCAATATAATTATCTTAAAACAACCTCACTCTGGTCAGAGAACCAGTAGTTCACCAATTGCTTCCACTGGTCTTGATCTACGCCTTTTGGAACATCATTGCTCAAAACTTGTTGTTTTGTTTTGTTCCTCACGTAGTCCCTTTTCAGCACATATCGGTAGTCCGTCCATTTTTTCCCTATCATCCTTAACAAAATCTTGTTTATCGCCTCAATCGTAGGGTAATGAAACTTCCTCTACCACAAAGAAAGGAAATCACCACAATTATTGAACTCAAACCCACTATGAGCCTGTTGCTCTTCAACATGCTCATTCGAAGATCCCACTACGATTCCTAAACTTACCAGTTCATTGTTTGGGTTTTCAGAAGTTACCTCGAAGGCACCTCGGAGCAAACCCAACACGTCATCTCGTCCCATGAAGCCAACTGGAACACTAGTGGGTTGTAAACTAGTGTGAGTATGGTCTATACGAGAGACTTTCTCCCCATGAAAAACCCACTCGGTGTAGCCTGGACTAAACCCATTATACAATAGCTGCCGATGAACAATTTCTGGTTCGAATGAATAACAATTACCACATCTCCTACATGGATAAACAATACTGCCACGACCACAAACTTTCTGACGTGCAAATATAATGAAGTTTGCAACACCATCCATATAGGCTTTACTTGACCTCAGTTTATCTATCCAACTTTTATCCATTTTTAGATGAACCAATAGACTTCCTTAAAACAATATCAAGAAAGTCAGAATTGAAATATTTTTGGCAAAAGCAGGCATAATCACAAACTTAGATAATACTAAATAATATTACTAAATATGAAATAATAAAATTATTATTATTATTATTATTAATTATTATATTATAATATAATAAAACTAATGACTCTGGAGAACAATAAAACTATAAATGGAGGTTGACATGAGCTACCCTATAAAAATAAAACTAATTTTCCTATAACTAAACCTATTATAGCCCAAAGGGCAGAACTAGTGACTCTGGGCAATCCGCTAGATTCAGATTGCGTATGAAGCAAAAGGCCCCTACGTATGCCATCTATTCTGCATCCACAGAGTTATCACCTCTACTTTAACAATGACAAAGAATTAATAACAAACACCATAACCTCTTCATCCTTAGGAGAGGATACCTATTGTATTACAACACAAAGAGAAAAAACTGGAAATGCTTCAATACTATTGATGTTTACTAAAGTATTCAAGAAAATCATATTACTTGACAAAAGTTAGTTTCTGTAAAATTCTACAAAAGTAGGTGTTCACATGTCTGCATATGATATTACAAAGATAAATATCTAGTTTAATCTTTCAGCATTACTTTTTTATGATTTTTTTTTTTATAAAATTTTCAATAGAACTCAATAATATATCATAAACAAACACCAATTAGTAGCATTAAACAAGAAAAGGTACTTGAAGAGGAATTTTGAAGAACAACAGCCCAAGCTCTCCTTGATGGTGAGAGAGGAAGAGAGGTCGTGGATGAGTTTCGGGGATGACTTGACCCGGATGTGGTTGAGCTAGAGGGGCAGGTCTGAAGGGTTGAGGAAGAAACTGACGTTGGATAGGAGAAAGCCGGCTGCGATCCTGACAATGGTTCATGGTTCTTCACGGAACAGACGGTGGCGCGATAGAGTGGGAGCAGAGAAAAAATTTGGGGGAAATCGTGGCAATCTACATTTTATATGTGAAATTTTTTGCATATACCAGCGCTTTGAAGCGCCGGAATATGCTCCTTGTCATATTGCGGCGCTTCAAAGCGCCAGTATATGCTAATCATCATATTTTAGCGCTTTCAAGCATCGGAATATGTAATCAGATTCGCATATAACGGCACTTTGAAGCGTTGTTAAATGTTCTTTGAATATTGCGATGCTTTAAGGAAGCACCACCAATAAAGCACCGGCGGTTATATATTGCGGCGCTTTTGTCAAGCGCCGAAATTAAAGCAACGGCAAATATCAATTATCTTGTAGTGTGCGTCCCCTCTAATTCAAAACTCTACCTCTAGCTTTAGCACGTCCATATGTCATCCTTAGACTCTGCATTAAAATACAGTTTATTTAGATCTTCTATTTCTTTAAGTTCTTATGTAGTTTACAAAATCATAAAACCTGGCTTTGATACCAAAATTGTAACGACCCATCCTGGGTTGGCCATTCCAGAGACGATGTCTGATAAGTGCTTAAATATTCGTATTTAAGCCCCTTAAATTTACATTTGTTAAGTTCCTAGTTGTGTTATTTCATGCTATTTTATGTCTTTTCTGTGTTTTCCTAGGTAATTGAAGAAAATGGAACACCATCTAGATTAGAGAACAAAGCTGGAAAAACTGAAAGTTGTTTAGTGCGATTGAGCGCACCAGAGCTCGTGCTCGCGAGAAGAAGGATTGAGAGCACTAGTATAAGATCAAGTGCACACGAGCAGGTAAACGACAAAACTTATTTTAGAAAGTAGGGGTAGGGTTTTGTTTGACAAGTTTGGGTTTCCAGAGGTCTCTAAACCTTATAAATAGGCCTGTAAACACATAAAAGAGGGAGGCTGCCCAAAGAGAAATTTTGGAGACGAATTGATGACTTGTCTAGGAAGTATTTTTGGGTTTCTTCTTTCCTTTATTTTATTTTATGAAGATGTTTAACATCAAACTCATGTGTAACTAAACTTTTTGTAAAGCTCGATTGAAGCCCTGATTATGTTTTTCCATATATGAATATTGTTGCCTTTGCGATAGTTGTGTTATGATGCTTAACTTGATTAATTCATGTTTTATTGAATTCCTCATATGTGTTTGCCTAATCAACATATGCATGTGGTATGGACTAGTTAGTTAGATCAATTTGGATGATTGAATCATGGGTTTAACAATAGTAACAAAAGAAATCCACGCCAGATTCTTGGGTTAATCAACATGGGAAACTGGGAGTATATAACATGCCCTAGGTCTTGTGTGTTTGTCGATTTCCACAGATATTAGGCTCTCTTAAAGAACAACTTAGTATACACCATGCTGAATCCTTTGAGAAAGAAAAGAGTTAGAGTATACACCATGCCTAACTTGTTACTTGGGGAAATCAATAGCTTAAGGAGTATACACCATGCCCTTAGGTTGGCAACATTAGGTATTCATAATGTGACTAAAGCATTGGCACACTATTTTATTGGGAAAGTATGACTAGTGGTGGATATCAAAGCCCTATGCTCTTATCATTATCAATTCAAACTCAATACTTATTTCTATTGTTTCATATTGCGAAACTAATTCTAAAATAACATATACCAATCCCTGTAGAGCTGATCTCACTTTTGCACACTATACTGCTATGTTGACCTTGTGCACTTGCAAGTCAAACCGTTCAATTATTTACTTCTTAATTTAGGTAGATTTTTGCACAACAATGTCATCACATTTTGAAAATCCCAGCACGACACATATATGCAACAATAAAAAATTTACCAGCTGCAAGTATTTACATCCAATCAACAGGGGAGATACATGTAATACATCTATTCGTAAAGTAAGGGTAAAGAAGTAATTTAATAAATGTGACATGAAATTAAAATAAAATATATGTGAAATGTTTATTATTTGAATAAAACAATTCTTAAAAAAAAAACTGGACACGCGGAGGCGTAGTTACAAAGAAAACTTAAAAAAAATCGTGGACAACATAAAGGAAAAGGAAATAGAAAAGAAAAAAAAGTTTTTTTTTCCTTTTAAAAAAAAAAAAACACGGCAACAGGTGGCAACACTTGTTGCCAAAAGAAAGAAAATGCATGCATGTGCACCACCTTAGCCAATTTCGCGGCAAACATAGGGGGTAGCTGAAGTTAAGATATATATATATAACTTTGGTTTAATTTATAAAAATCTTACCAAATCTTGTTTGGTTTCTCATTTCCTCAATTCAAACTACTTTATTTCTTTAAGCACTTGGGGATTGAAAGAAATGTTAGAAGAGTAAAATTTTGAAGGGGTTTATGGGAAAATTTATAGAGAAACACGAGAAGCTCTAAGAAAAACAGAAGGTGTTGACAATCAGCAACTGGGGGAAATTGCTGAGACAAGCAGAAAAAGGTAAGGAGGTGATCCACGGGTAGCTCTGAGTGCTACGTGGTGAGTTAGATTTACTTTAAGTAATCAAGATAAATATGAAATATCTAGTGATAATATTAGAATAAATTATTAACTTATGCTTTAGTGGTAGATGAAAGTTGGTTTATAGGTGTGATAGGAATAGTGGATGTGTAGAGAATTATTTTATAAGAAATAATATTATTGGAATAATGAGTCAATTTAATAATAAAAGCGATAAGTGAAATTCTTGATAAGTTATGGTTGATGATTTGATATGATTTATTAGGAGAGGAAATTTAGTGTATCTTGACAAGCTATGATTGATGATTTGATGTGATTTATGAGGAGAGAAATTTAGTGAAAATTTTCAAATAATAATTTGAGAATAATCAAGATAGCTAATTTAAATATTTGAATTCATGTTTGTTTTTATATTATTGTTCATATGCATATTTCTTATCATTATTCATATGCATATGCATAAAATAAAAGAACCAGGAGGGGGCCGCCGGTCTAATTGAAAAACTGTGACAGCTGGAAGTAAATGAAAACCATGACAACCAGTATATGCTGAAAGTAAATGAAAACCGTGACAGCCAGTATATGCTGAAAATAAAAGAACCGGGATAGGGTTGGTCTAAGATAAAAACATGTCGACATAAGAGAAGTCGTTCCCTAATAATAATTCATGCATTGTCTCTGTTTTAAATATTGATTGTATTACTGAAATGATGAAATATTGTTTGTTATTGTAAATTTGTAGATGATTTAGTCTCGTAGAGAGACAGTTATGGTGAGAAAGAAACATAGAAGTATGATATGATAAAAACTATCTAAACGATAGACTAGATGCTGTGAACCTCATAATGAGGTAATTAGGATATAATTGATGGTCTTAAAGTGAACAAATATATAAGAAGAAGAGATTGATAGAGAATGAGACTTATGATATGTGTAGTTATAGTAGAATGCTATTATCAAGTTATATGATATATAAATGATTAAATATTAAAAGACTATTTATATAAATCGAATACTTTTAGTAAATTTAATTCACTGAGCTTGTGAAGCTCATCCCTCATTGTACAATGATTTCAGGTAGTAGGCAGGATAGATAGTTTGGTGAGTTGAGTTTCAAATGAAACCATTTTCTGTAAGCCACGTACGCGTCCACATTCTCGGACTAATGAGAAAATAAATTAAATTTTTTTGTAAATATTCATGCATTTTACGTTGTATATAATGTTTAAGTCAAGATCAGAATGATATATCTCCCCTGTTGAGGGTTGAGGAAAAAAATTCTGTTGGTATTATTTTTTTAGTTACATATATGTGTCGAGCTGAGATTTTCAAAATGTGATGACATCGTCCCGGGAGTGGCAAACTCGGGATGGGTCATTACAATTATGGTATCAGAGCATTATGTTTTATGATTCTGTAGACTGCATAAGAATTTAAAGAAGTGGAAGATTAAAATAAATTATATTTTAATAGTCTGAGGATAATACTTGGACGTGCTAGAGCTTGAGTTAGAGTTGTTGATTCGAGAAGGCGTGGTAGGCCCCCAATATTTTGACAAGTCGAGGTTGAGTCTGAATCTTTGGTTCCTAAAAGGGAATGTGTTGACAGTATGATTGATATTAGTAAAAGTATGAGAGAATATGAAGTTGAAAGAGATGAGCTAAAATAAGCCCTTACACATTCTCTTGAGAAAATGAATGTAACAGATGATAGAGTTGATAGCCTATAGCATAGACTTGATGAACAGGCTAGAGCAGTCCCTAAGATTTTTGTAAATCTAGTAATGATAAATGTTAAAAAGGGAAAAAATGAGTTTATGCATGAGATGCAGAGAGATTGCTTTATTAGATATATTAAGTTGAATGCCTTATTGTTTAAAGGATCTATAAATCCTTTTAAGCCTGAGTTTGGGTGAAAAATGTAGAGAGATTATTTGGTACTTTACTAGTGACTAGCAGGCAGAGGGTCACCTTTGCTTCATTAGTGTTAGAAGGAGAAGCTTTAGAATGATGAGAGGATACTCTTGCCAGGGTAAGTGCATATGTTAATAGACCATTTAACATGGAAAAGTTTTAAGGAGGTTTTCCTTGATAAATACTTTCCTTAGACCTTTAGAGCTCAACAAGATAGAGATTTTATTTAAGGCAAATATATTGACTATGACTCAGTATGATAAGAGATTTGTGGCTTTGTCAAGGTTTGTACTGGAAATGGTAGACCTAGAGGAGAAGAAGTGTAAGAAGTTCATAGATGAACTATGTTTTAAGATTTGATCTAAACTATCTTACATAAGGCATATGAATTATGTCAGGTTGGTGGATGTATCACTTCAGATTTAGAAGGATGTGATGGAATTTAGAGGAATGAGGAATTAGCGGAAGAAGTCTAGATTGAGGAACCTAGAGGTGGTACCCGTATGAGTGTGCAGGGTGAGAGACCACCCAGAGGAGGTGTTCCTTATCATAGGGTGCTAAAGTACAGAGTCAAAGGCAAGCAGGATCTGTTACTTCTGTAGCTCAGAATACTATCGGTGGGACCCTTCGGTTTAAGAGACAGGTTATGGGAACTGGGAGTCATGGCAGAGGAAGTAAGTATGCCACTAAGGGGAAGTGGTAATCTGATATATGACCGAGAAAAAGAAGTTTGTTATAAATGTAATCAGATAAGATATTTATCTTGGAATTGCCTTAATTTAAGGTGCTTTGTATATGGAAAAGGTGGACATATCAATGTTGGTTGATATTAATGCAACCCATTCTTCTACATCCATTATTCATATGAAGTCTATTGAAGTATGTATTAGTACTTTGATGCATAATTTTATTGTTGAAGTCCCCACTAAAGATAGAGTGATAATCATAAATGTTTACAAGGGTTGTATGATTCGTATCAAGGATAGAGAGTTTAAAGTTGATTTTTTTTCTTTGAATATGGTTTACTGTTTTAAGGAAAATTTACTGTTCAAGATACTTGGACATGAGAAGTTAAATTTTCAAAGCAAAACTCAAGATACTTTCAAATTGTCTTATTTTTTCTTTGATTACTAGTAGATGGTTGAAGAAGGGTTATAAGGAGTATTTGGCATACATAATGGATTTAAAAAAGGAAAATAGGAAGTTAGATGAAATCTTAGTAGTAACAGATTTTTCTGATGTATTTCTTGATGAGTTGTCTAGGTTGCCTCCCTATAGGGAGATTAAATTTTCTATTGATGTGATACTAGGTTCATCACATATATCTAATAGCACCCTACAAAGTGACATCCACTGAGTTAAGAGAGTTGAAAGTTCAAGAGTTGTTAGATAAATAATTTATTCGATTTAGAGTGTCGTTATGAGGAGCCCACGTAGTGTTTGTGAGAAAGAAAGATGGAACAATTAGACTGTGTATAGATTACAGATAATTGAATAAGATAACCATTAAGAACAAATATCCTTTATCCAGGATAAATGTTTTATTTGAGGAGTTGTATGGAGCAAGGGTATTTTTAAAAAATAGACCTGAGATCAAGTTATCATCAATTGAGGATAGAGAAATGAGACGTGCCTAAGACTGCTTTTAGGATATGTTATGGCCATAAGTTTCTTGTGATGTCATTTGGATTGACTAATGTTCCAAAAACATTCATGGACTTGATGAATAAAATGTTTCAAACCATTTCTTGATAATCTTGTGGTTGTGTTCATTGTTAACATCTTGGTATATTCTAAGACTATGGAAGAGCATACAAAACATTTAGAATTGTGTTGGAGATTTCGAGGAGAGAGAGAGAATATATGCTATAAATTCCTAAATGTGAATTTTAGCTGAATGAAATAACTTTCTTGGAACATGTAATATCTGGAGATGACATAACAGTTGATCTACAAAAGGTAGAGGCAAGGTTGAGTTGGGAGAGACCAACTAATGTAACTGAGATTAGAATCTTCTTGGGGTTAGCTGGTTATTATAAAAGATTCTTTTAGAATTTTTTTATTATTATAGTACTGTTGACTAGATTGACCAGGAAAGAGGTGAGATTTGTATGGTGTGGGAAGCATGAGAAAAGTTTCCAATTACTAAAAGAGAAATTGACTACAGCTCCAGTATTGGTGCTTCATTCTGGTGATGAAGGATTTGGTGTATAGTGATGCATCCCATCAAGAGTTAGGATATGTGTTGATGCAACATGAGAAGGTAATAGTGTATGCTTCTAAGCAATTGAGGAATCATGAGAGAAATTACCCTACCCATGACTTAGAGTTGGCTGCCATAGTGATTACTTTAAAGATTGGAGACATCATTTGTATGGAGTCACTTGTGAGATATTCATTGATGATAAGAGTTTAACATACTTACCTACCCAGGGAAAGTTGAATTTGAGGAAAAGATGGTTGATGGAGTTGGTTAGTGACTATGATTGTACAATTCGCTATCATCTAGAAAAATGTGAAGGTGGTAGCTGATGCATTGAGTAGAAAATCTACAAGAAGATTGTCTGCTATTGAAAATCATGATGTGTAATTGATGACAAATTTAGAGAAATAAGAATGAAGTTGAATATCAGTAATAGAGGATCATTATTAACAAATATGGTTGTACAGTCATCCATAGTAAAATTCTTGTTAGAGATGCAAGGTAGAGATAAAAAGATAGAAAAAAAAATTAAGCATTGAGTGCTTACTAGAAAGCAATATGAGTTCAAATTTGAAAATGAGAGTATTTTGGTATTAGAATATAGGATTTGTGTTCCCAATGACGCGGGGTTGAAAAAGAAGATATTGAGAGAGGTACATGATGACGTATATTCGATGCACCCGAGTAACATTAAGATGTATAGAGGTTTGAGACAAAACTTCTGGCGATCAAGATTGATGAGGGATGTAGGTGAATATATTTCTAGATGTTTGGTTTGTACGTAAGTGAAATTAGAGAATAAACATCTGGGAGACTTACTACAACCTCTTCCTGTGCTCAAATGACTATAGAAAAATATGAGCATAGATTTTATTTCTGGATTTTCCATACCCATAGAGGTTATGATATAGTGTAAGTGATAGAAGATAGACTTTCTAAGTCATCTCAGATTCTTCCAACTAAAAAAAATTGGAGTCCTAAAAAGTTGGTTAAACTATATGTAGCTAAGATTGTGAGGTTGTATGCGATACTATTAAGCATAGTGTTAAATGGAGATGTTAGAGTTACATCTTGGTTTTGGAGAGGCTTTCAGAAAGCCACGAGTACGCAGTTACAATTTAATATTGCTTTTCATCCTCAACAGATGGGTAGAAGGTGAAGAACTCCAGTATATTGGGAAGAAGTGGGAGAGAGAAATATATTTGGTCCATCAATTATTGAGTTAACAACTGAGAGGATCAAACTGGTTAGAGAGAACCGTAAAGTAGCACTGAGTAGACCAAATAACTATGTTGATAATAGAAGAAGAACTCTTGAATTTCAAGCAGGTGATTCGGTGTAATTAAAAATATCTCCATAAAAAGGTGTGTTGAGGATCAAAAAGAAAGGAAAGTTGAGTCTGAGGTAAGTAGGACCCTATGAGGTTATTGAGAAAGTTGGACTAGTTGTGAATAGCCTAGATTTACCTCCAGAGTTGAAGCAGTGACATAACATATTCCACGTTTCACTTTTGCGAGAGTGCTTAATTGATAAATCTTATAATATTTCGAGTCAAGCTGTAGAAATTCAGAAGATTTGACTTTTATACAAGTGCCAATGAGAAATTTAGACAGAAAAGCACATGTCTTGTGTAAAAAAGAAAGAAAGAAATTAATTCCATTAATTCAAGTTCCGTGACAAAATAAGTATGTTAAAGAAATTACTTGGGAGCATGAAGCAAAAATGATGAAAGAATACCCCAAACTCTTTCATGAATTAGGTAAGAAAATTTCGGGGATGAAATTTTTGTAAGGTGGGTAGAATTGTAATACCCGTGTTCGTAAAACAAGGGTAAAGAAGTAATTTAATATATGTGACATAGAATTAAAATAAAATATACGTGAAAGGTTTATTATTTGAAT
This sequence comes from Bretschneidera sinensis, assembly GCA_023935145.1. NCBI lineage: Eukaryota > Viridiplantae > Streptophyta > Magnoliopsida > Brassicales > Akaniaceae > Bretschneidera > Bretschneidera sinensis. Next base: position 95,484,445 of record CM043699.1, read on the forward strand.
AAAACAATTCTTAAAAAAAAAACTGGACACGTGGAGGCATAGTTACAAAGAAAAAATTCTTTAAAAAAAGTGTGGACAACATAAAGGAAAAGGAAAAAAAAAAGAAATTTTTTTTTAAAATTTTTTTCAAAAAAAAAAAACACAGCAACAGATGGCAACACTTGTTGCCAAAAGAAAGAAAATGCATGCATGTGCACCACCTTAGCCAATTTCGTGGCAAACAAAGGGGGTGGTTGAAATTAAGGTTAATATATTTGGTAAGATTTTTATAAATTAAACCAAAGTTATATATATATAACTTTGGTTTAATTTATAAAAATCTTACCAAATCCTGTTTGGTTTCTAATTTCCTTAATTTAAACTACTCTATTTCTTTAAGCACTTGAGGACTGAAAGAAAGGTTGAAAAAGTAAAATTTAAAGGTTGAAAAAGTAAAATTTTGAAGGGGTTTACTGGAGAATTTTTTAGAGAGGCACGAGAAGCTCTAGGAAAAACAGAAGGTGTTGATGATCAGCAACCGGGAGAAATTGCTGAGAGAATGAGGAAAAGGCAATGAGGTAATCCACGGGTAGCTCTAAGTGCTACGTGGTGAGTTAGATTTACTTTAAGTAATCAAAATAAATATGAAATATCTAGTGATAATATTAGAATAAATTATTAACTTATGCTTTGGTGATAGATGAAAGTTAGTTGATAGGTGTGATAAGAATAGTGGATGTGTAGAGAATTATTTTATTAGAAATAATATTATTGGAATAATGAGTCGATTTAAAACTAAAAACGATAAGTGAAATTCTTGATGAGCTATGGTTGATGATTTGATATGATTTATGAGGAGAGGAAATATAGTGGATCCTGACCAGCTATGATTGATGATTTGATGTGATTTATGAGGAGAGTAATTTAGTGCAATTTTTCAAATAATAATTTGAGAATAATCAGGATAGCTAATTTAAATATTTGAATTCATGTTTGTTTTTTTATATTATTGTTATATGCATATTTCTTATCATTGTTTATATGCGTATGCATGAAATAAAAGAACTGGGAGGGGCCAGTCTAATTGAAAAACCGTGACAGCCGGTATATGATGGAAATAAATGAAAACCGTGACAACTGGTATATGCTGGAAATAAATGAAAACAATGATAGCTGGTATATGCTGGAAATAAATGAAAACCATAACAGCTGGTATATGCTGGAAATAAAAGAACCAGGAGGGGGTCGGTCTAAGATAAAAACATGTCGACATGTGGGAAGACGTTCCCTAATAATAATTCATGCATTGTATCTGTTTTAAATATTGATTGTATTACTCAAATGCTGAAATGTTGTTTATTATTGTAAATTTTTAGATGAATAAGTCTCGCAGAGAGACAGTTATGGTGAGAAAGAAACATAGAAGTATGATATGATAAGAACTATCTAAATGGTAGACTAGATGCTGTGAACCTCATAACGAGGTAATTATGAGATAATTGATGGTCTTAAGGTGAACAAATATATAAGAAGAAGAAATTGATAGACAGTGAGACTTATGATATGTGTAGTGATAGTAGAATGACATTATCAAGTTATATAAATATTTTAATATTTAATTATTTATATCTCATATAACTTGATAATAGCATTCTACTATCACTAAACATATCATAAGTCTCATTCTCCATCAATCTCTTCTTTTTATATAAATAGTTCATCTTAAGACCATCAACTATCTCATAATTACCTCGTTATAAGGTTCACTGCATATAGTCTACCATTTAGATAGTTCTTATCATATTATACTTCCATGTTTCTTTCTCACCATAACTGTCTCTCTGTGAGACTCATTTATCTATAAATAAATTTACAATAACAAAACAACACTTTAGCATTTTAGTAATAAAATCAATATTTAAAACAGATTAAATGCATGAATTATTATAAGGAAATGTCTTCCCACATGTCGACATGTTTTTATCTTAGACTGACTGCCTTCTCAATTCTTTTATTTCATTTAGACTGGCCCTTTCCCAGTTCTTTTATTTCCAACGTATGCCGGTTGTTATGGTTTTTCATTTATTTCCAGCATATACCGGCTGTCACGGTTTTTCATTTAGACCGGCCCCCTCCCGATTCTTTTATTTCCAGCATATACGGGCCGTTATGGTTTTTTCATTTAGACCGGCCCCCTCCCAGTTCTTTTATTTCATACATATGCATATGAACAATAATATAAAAACAAACATGTATTCAGACATTTAATTAGCTATCCTGCCTTTTCTCAAATTTCTATTTGATCAATTTCTCTAATTTCTTCTCCTTATATATCACATCAATTTATCAACCATAACTCATCAAGAATTTCATTTATCACCTTCATTATTAAATCGACTCATTATTCCAATAATATTACTTTTCATATAATAACTTTCAACATATCAATTATGCCTATTATACTCATCAAACAACTTTCATCTATTATCAAATCATAGGTTAATAAGTTATTCAAATATTATCACTATATATTTCCTATTTATCTTGATTACTTAAAGTAAATCTAACTCACCATGTTGCACTTAAAGCTACCCATGGATCACCTCCTTGCCTTTCCTGCTCATCTCAGCAATTTCCTCCGATTGCTGATCGTCAACACTTGACATAATATTCATATTAAATTCTAATTTATTCTTTAGTTATTCCATAATTCACACCCTTTTAAAACTCCCACTTTGAATTCTGAAAAATTTCATGCTAAATTTCAAAAATAAACTTCACGTTATCACCTTCTGTTTTTCTTAGAGCTTCCCGTGATTCTCTATAAAATTCTGCCGTAAACCCCTTCAAAATTTTGCTCTTTCAATCTTTCTTTCGATCCCCTAGTGTTTAAAGAAATAGAGTAGTTTAGATTTTAGATTGCAGAAAACCAAACAGGATTTGGTAAAACTAATCAAACAAATCAACAAAAAAACAATTTTTATATAAATTTCTATCGCCAGCCACCGTTGCATCGTTTCAACAAATGGTGCTTAGTGTTGCACCAGCCTTCAAGTGTCCTTAGTGTCCCATGTGCATGAAATTGATGCAATACCTGGACTTCCAGGTGTTGCACACTTTTTTTTTCTTTTTTATAATTAATTTAATTTAATTTTTTTATTTTTACTTTATTACTTTTTTCTTTAGTTTACTACCTTGAACGTCTGTTTTTTTAAATTTTTTTTCTTTCTTTGTAACTACACTCCACGCATCTAGTTTTTTTTCAAAAGAATTATTTTATTTAATAATAAGTCTTTCATGTATATATTATTTTATTTCCATGTAATATCTATCAAATTACTTCTTTACCTATATTTTACGAATACAGGTATTACAGAGGACGAGGTGGACGCGACCCTACTGGAGATCAGAGGGGTTATGGCTGTTGAAGAGAGGGAATAGTGAGAGTTTTCCGCAAACACTGTTCCCAGCTATATTAGGGAGGAGGATTTTGAGGTGATCCAAATGGCAGATCATATCCCGGGGGAATATGCCCTTAAGTTAGCCAGGGTCGGGGAGAGGGCTTGTGATGCCCTTCCGAGTCGTGCGCCCTACGAGCTATGTGTGTACGAGCAGCACATGAGGGTTGGGCTACGCTTTCCCCTACACCACTTCTTCTGTGTCGTTCTACGGTACTTTGAAATAGTGTTGTGCCTCTTGGTACCGAACTCGGTACGGCTGATCATAGCCTTCATCTGCATTTGCTTTGAAGTGGGGGGATTGTTGAACCTCGACGTTTTCAAGGTCCACTTCTAGATAAGCAAGCACGACTAGGCTGGATGGGTCGTGATCAGCTTGCGGGCGAAGAGAAGGTTGCTGAAGAAGACGCCATCTTTGATCAAAAGGTGGAAGAAGTGTTTCTTCTTCGTTTGGGTGAGAGTGACTTCGGGGTCCCGCTCACGTGGATCGAGCAGGGAAATGTAAGAAGTCGAGCCTTTTTCACCGTGAGTAGAAGACGATGAGCACTGTGGTGTTCGCGCCTATGGATGTGGAGGTTCTTTACGATAATGAGGAGTTAGCAAGGCGCGGTCTTTACCCTCCGTGCCCCGAGTCATCTATAGAGAGTGGTAACCTTGTGCCCACTGCTTTATACTTTGGTTTTTACTGCTTGCATTTTGCTTTATGTCACTTCCCTTATACTTCATACTTATGGTTTTCTTTGGATGTCTTGGATAGAGATGGAGGCGACGGCTAAAGCTAAAAAGCGAGCCAAGAAACTCACTTTGGAGTGAAAGAATGCCGCCCAAGCGGAGAAGCAGTCCGTTTCTGGCTTTGGTGAAAGGAAGAGGCCTCAGGCTCCTCCCAAGGGAGAGGCCGCTCGCTATGGGTTTCACCTTAGTGTTTTTTGTTTCTCTTTGTTCTTCAAGGCCGATAGTGCCTTTGTAAGCTTAACTTTTACAACTTAATGAAGTTTCCTGTTTATCCTTTTAACTTGTCTTTTATTGCAATTGTGCTATTGTTATTATAACTTCAATTAACCCAGCTGCTTCATGAGCCACACTCGAGACGCGAGCTATTGGTTGAATCGTCGGAGGTTTTCTGCGTTTCAAGTATGAGGAACGGGTTTTCCACTTAGTTCCTCGAGCTCGAAGGTGCTGGATCGGCACAGCCTCTTAATGCGGTACGGGCCTTCCTAGTTTAGGACCAACTTTATTGTTTCTCGTGGGCAGGATACTTCATTCTTTCATAGGACGAAGTAGTGTAACCTGAAGCTTTTGCTTCAGACCTAAGATTTGTAATACTTGGCAACCCTCTGCTGATAGACGGTTAATCGGATCTAGGCCTTATCCCGAGCTTTATCAATGAGATCAACATTTATCCGTAGGGCTTCTTCGTTGCTGTTGCTTTCGAAATTCTATACTCATAGTGAAGGCACCCCGATTTCTAAGGGGATGACTGCTTTGGAACAGTAGGCCATGAAGAAGGGGGTCTCCCCAGTAGGTGTTCGGGTGGTGGTCCAATATGCCCAGAGTATGTTTGGTAAGTGGTTGGTCCACTGTCTTTCTGCTTTGTCTAATATCCTCTTGATGCCTTGCAAAAGCATTCTGTTGGTTACTTCGGCCTGCTCATTGGCCTATGGATACCCGACGGAGGAGAAGCGGTGTTCGATGTGGAATTATTCACAGAACACTTTGAATCGAGCACTATCGAATTGTTTGCTGTTGTCCGTTACCTATATACGGGAATGCCGAAATGGCACACTATGGATTTCCAGACAAAGCTCCGAGCCTGATGGTCGGTTATGCTAGCTAGTAGTTCAACCTCTACCCACTTAGTGAAGTAGTTTATCGCCCCACATGGCAAAAAGGAAGCGGACTAGTGATTGAGGTAAGAGGATTCACCAGTCGATGGGGATCACAGAGTATTGCTGAAACCTCTTGCACTTCTTGACCAATTCCATGGCTTCTCTTCGCATACTGGGCTAGTAGTAACCTTGGTGGAGAATTTTGAAGGCAAGGGTTCGGCTTTCGGGGTGGTTTCCATAGATTCATTCGTGAACTTCCCGAAGGGCATAATTGGTCTCAGTTGGCCCTAGGCACTTTAGATAGGGCGTTGTGAGGCCTCTCTTGTATAATTGATTGTCTATAATCGTATACTGTGACGCTTGAAAGATGATTTTTCTGGCTTCGCCTCTTTGCCTGGGGAGCTAGCCATCCTGAAAATATCGGAGGATTAGATCAACCCAAGTTTCTACTTCGGTCATAGACAGCGCAGGGATCTCCTCTAATGAGGACATGGCTAACAAATGGGATGCAGATTCTCTTCAAGTTCCAATTGGTTTAGTTACAAGAGCTTGAGCTAAAAGGTTCAAGGAAACTCTCAATGGACTGATTCAACACATTTGGACTAAGAATCATCTTTGGGGGCCCAAGGATGATGCTATATGTGATCCACAATGATGGGTTTCCTTAATTCAAACTTTGGAATAATCTTGCAAATCTTAGTTTCCCAAAATTGGAGACTTACTCGTTTTGGTTGGCTCATCAAAGAAAATGGCTGGCTGCAAATTTTACTTACTACCTTTTTTTAATTGTTTCCTTATTAATTTAATTTCTGAATTATAAGGCTTGCATGCCAAGTTAGGTACTTTCCTTATTTGGATTTTAGGTTACCAGAATTCTATTTAGGTTTATTTCCTATTTCTTAGTTTCCTTTTCCTAATTGGTTACGAATTCTCATGTATTTAAATAGCCATTGGCTTTTTAGAATAAGACAATTCAGATTTGATTCATACTTTGTGAGAGAAAATTCTCTTTGGTTCTTTTAGAACTTCTGAACTTATCAGAGTCTCCGTGGCGTTCATCTTCGACTTATCAATCAATCCTTCCATAATTGATTGTGGTGTCTTCATTATACCAAGGTTCTTGCTTCAATATAAGCAACGGGTCGCGGTTTAATATAAACAATGGGTCGCGGTCTCACATAAATTTGCTTCTAGACGATCTTGGAAGTCTTCTTGATCCATCAATTTCTTAGTTCTTGGTGTGGATCATATCAGTTGGTATCAGAGCCTTCTAGCTGCAGGTTTGCTTATCTTTTGTTTTGATTCATAAAAAAACCGTGAGAAAAAAACGAAATTCAAAAAAAAAAAAGAATGAATTTCCAGTTTAGAAAAAAAAAATGTGAAAAAAGGTGTGTGATATTTAGATTCAATCCTTTCAATTTCTCATCTTTGTTTCCTTGTATTCTAGCCTTTAAATCCAAAATTCTTTGTGAGTTATTGGTGAATTGTTGCTGAAAACTTTGATACTCGTTCGGTTAGTTTGATAAGAATCTATAAAGGATTATTACGAGTGGAAAAAAGGCAAGAGTGGTGAGCACATAAGAGGGTAAAAGCAAATATGATTTTTGTGTAAAAACACGAGTGAAATTGAGTGACTCATTCTTTGAGTGAAACACATAAGGGAGTGTGTGAGGTCTTTTTGTTCTTTTTTTTCTAACTTTGTTTTTGCAGCAAACATGTCAGATAATAAGAACAAAAATAATTTCGGAGATATGTCAGGAGAGGTTGACCCGAAGTTGCCCATGGAGGTGTTAATGGGTGAGATGAGGAAAACGTTGAGAATGGAGATGGAACAGGTTCATGAGCGGATAGATCGGGTAGAGAATGCACGTGTGGGGTAGCAACAAAATGCTCCTAATATGCATAGGAGGGAGAGAGTTCAACCTAGGGGAGAGAGAGTTAAAGATGAGGGATACACTGCCCAAGAAGAATTGTTGGTTGCAAGGAGAGCTCTAAGTGTGCAAATCAAAGAAGATGACGAAGTACAGTGAGAAAACATCTTTCATACTAGATACCACGTGCAAAACAAGGTATGTAGTGTGATTATTGATGGAGGTAGTTGTACTAACGTTGCTAGCACTACATTGGTTGAGAAATTAGGGCTGCCAACAATTAAACATCCTCGGCCTTATAAGTTGCAATGGCTCAATGATAGTGGTGAAGTGAGAGTGAACAAACAGGTGTTAGTTCCCTTACGGATTGGAAAATATGAAGATGAAGTTTTGTATGATGTAGTTCCGATGCAAGCTGTACATTGTTACTAGGCCGGCCATACCAATTCGATCGGCGTGTTAAGCATGATGGCTTCACCAACAAATATTCGTTTGTAAGAAATCAAAGAACAATCACTCTAGTTCCTTTGACATCAAAGTATGTTTATGAAGATCAAGTGAGGTTATAAAAAGAGAGTGAGCAAACAAAAGAGGGTGAGAAAAAGAGAACGAATGAAAATCAGAAAGAGAAAATGAGAGAGGCCAAAAAAATTGAGAGAGAAAATAAGAGAGCTGATTCGGCCATTGAGAGAAAAAAGCAAATTTCTATACAAGAATGAGTGAAATAAAAAGTGTGATGGTTTTAAATCAGCTAATGATTGTACTTTTGTACAAAGAGGCATTAAACACTAACCAATTTGACTCATCTTTGCTTAGTTCTATTGTTTCTCTTTTACAGGAGTTTGATGATATCTTTCCCAAGAAGATTCCATATGGCTTACCTCCTATTCAAGGAATTGAACATCAAATTGATTTTGTGCCCGGTGCTACAATTCCAAACCGACCAGCCTATAAAAGCAATCCAGAGGAGACAAATGAGCTATAAAGGCAAGTTAATGAATTGATAGAAACGGGGTACGTGAGAGAAAGCATGAGTCTGTGCGCCGTTCTGGTGATTTTGGTTCCTAAAAAGGATGGGACGTGGAGAATGTGCGTTGATTGTAGAGCAGTCAACAATATCACAGTAAAGTATCGACATCTTATTCCTCGCTTAGATGATATGCTAGATGAACTACATGGTGCTTGTGTATTTTCTAAAATTGATTTAAAAAGTGGATATCATCAAATAAGAATGAAAGAGGGTGATGAATGGAAAACTGCTGTTAAAACGAAATATGGTTTATATTAGTGGTTAGTATGCCATTTGGACTAACAAATGCACCAAGTACCTTCATGAGATTAATGAACCATGTTTTGCGAGCTTTTATAGGTAGATTCATTATTGTTTATTTTGATGATATTCTCATTTATAGCACAAACTTAGATGATCATGTTGTACATTTAAAATCAATTTTGGATGTGCTTAGAAAAGAGAAGCTGTTTGCTAACTTGAAGAAGTACACTTTTTGCACCGATAAACTTGTGTTTCTTAATTTTGTTGTGAGTGCACAAGGAATACAGGTTGATGAAGAGAAGATCCATGCAATTAAAGAATGGCAAAGTCCCACGAGTGCAAGTCAAGTTCGTAGTTTTCATGGACTTGCTAGTTTTTATAGGAGGGTCATGAAAGACTTTAGCAGTATTGCCGCACCGCTTACCGAAGTCATCAAGAAGCACCTTGGATTCAAATGGGGAGACAAGCAAGAGAAGGCGTTCCAATTTATCAAAGAAAAATTAACTCATGCTCCTTTACTTGCTTTGCTTGATTTTACTAAATCCTTTGAAATTGAATGTGATGCATCAGGTTTGGGTATCGGTGCAGTTCTTATGCAAGGAGGAAGACCAATCGCATATTTCAGTGAAAAATTAAGTGGAGCAGCTTTAAACTATCCAACTTATGATAAAGAATTTTATGCATTGGTTCGAGCATTGGAAACATGGCAACACTATCTTTGGCCTAAGGAGTTCGTGATTCACACCGATCATGAGTCCTTAAAGCATATAAAAGGTCAACACAAGTTGAGTAGGAGACAAGCACGATGGGTAGAATTCATTGAGACATTTCCATATGTCATTCGATACAAGCAAAGTAAGGAAAACATCGTTGCAGATGCACTTTCTCGAAGGTATGTATTAATTTATACTCTAGATGCAAAATTACTTGGCTTTGAGTACATTAAAGAATTGTATCCTTCAGACACCGATTTTTGTGAGGGGTTTCGAGCTTGTGAGAAAAATGCAGTGGGTAAGTTATTTAGGCATGAGGGTTTCTTATTTTGGGAGAATAAGTTGTGTGTACCGAATTGCTCTTTGCGTGATTTGTTAGTAAGGTAATCCCATAGAGGAGGTTTAATGGGTCACTTTGGAGTTACTAAGACCTTAGCTGTTTTTCAAGAAGACTTCTATTGGCCACACATGAAAAGAGATATTGAGAGAATTTGTGGTAGATGTGTCACATATAGGCAGGAAAAATCTTGAGTGCAACCCTGATTACACCCAAAGTATAACGCGGTAGTTGTAGCACAGCTTTGGGGTGTCAATTCCACAGGGAAACATGAACTACAAGGAAAGTGTAAACTTTAATATGAAACCGTAGAATCTAAATGAGAGAATCTGAGTAGTGTGAGAAAATTGTGTAATTGTAATGAAAAATATAATGGAAGCAACAAGGTTTCGGGAATCCTCCCTAGGTTCGTTGCCTTATTCCAATATCAATTCAGTTTTTTTTTTATCTCAATTGCAAGTTTCACGTCCCAAATAAGCAATCGGAAAATATTCAATCAAGTACATATATAAACCGTGATATAATTGATATGAATTACTCTTTACTTTCGAGTTAAGCACACGTGACCTATCCTATAGATTTATCAAGAAATGACAATATATCTTTAATGACAATATTGCAGTAATGGACAAACCTAAAAGATAAATCTACTAGACTCAATCATTCCCAAGCAACGTCGCATAAGAAAAACATGACTAGACTTATATGGAGAAGAAAGATACAATCACCAGATTAAGAGAAAAATCTTTTAATTAAATTAAAGAGTAACTCATACAATGTTTTGATAATAAATCCAAACTACAACTGAATCAATAATGGAAAATATGAACAACTACACCTAGGGATTCATCCTTTCGCCTTGCTTGGAGATTAGTTAGCCATGGGGTTCATGCTTGAACACTTGATGGGGGAGAATGTGGCAGCCTTGATGAGTTTTCTAGCCTTCAATGAATAATAATCCCTTTTATCAAACACTAAGTGATCTATTTATAATACAAGAGGTCAAAAGGTGTTTTTGGGTTTAAACTATCATTAAAACCCTAATTAGGTCATGATTCATAGCAGGGGACCGTGTGCGTGCCGCGGCTTTGTCTATTCCTTGGTTGGGTGAGCTTCTGGGTGATGTGGCTCTCTCTTCTAGGCACCGCGGCTCTGTCTGATGGTGGAGTCTGGAGGTTCTGGGCGCCTAAGCCCTGACTGGTCTGGGCCTAGGTGCACACTAAAGGCTTCCTTGCCCATAAACCCTTCATCTTGTCCTTTCAGAAGCACTCCTTCACTCCAATACTCATGGAATCTTCGAGCTGTAAGCAATGATAGCTTTTCCATCTCTTTTAAACTCAAAGTACCTGAAAATGCACCAAAATAGATCAATGATCCAAGAATGACACTTTAGAGTTGTTAACGTATAAAAGTGCAATTAAAAACTAGATCAACCCTAAAATGCTAACAATTAAGTACTGTTAAGATGCATTTTATGACTCTCATCACAACCCCCAACTAGCTTATTGCTAGTCCCTAGCAATTCAAGCGAAAACAAGAGATGAATTATACGGTAGGAATCAAGACAAAGTAAAGCAATGTTAGTGTTAAACTAGGAGCAATTCACTTTTTGTCTCAGAAATCGCACATAACACACATCACATAGAATCATTAAATATCACCAAAGTCCAAAAGTAATCCAAACATCAATCTTAAAATTGTTATCGACTCTTAACATCTATCTTCCCATAATCCATTAATCCGAACACCCGGATGATTTTATACATAACATTCATGAATACAAGTCTTGGTCTCTAAAAACATAATAAATTGCGTGGCATCAATCACAGGTCAAGCTTTATAGGCTTTTTTTTAAATCACTCTCCACTATTGTAGAAAAATCACACTACCTTGGATCAATAGGTCTTTAATAAGCTTGTAGTGTTATGCAAGGTAAAGGTTAAGAAAGAACGGGAAGGTTTCAAAAAATAAAAGAACTTAATCTCTTAGTTTTAAACACAGCCTTCTTTAAGCACTGGATAACCTTACTTCAACACCCAACTCTTTCAACCATTTTTTATAAGAGCATATCTCTTGATAAGTCACCACTTTTCTTTTCTTTTCCTCTTTCTTTGCTATACTTCACTTCTCTTTTTCTTCTTTCTTATTTTTATTTTTTTTTACTCTTTCCACAACCCCTAACTTATCTCCTTTAATGTACTTGGGTTATGACAGTAATATTTTTTCATATTTCCATCCTTACTCCTCTTAAGTGCTTCCTAACAAATGTGTATAACTAAGTTCTTTTAAAAGAAGGGTAAGGATAAAATATTTTTAGGCTCATAAAGGTGAGTAAATAGGCTATTGAAAGAAACAAGGCTCAAATTCTTTTTCAAGAAAATTCTCAAACAAGTGACTAGCGATAGATATAGCAAGGGTAAGTTTGAAAGGCTCAAACGATCCAAAAATGACCTACATCATATCTTAAGTAGTGTGCATTCTAGGAATTCGCCTCAAGTGATTATCAAATAAGTTCTAGAGCTTGTCGAGACCGCAAAAGTATTCACAAAGCAATCGCACATAAAACTTCTCTAAATGTTTTAGACTAATCATACAATCTTACCGCAAACTAGAGTCTCAAACCAAATGAAGATTGATACTTAAATTATTCTCAAACCGAAGCAAGATTTAATTTCTTCTAAATGCTATATGCTATCTCAATTAAGTTCATATCATTGACATGTGAAGTAACTCCAAGGCTGCAACGCATTCTAAAAACAAACAAAAAGGGAAAATGACACCAAGCAGTTCAATGGAAAAAAAAAAGAAATATGTTTCTTCCACCCCCAACTTAAAAATTGCATTGATCTCAATGTGAAAGAAAAGGTAAAGGAAACTCCCTTTGTAAGCAAAAATGCACAGAAGCTGAAAATTGTGCACCACCATTTGAACTGAATGCTCATCTTTGTCCCTGAAAAGAAAAAAACGAAGAAAAAAAAACGAAGTTAATACTGGAAAACAACAAAATACTAATAATAAACAAGAAAAAGAAATATGAAAAACAATAAAAATAAAAAGGATAAGCTGTAGGGTGCCTCCCATGAGCGCTAAGTTTTATGCCTTCAGCCGACTCTCTTATTCCCTCCTAGACAAACATAGATTGGATGCACCAGCGACTGCTTCACTGCCAAATTTGGTGCTTGTATGCTTTGGAGAGGCCTCAAAGATGTCATCAGTAACATCTGCAGATTCTGGCTCAATATATGCTTTTGTGAAACCATGGGTGTGGATTGACTCCAATGGATTAAGGAGATGGACCTTTTCCATGAGTGAGTCAGTCATGTATACTTGATGGCTCTCATCCACATCCTCTGATTTGTTTGTCATAGGGATGTGTAATGACTTAACACTTTGGGTCATAATGGCATTTACCTCCTTCAAATTCTTTTGCGCCAGGTGTTGACCATGGGGTGTGGACTGAGCTTGGGAAGGGAACTTACCTCGCTCATTCACACTCAAGGATTTCATCAATTTGGACACTTGGCTTTTTAGATCCTTATGTTCTTCAACAACCTACTTAATTAAAGATTCAAGCCTTTGATTAGTCTTACCCTGTGCCTCAATAAAAGCATGCAAAGTTTCTTCTAAAGGACTCCTAGAAGGTGCAGGTGCATGATATGGTGCAGGATATGATCTAGGGGGTTGTGCAGGCGGCTGGTTTTCAAACTTCCAGCCAAGATTGGGGTGATTGCACCACTCCGGATTATAGGCATCAGAGAAGGGTGAAATTGGCTTCTTGTACATACCTAAGGCATTACATTGTTCCACATACATCCCTCTCATCTCCGCAAATGTGGGACATTGATTACACCCAAAACATAACGCAGTATTGTAGTACAACTTTGGGGTGTCGATTCCACAGAGAAACAAACTAATTACAAAAGAAATCTACTAATTAAATTAAAGAATAAAATATAGCAATGTTTAATGAAAATAATACCAAACTACAACTGAATCAAATAAAGGAAAAAAAGAACAACTACACCTAGGGATTCATCCCTTCGCCTTGCTTGAAGACTAGCTGGCCATGGGGGTCATTGTTGTGAGTTTTAATTTACTCGCAAGCGCATGAGTCGTTTGCAGTATAGTGTTGTGCAAGTGCGAGGTCGAATCCACAGGGAATTGCGTTGTGAAAGTATATTTTTAATCTAAACTAACTCTATCTTAACCTAGTTCCAAATTTCAGAATGATACTGCAAAACAAATTAAAACTAAACTAAGTTGATTTTAAAACTAATAATAAAAAGCACTAAAGTTTCTGAATCCACCCCACCAAAGTTTAAGCATATATGTTCTAAAAATATAGCCTATCAAAACATTCAATGAATCCAACTATAAGACAAAAAACAAAGAATATTCCAACTAAACCAAAAGCATCCAATGTATCCGCTCTTAACAAATCACAAAGGAAATCCAATTTAATCGAAAAGCATTTAATGTATCCATCAGATGAAACACAAGGAATATCCAACAGACAATTTAAACTTAATCAATTATAAGATTAACTCAAATAATTGACAGAACATTTATACTAAAAATTGTCAGATTTGTACAAGCAAATCTGAACTACTACGCCAAACAACGGCAGGGCTTCATCTTCAACCTTAGCTGAAGAGTCTAGCCACTCATAACTATAAAACTATAATAAAAAGTGCTAAACATTTAAACTAAAACAACTGAATATAAAGAAATAAATAAAAAACTTTACATGGGAGAAATTCCACTCGCTGACGGGCGACGCTTCCCCTCGTGGTAGCAATGCCTTCGGGATCCACCAGAATGCTAGCGGACATCTACCGGTAAACACCAAAGTGGCTCAGGAATTGTGCACTGAATGATGAAGCCAGATGGTGTTTATATAGGGGAAGACCCGGAGCAATATGGGTTGCAGATTCGATGTGGGATACTGCCCGTGTGCGCTCGATCGCAGTGTGGTGCGATCGATCGCATGTCTTGTGCGCACGATCTCATGTGCGCTCGATCGAATGTCTGCTACGATCGATCGCAGATGCACTGAACTTCAAATATTTCGATGTGGGATGTTGACCATGCGCTCGTTCGTAGGCAGGTGCGCTCGAGCGCAGGTGCGCTCAATTGCATATCTCGTGCGATCGATCGCAATGTCTCCAGAAGCTTCACATCTCCTGAAATGCTTTATTTTCTCCAAAAACCTGTAAAAATACACAAAACACAAGAAAGACGTAAAATAAAGTGAAATACTACTAACTAAGAGCATAACAAATATAAGTTAAGGGTCTAAAATATGCAATATTTAAGACTCATCAAATACCCCCAAACTTATATTTTGCTAGTCCCTTAGCAAAAGAAAATAAAAGACTCAATGAAAAACAAAGAACATAAAGATAAAGTCATTACTCATGGCATCCAAAAATTTAAGGAGCACACATCACCATGATATTCATTCATAAGTAAGCTTAAAAAGGTAAACCCATCTTCGCAATGAATAGAAATGTTAAAATCTAACTACTTACAAAAGGCAGGATAAGGCATCACAAGTCTGACACTATGTAAAGTGAATTAGCATATAAAAATGAAGCTTCCAAAGAACTCCAATGTGTAAGGTCTCCATGTCTCAAGATTCACCAAATTTCCCATCAAAATGAACGAAAAAGGCATAGTATTTTTTTTTTTTTAAATAAGGCATGGCTATGTTTAGTTCCCTTAAGCTTTCTAATTGACCCATGTAGCGAGTGTTGAGTCAATGACTCCCAAACCAGATGGTTTTAGGGCATTAGATGTACAGACACCCCTAAGGACTTACTAACTCGAGTCAAAAAGGCTACGAAAATAAACCGGCCTTAATACTACCAAGAAAAATTCCACCTTTTGACGTGAACACTCACTGCTTACTGAGGCAAGAGGTCCAGTTACTCAGCGAAAAGTTGTAGTAATTAATTTTTTTTTCTTTCTTTATGCCCAAGTGTTTATCCAACAAGTCATCCAGTTTCAGTTAAGATAAGGAAAAATACACATTAAAATCACGTGTCATACCTCACATAATTTGTGCTAATGTGCTTGTGTTAGATTAGATCAAACATGTGAATTCTCAAAATGCCTAAAGTAAGTAACTAAATTTTAAAAATTTATCACCAGATCATGTGTTCAAAATGTTAAGCTCACCAATGACATCACATCACAGAAAATGTTTAGATCAACTAAAATTTCACGATAACATGAGCATGCATTTATCTCTATGACGAAAAGACAACAAATTAGGACAAAGTGTGTGATGTGTCTCCCATACCCCCAAACTTAAATTACACATTGACCCCAATGTGTGACTAATATGGAAAGAGCTGACCTGAGATATGGAGAACTATCTGGACTGGTATGGCTCATAGCATACCCCCAAACTTGAACTGAAGTACGCTTTGTCCCTGAAAAATAAAAACTGGAAAACAAAAAAATACTGGAAACAAACATTAATCATAAAAATGCGAAATAATAAATAAACAAAAGAAAAGATAAGCTGTGGGGTGCCTCCCATGAGCACTAAGTTTAACGTCTTCAGCCAGACTCTCCCTATAATACTACACTTAATCTGAGTAACTAGGATCCTCCAACAGTATCGTCTCAATGTCCGGACTCCTCAACTCTAAGAATGGTTTTAGCCTCTGTCCATTTACCTTGAAAGTATTACCATTATTAGGATCCTCAATCTCGATGGTCCCATGAGGAAAAACCGATCGAATAATGAATGGGCCTGACCATCGGGATTTGAGCTTGCCTGGAAAAAGATGCAGGCGCGAATTATAAAGAAGAACTTTCTGACCCGGCTCAAAAGCTCGTCTCAAAATGTTTTGGTCATGAGTCTTCTTCATTTGTGCTTTGTATGATCGGGCACACTCATATGCATCATTCCACAGCTCCTCCAATTCATTGAGTTGGAGCTTCCGTTGTGAGCCAGCCTTGGAAAGATTGAAATTTAGTTGCTTAACAGCCCAATACGCACGATGCTCTAATTCAACCGGAAGGTGACATGCCTTTCCGTATACAATGCGATAGGGAGACATGCCAATTGGTGTCTTGAAGGCTGTCCGATATGCCCACAGTGCATTCGTCAATCGCAGAGACCAATCCTTTCTATTAGGGTTCACAGTCTTTTCCAAAATTTGTTTGATCTCGCGATTTTAAATTTCCACTTGACCACTCGTCTGTGGGTGATATGGGGTGGCAACTTTGTGTGTGATACAATACTTCTTCATCAACTGCTCAAAGATCTTGTTGCAAAAGTGCTTACCTCCATCACTTATGATTGCTCGAGGCATACCAAAATGAGCAAAAATAGTGTCTTTCAAGAACTGGACCACAACTCTGTGGTCATTGGTCTTGCACGCAACGGCCTCCACCCACTTGGACAGATAGTCCACAGCAACTAGAATGTATAAGTAGCCAAAGGAGTTTGGGAATGGTCCCATGAAATCAATGCCCCACACATCAAAAATCTCAACAATCAGAATAGGGTTGAGGGGCATCATATTTCTCCTAGAAAGGCTCCCTAGCTTTTGGCAACGCTCACAAGATATACAGTAGGTGTGAGAGTCCCGGAACAGGGTAGGCCAATAAAATCCACACTGCAAAATCTTTGCAACGGTCTTTTTAGCACTAAAATGGCCTCCACATGCATGATCATGATAAAAGGAGATGACATTAGATTGGTCATGCTCAGGAATACACCGTCTAATGATCTGATCAGGACAATACTTGAACAGGTAAGGATCGTCCCAGAAAAAATGTTTTACCATGGCCAAAAATTTTGATTTATCTTGCCTCCCCCAATGCAAGGGCATGTGTCCGGTGACAAGATAGTTCACTATGTCAGCAAACCATGGTGCGAGACTATGAGCAATGTGCATCAATTGCTCATCAGGAAAGGTCTCAGAAATGGGAGTGGTAGCCTCACTGAATTCCACAATCAATCTAGACAAATAGTCCGCCACCACATTTTTCGAACCTTTCTTATCCCGAATCTCAATGTCGAACTCTTGAAGTAGCAAGATCCATCGGATAAGATGAGATTTAGCATCTTTTTTAGAGAAAAGATACTTCAATGCAGCATGGTCCGAGTAGATAATGACTCTAGATCCTAAAAAGTAGGATCTGAACTTGTCTAATGCAAAAACGACTGCAAGCAACTTCTTCTCAGTGGTAGAGTAATTGAGTTGTGCGTCGTTTAGAGTTCGACTTGCATAATAGATAGCATGGGGAAGTTTATCAACACGTTTCCCCAAAAAAACTCCAACAGCATAGTCTGATGCGTCACACATAATCTCAAAAGGCACATCCCAGTTAGGTGGCTGAATAATGGGTGTGGACGTCAGAATCTTCTTCAGATCCCCAAATGCTTTCTTACAATCCTCATCAAATAGAAATTGGGCATCTTTTAGCAACAACTTGCACAAGGGCCTAGCGATCTTGCTAAAATTCTGGATAAATCGCCTATAGAAACCTGCATGGCCCAGAAAAGATCGAACCTCTTTCACCGTACGTGGGGGTGGAAGGATGGAAATCAAATCCACCTTCGTTTTGTCGACCTCAATCCCTCGATGAGATACGATATGCCCCAGTACAATTCTTTGCTTGACCATAAAATGACACTTCTCCCAATTAAGCACCAGGTTCTTCTCCTTGCACCGTACCAAAACCAAAGAGAGACGGTGCAGGCACTCCTCAAATGTTGAACCGAATATGGAGAAGTCGTCCATGAAAATCTCCAAGAACCGCTCTACCATGTCAGAGAGTATACTGACCATGCACCGCTGAAAAGTGGCAGGTGCATTGCATAACCCAAAGGGCATGCGACGGTAGGCGAAGGTCCCAAAAGGACAGGTAAATGTCGTCTTCTCCTGATCTTCGGGGTCCACGGGGACTTGGTTATATCCAGAATAACCATCCAAAAAGCAATAATACTCGTGCCCAGCCAAATGCTCCACCATCTGATCAATAAATGGAAGTGGAAAGTGATCCTTCCTTGTGGCAATGTTCAGCTTACGGTAGTCTATACACACTCTCTGCCCAGACTGCACACGAGTTGGCACCAACTCGTTGTCCTTATTCTTTTCTACCGTTAATCCAGCTCGCTTGGGCATGACATGAATGGGGCTCACCCACTTGCTATCAGAGATGGGATAAATGATCCCTGCATCTAACAGCTTAATAACCTCTGCCCTCACAACCTCTTGCATAGCAGGGTTGAGCCTTCTTTGCGGCTCCCTCGATGGCTTAGCATCTTCCTCCAAATGTATCCTGTGCATCACCACCGAGGGGCTGATTCCCTTAATATCCTCAATGGTCCAGCCGATAGCTTCCTTGTGCTCTCTTAAAACATCTAATAATTTCTCCTCTTGAGCCTCTCCCAAATCTAAAGCTATTATCACAGGCAAACAGTATGCTGGACCCAGGAACTTATACTTAAGATTATCTGGTAAAGGCTTAAGTTCCTTCTTTTGAGGTTCTGGTGACACCTTCTCCTCCTCCTCCTTGCTTTCTTGAGGATCAGACTCCAAAATGGCATTTACTTCCTCGAGTAACTTATCTAAACCCAAGTCCTCTCCAAAGTGAGCAAAGCACGCCTCCATGGGATCCTCAATGCTTGATTCATCCACAGTATCCTCAAGAATCTCCTCTATCAAGCATACATCTCTCACTTCATCATATTCCAGTGGTTGCCTAGTGATATCAAAAATGTTCAACTCCACTGTCATATTTCCGAAGGAGATCTTCATCACCCCTATCCTACAATTGATTAGGGCATTAGCCGTGGCTAAGAATGGTCGCCCTAGAATCACCGGTATTTGAATCCCTACATTCTGAACCGGCTCTGTGTCAAGCATAATAAAATCCATGGGGAAATAGAACTTATCCACTTTTATCAAAACGTCCTCAACTATCCCCCGTGGTCTTTTCACTGACCTGTCAGCCAATTGAAGCGTCGTGGATGTGGGCTTCAATTCTCCTAACCCCAACTGCACATAGACTGAGTAGGGTAGAAGATTCACACTCGCCCCTAGATCCAAAAGGGCCCTCTCAATATGGCTGACTCCTATCATGCAAGAGATGGTAGAACACCCCAGGTCCTTATACTTGATGGGTAGCTTGCACTGAAGGATTGAACTGACTTGCTCGGTCAAAAATGCCTTCTTTGGGACATTCGTCCTCCTCTTGATAGTGACCAAGTCCTTTAAAAACTTGGCATATGATGGCACTTGATGGATGGCATCCAAAAATGGGATATTGATTTGGACTTGCTTGAATACCTCCAGAATTTCCTCATACTTCCCTCCTTTCTTGGGCGCCTGTAATCTCTCGGGGTAGGGCACTCTAGGTATAAATGACCTAGGAGGGTCTTTCTCAGTAGGTGTGGCTGTAGATGGCTCAGCATCTCTCTTCTCTGTGTTGCCACTCCCTTGCCCTTGCTGCATAGCAGGGCTCTTTTCCACTCGATTGTCCACTTGTCTCCCAGACCTCAGTGTGACAATCGACTGTACTTGTTCCTTCCCGTGCGTAGGAGTTGATGAACTCTCAACCTTAAATTGTTCTTTCGGGTTGGGCACGGGTTAACTGGGGAACTTTCTCTTCTCTCTCTCACCCAAGTGACTTGCAATTTGCCCTATTTGACTCTCCAGCTTGGCAATTGCTTGAGTGTTTACCACTGTTGCACTCCTCACATCACTCATATTTTGGCTAGTCGCCTTCATGAACTCCTTAAGGGTGTCCTCTAGTGACTGTAAAACTGGTGCTAGTGCTTGAGTGGGTGCGTGGTAAGTAGGTGAAGGTGCTGGATGGGCAGAACGACCGTGATTAGGAATTTGTGGGGCAAATCCGGGAGGATATTGATTTTGAGCATGATAAGGGGCTCCTCCCTGATTCATTGGTTGGTTCTGCCTCCATGAAAAATTTGGGTGGTTCCGCCACCCTGGATTGTACGTCTCGGAGTACGATTCATTTGACTGCCTTCAAAAGTCCTTGAAAGCATTTACTTGTTCCAGAGGATACTCGGCACAAGCCGGCATTGATGGGCAATTTTGTGCTAGATGCATAGGACTAGCACAGATGGAACAGCTTTCAACATTGAATGTGTTGGCAGCATTGATGGATTGGCTCACAATGAGAGAGTCAATCTTCTTGGTGAGGGCATCTAACTTTATCCTTAAATCAGTGTCCTCCCTGACCTCATAGATGCCTCCCCTCTTAGGAGCACGAATTGACTTATCTCGACAGCTTGAAAAATCCCACTGCTGTGAGTTGTCGGACAACTTGTCCAATGCCATGTATGCTTCGTCTCCTGTCAGACTTAAGAATGCCCCCCATTCATAGACTCGATCATGCTACGGTTTGGTTGAGTCCACCCTTGGTAGAAGAATTGAACGAGTCTCCACTTCTCATATCCATGTGGAGGGCATCTGATCAGTAACTCTTTAAAGCGCTCCCAGCTTTCAGAGAACTTCTCATCCTCGTCCTGAGTGAAAGAGCTAATCTCCTTTCGGCACTCATTCACTCTAGACATTGGGAAAAACTTATGGTAAAATTTGCTAAGCAGGTTTTCCCAAGATGTAATAGACCTGGACGTGTTGGAGTCCAACCACGCCCTAGCTCTATCGTGAAGGGAGAAAGGGAAGAGTCGAAGATGGACTGACTCCTCAGAGAAGTTCTGGAATTTGAATGTAGCACAAATGTCTTTGAACTTCTTCACATGACTATAAGGATTTTCAAGATCTAAGCCATGGAATGAGGGTAGGAGTTGGATAACATGTGGCTTCAAATCAAAGTGTGTGGCATTGGTTGGTGGCAACACTATGCAGGAAGATGAGTTAGTCGCAACGGGTGCGAACAAATCCCTAAGGGATGTAGTGGAGTCCACGTTCCAAGCTCTAGGTTGCTCTACATGTTCAGGATGATTAAAATTTTCTCCCATCTCAACAGTCTCTCTCTCAACTAGTGCTCTTTTCTGCCTCCTAAGAGTTCTTTCTAAGTCGGGATCTAAATGTGTCAAATCTAAGTTCAAGGATCTCCGACGAAGCATACACCAACAGAAAAATAATGAGATACTAAGCAGAAGCAACAGAATATAGCAAAACTCAAAAAAAAAAAAATTTAATTAATTTTTTTTATCTTCTATTTTTTATTTTTTTAAAAAAAAAAATTGCTAACTAACTAGTAGAAAA
This sequence comes from Bretschneidera sinensis, assembly GCA_023935145.1. Taxonomy (NCBI): domain Eukaryota; kingdom Viridiplantae; phylum Streptophyta; class Magnoliopsida; order Brassicales; family Akaniaceae; genus Bretschneidera; species Bretschneidera sinensis. The sequence goes on from CM043699.1 coordinate 95,506,126, forward strand.
ATAAAATTAATTCAGACAAAAAATTTTCACAAACCAAACAATTCCCCGGCAACGGCGCCAAAAACTTGTTGTGAGTTTTAATTTACTCGCAAGCGCACGAGTCGTTTGCAGTTTAGCGTTATGCAAGTGCGAGGTCGAATCCACAGGGAATTGCGTTGTGAAATTATATTTTTAATCTAAACTAACTCTATCTTAACCTAGTTCCAAATTTCAGAATGATATTGCAAAATAAATTAAAACTAAACTAAGTTGATTTTAAAACTAATAATAAAAAGCACTAAAGTTTCCGAATCCACCCCACCAAAGTTTAAGCATACATGTTCTAAAAATATAGCCTATCAAAACATTCCATGAATCCAACTATAAGACAAAAAACAAAGAATATCCCAACTAAACTAAAAGCATCCAATGTATCCGCTCTTAACAAATCACAAAGGAAATCCAATTTAATCGAAAAACATTCAATGTATCCATAAGATGAAACACAAGGAATATCCAACAGACAATTTAAACCCAATCAATTATAAGATTAACTCAAATAATTGACAGAACATTTATACTAAAAATTGTCAGATTTGTACAAGCAAATCTAAACTACTACGCCAAACAACGGCGGGGCTTCATCTTCAACCTTAGCTGAAGAGTCTAGCCACTCATAACTATAAAACTATAATAAAAAGTGCTAAACATTTAAGCTAAAACAACTGAATATAAAGAAATAAATAAAAAACTTTACATGGGAGAAATTCCACTCGCTGACGGGCGGCGCTTCCCCTCGTGGTAGCAATGCCTTCGGGATCCACTAGAATGCTAGCGGACGTCCACCGGTAAACACCAAAGTGGCTCAGGAATTGTACACTGAATGATGAAGCCAGATGGTGTTTATATAGGGGAAGACCCGGAGCAATATGGGTTGCAGATTCGATGTGGGATACTGCCCGTGTGTGCTCGATCGCAGTGTGGTGCGATCGATCGCATGTTTTGTGCGCATGATCTCATGTGCGCTCGATTGCAGATGCACTGAACTTCAAATATTTCAATGTGGGATGTTGACCATGCGCTCGTTCGTAGGCAGGTGCGCTCGAGCGCATGTGAGCTCGATCGCATATCTCGTGCGATCGATCGCAATGTCTCCAGAAGCTTCACATCTCCTGAAATGCTTTATTTTCTCCACAAACCTGTAAAAATACACAAAACACAAGAAATACGTAAAATAAAGTGAAATACTACTAACTAAGAGCATAACAAATATAAGTTAAGGGTCTAAAATATGCAATATTTAAGACTCATCAGTCATGCTTCCTTAAGTTGCCTTCAGCCTCTCAATGATCATCTCCCCTGTGGTAGCGAAAGCTTCAGTGATTCCTCAGGTTTCCCTCCAAAAGTACTTCGGATTCCTCCTAATGGCCCTCTGGATTGCTCTTAAAGGCCCTCTGGATTTACTTTCTGATGATCTCAGATTCTCCGATCGTCCTTAAAGCTGAAGTGGAGTGGGTCTTATATAGGCAAATACCACGAGTACAATGTGTTTCCAATCCAATGTGGGATGTGTGATATAGAAATGTGTTTCTAACCGATGTGGGATGTGGGATTTAGGCCTTCACATGCCCTTCACGTTGAAATCCCACACAGCCCGCATAACCTGACCTTTGTCTACTTAAACTGCCATAACTTTCTCTAGAAAAATTATTTTTACGAATCGTAAAATTCTCCAGAAAATAGACTTCTGGATCTTTCTAAGAATATATGGCTCATCTCCTGGTTCTTCTTGTATCAATACAGTTTAATTTGTAAAGATGATTGATCTGCACGGGCAATTCTGGCAATTTAGTGAAACTCTTTTCTAGTACGGGCAGCAGCTGTTGCTCTTTTAATCCCTCCATCTTGTACTTCCGGAAGCATTCCTTCACTCTAGTATGCCTTGAGTCTTTGTACTTCAAGCAATTATAACTTTTCCTCCTCTTTTGAGCTTAAAGTACCTGAAAATGCACCGAAATAGATCAATGATCCAAGAATGATACTTTAGATTTGTTAACGTATAAAAGTGCAATTAAAACTTAGATCAACCCTAAAATGATAAAAATTAAGTACTGTTAAGATGCATTTTATGACTCTCATCACAACCCCCAACTAGCTTATTGCTAGTCCCTAGCAATTCAAGCGAAAATAAGAGATGAATTCTACGGTGGGAATCAAAGTAAATGAAAAGCAATATTAGTGTTAACCAAGAGTAATTCACATTTTGTCTCAAAAATTGCACATAACACATGGCACAAAGAATCATTAAATTTCACCCAAATCCAAAATTAATCCAAACATCAATCTTAAAATTGTTATTGACTCTTAACATCCATCTTACCACAAACCATTAATCCGAACACTCGGATGATTTTATGCATAACATTCATGAATACAAGTCTTGGCCTCTAAAACATGATAAATTTTGTGATGTTAATCACAAAAACAAGCTATATATGCTTACATTTCAAACCACTCTCCACTATTGTAGAAAAATCACATTACGTTGGATCAATAGGTCTTTAATAGGCTTGTAACATTAGGCTAAGGTAAAGGTTAAGAAAAAATGGGAAGGATTCACGAGAAAAAGAACCCAATCTCTTAGCTTTAAACACAATCACTTTTAAGCACTAGATAACCTTACTTCAACACCCAACTTTTTCAACCATTTTTCGACCATTTTTCATTTTTTTTTCTTTTCAAAATCATCACTTTTCTTTTCTTTTCTTCTTTCTTTGCTGTAATTCACTTTTCTTTTGTATTTTGGTATAAGACCATTCACCTCCTTTTTCATTTTTCTTTTCTTTTACATAACCCCAACTTGGGTTATGGTGGTGTTATTTTCTCATATTTCCATCCTTACTCTTTTTAAGTGCTTCTCAACAAATGTGTATAGCTAAGTTCTTTTAAGAGAAAGGTAGGATAAAATATTCTCTTTAGGCTCATAAAGGTGAGTAAATGGGCTATTGAAAGAAACAAGGCTCACTTCTTTTTCAAGAAAAGCCTTACATAAGTGACTAGTGGTAAATATAGCAATGGTAGGTTTAATAGGCTCAAACGGTCCAAAAATGGCATATATCATATCCTAAGTAATGTGCATTCTAGGAATTCGCCTCAAGTGGTTATCAAGTAAGTTCTAGAGCTTATCGAGACCAGAAAAATATTCACAAAATTATCACACATAAAACTTTTCTAAATGTTTAAGACTAATCATACTATCTTACCACAAATTAGAGTCTCTAACCAAATGAAGATTGATGCTTAAATCAATTTCAAACCGAAGCAAGATATAACTTCTTCTAAATGCTATATGCTATCTCAATTAAGTTTATATCATTGACATGTGAATTAACTCTAAGGCTAACACAAAGTATGCTAAAAACAAACAAAAAGGGAAAGTGATACCCAACAATTCAATGGTATGCAATAAGAAATGTGTATCCTCCACCCTCAACTTAAGATAAGCATTGTCCTCAATGTAAAAGCAAAAGTTAAGGAAACTCCTTTTTAACCAAAGGTACATGGAGCTGAAAGTTGTGCACGACCAATTGAACTGATTCGTTTATTTGTCCCTGAAAAGTAAATACTAAAGTAAAACTGAAAAACAGCAAAATAACAATAATAAACAAGAAAAAAAAATGAAAAATAGTAAAAGTAAAAGGATATGTTGTGGGTTGCCTCCTATGAGTGCTAAGTTTTACGTCTTCAGCCAGATGCTTTTATTCTCTCTTCGAAAAATATGAGTTGGATGCACCAGCCACTGCTTTGCTACAAAATTTTGTGCTTGTATGCTTTGGCGATGGCAAGGAATACTTAAAGTCCACCACATGTGGCTCAAATGTTTTTGGTGATGCCCATTTACTATCAGCAGTAGGGTATTTGATTCCTACATCCATGTGACTTCTCTCAAGCAACTTCTCAAAGCATGGTTGGCAAGATGTCTTAATAAATTCCTGTGGCTTATCAAAAACATCAATAACATTAACAGCATGGGGATAATTTGAAGAATCTTTGAACTCAAGATTATTAGGAATGAATTCTGAAGAGTTAGAATTATCTTTGATATACTCATCCTCTTCATATGGCTGCCATGGGACTCGAAAAATAGTTACCTCTAGAGTCCTATTTCCAAATGATAATGTCATTAGGTCATTCCTACAATTAATGAGGGCATTGATAGTGGCAAGGAATAGTCCTCCAAGTATCAACGGAATTTTGGACTCCGTGTTTATAGTAGAAACAATATCTAAAACCAAAAAATCAACAGGATAGTAGAAATTATCAATTTGTAACAAAACATCTTCTATAATACCTCTTGGTTTTCTTACCAATCTATCCGCTAATTGAAGTACCACGGAGGTTAGTTTGATCTCACCTAGACCGAGCTGCAAGTACATGTGGAGTATGGTATGAGGTTTACACTAGCACCAAAATCTAGCAATGCTTGGCCACAAGGTTTATTTCCAATTTGGCAAGCCACCGTTGGACAACCCGGATCTTTATATTTGGGCGGTGTCTTGCTGTTAATTACAGCACTTGCTTGCTCCATTAAGAATGTCGTCTTCTTCACATTGTGCTTCCTCTTGAGTGTGCATAGATCCTTGACGACTTTAGCATAGTTAGGAATCTGTTTTATGACATGAAGAAGAGGAAGATTAATTTTAACATGCTGAAGTTGTTCAAGAATCTCACATTTTAATGCTGTATTTATCTCCTTAGGTTTAAAGAGTGCTTGAGGGAAAGGCACCGATGGGCGATAAACATCACGGGCCTCTTGTTCCTTGGGGGCTTTATCCTTGTTGCTCACGGTATTAGGAATCCAGTGTGATGGTAAAGTGGGACCATCAATTGTCTTACCACTGCGAGTAATTATGGCATTAACCTCTCTATTGTTTTGATTTTCAGGATTGGAGGTTTGTGCCATATGTATTCCCCTTGGATTAGGTTGTGGCTGTGAAGGAAACAGACATTGTTCTTGAATCGTCAAGAAACTAGTCAACTTGGTGAGTTGACTCTTTATTACCTTTTTATTCCTCTTTGATCGCTTGTTGTTCCTCTAACAACCATTGATTTATTTTTCCTTGATCTTCCACACTCTTGGCATGTACCTGCATAATGACTTAAACATATCTTCCAAAGGTAAAGATTGTTGAGGTGTATTAAATGAGGTTGCTTCCGGTTGCCATTGGGTACTAGAGTGGACAGGGGGTTGTATGTCGGATTTCCAACTGAAATTAGGGTGATTCTTCCAACCGGGATTGTAGGTGTTAGAGTAGGGTGAGTGTGGTTTCCCAAAGGGTATACCTATAGTGTTACACTTATCCTTCATCTCAAAATAAACTGGACAATCCTTAGGTAAATGATCTACCCCATTACACATGAAACAAGGCTCATAGGACTCTACCCTAGCAACCGGTTTAGGGGTTCTAGTATCCTTGGTTTTTAAGGTTCAATTTTCTTAGTTAGGACCTCTAAACGGGCTTTAAGGATGTCCTTTTCCTTAAGTTGGTAAATCCCAGTGGGTTGATTTCTCCTAGTGCCTTCCATGGCATTTGGTTCAGTCCAAGTGTGGGCTTTTTTTGATAGGTCATCTAGGAAATCTATGGCTTGGTCGGGATCTTTTTGAAGAAAATTCCCATTGCACATCATTTCTATGAACTGTCTTTCCCTACTTAGGAGTCCATTATAGAAATAGCTAACTACCCGTCAACTCTCATACGCATGGTGTGGATAAGAATTCAAAAGGTCCTTGAAACGTTCCCAAACTTGATATAAGGTTTCACTCTCCTTTTGTGCAAAGTTTGAGATTTGTCTCTTAAGGTTGTTGGTCTTATGGGTTGGGAAGTGTTTTTGGAAGAAAACTCGGGTCATCTCATCCCAACTACCTATGGACCTAGGCCTTAACGAGTATAGCCAAGCCTTGGCTTTTTCCTTAAGTGAAAAAGGGAAAAACCGAAGTTTGATGGTGTCTATCATATCAGCCCTACTGTGAAGAGCAGCTACTACTTCCTCAAATTCCCTAATATGGATATAGGGGTTTTCATTCTCAAACCCATGGAAAGTTGGTAACAATTGGATCATGCTCGACTTAAAATTAGGTTGTTGAACATTAGGGGGGAACATGATACATGATGGTGTAGCCGTACAGTTAGGGTGCAAGTAATCCTTGAGTGTCCTAGGGGGTTGATCTTCATGTTCACTCATTTCTTCGGGACTAGATGGATTGTCAAATAAAGGATTTGAAAAAGAATTAAATTCTGACTCTAACACAGGCCTACAACCAAATCTACCCACAGTGTCTCTATGTCTGTGCATGTGAGGTAACAAAATAATAAAAATACTATATATGTAAAAAAAGAGTCAAATAAAATAAAAAATTAATGCAGCAAGCTAAAAGAAAGAATGAAGTTACCGCCTTTACAGCTGCTGAAAAGAAAAACTATTTACAACTCTTCTACCATCATGTCAAAAGTTGACAATTTTCTTTGTACTTAAGCGCGTTTCTCGGCAACGGTGCCAAAATTTGGTTACGCCCAAAACATAACACGGTATTGTAGTATAGCTTTGGGGTGTCGATTCCACAGGGAAACAAACGAATTACAAAAGAAGGTGTAAACCTCAACACAAACGATAAAAGTTAAAGTGACAAAATCTAAATTGTTGATTGTGTGAAAATTGTGTAAATAATTGATGGATAATATAATAAAGAAACAAAGGTTCCAAAAATCCTCCTTAGGTTCGTTGCCCTAATCCTAACTTGATTCAGTTGTTTTTATCTCGATTGCAAGTTTCACATCCCAAACAGGCAATCGACAAATATTCAATTAAAGTACATGTATAAACCTTAATGTAATTGATATGAATTATTCTTTACTTTCAAGAACACATGATCTAACTTATAAATTATCAAGAGACGACGATATATCTAAATGACAATACCGCAACAATAGACAAATCTATAAAAAAAGATCTATCAGACTCAATCACACCCAAACAAATACACATAAGAAGAGCATGACTAGACTTATATGGAAAAGAAGCATGCAATCACCGGACTAATAAGAAATCTACTAATTAAATTAAAGAATAAAACACAACAATGTTTAATGAAAATAATACCAAACTAAAATTGAATCAAATAAAGGAAAATAAGAACAACTACACCTAGGAATTCATCATTTCGCCTTGCCTGGAGACTAGCTGGCCATGGGGCTCATGCTTCCCCGAGTTGCCTCCGACCTCTCAATGATAATCTCCCCCTTGGTAATGAAAGCTTCGATAATTCCTCAGCTTGCCCTCCAAAAGTACTTCAGATTCCTCCTAAAAGCCCTCTGGATTGCTCCTAAAGGCCCTCTGGATTCACTTTTTGATGATCTCAGATTCTTCGATCGTCCTTAAAGCTGAAGTGGAGTGGGTCTTATATAGGCAAATACCACAAGTGCAATGTGTTTCCAATCCAATGTGGGATGTGGGATATAGAAATGTGTTTCTAACCGATGTAGGATGTGGGATTCAGGCCTTCACATGCCCTTCACGCTGAAATCCCATACAGCCTGACCTTTGTCTACTTAAACTGCCATAACTTTCTCTAGAAAAATCATTTTTATGAACCGTAAAATTCTCCAGAAAATAGACTTCTGGATCTTTCTAAGCATATATAGCTCATCTCTTGGTTCTTCTTGTATCAATACAGTTTAATTTGCAAAGATGATTGATCTGTATGGGCAATAATGGCAATTTAGTGAAACTCCTTTCCAATGCGGGTAGCAGCTGTTGCTCTTTTAAGCCCTCCATCTTGTCCTTCCGGAAGCATTCCTTCACCCCAGTATGCCTTGAGTCTTTGTAATTTAAGCAATGATAACTTTTCCTCCTCTTTTGAGCTTAAAGTATTTGAAAATGCACCGAAATAGATCAATGATCCAAGAATGATACTTTAGTGTTGTTAACATATAAAAGTGCAATTAAAACCTAGATCAACCCTAAAATGATAACAATTAAGTACTGTTAAGATGCATTTTATGACTTTCATCAGACACTCTTGGGCGAGATGATCTACCCCACCACACACAAAACATGGTCCAAAAGACGCTGCATGATTAGCTACTTGTGTTGGCTTTAAGTTCTTAGTCTTTAACGCATCTAGTTCCCTAGTGAGAATCTCAACCTTAGCCTTTAGGTTATCCTCTTCTCTAAGATGGTATATTCCACCACCATTTGGGTTCCCTACAGGTCGTGACCTATTTGTGCTTTTAGTAGCACTAGGTCCAGTCCAAGTGTGAGCTTTTTCAGCAAGCTCATTGAGGTATTCTATGGCCTCATCAGGATCTTTCTGTAAGAACTCACCATTACACATCATCTCCATAAATCTGTGTTTTCTATATGTAAGTCCCACATAAAAATAGCTCACTAAACGCCAATTCTCATACCCATGGTGAGGGCACATACTCAACAACTCTTTAAATCTCTCCCAAGACTGATACAAAGTCTCACTGTCCTTTTGTGCAAAGGTGGAGATTTGCCTTTTTAAAGCATTGGTCTTATGTTGGGGAAAGTATTTATTGAAGAAGACCCGAGTCATTTCAGCCCACGACCCAATAGATCATAATCTCAGTGAGTATAGCCAACTCTTAGCTCTATCATTCAAAGCGAAAGGAAAGAACTTGAGTATCATGATATCATCATATGCATCTTGACTATGAAAGGTCGCAACTATTTCCTCAAACTCTCTAATGTGCACATATGGGTTTTCATTTTCCAAGCTATGGAACATAGGGAGTAACTGTATCATCCCTCTTTTAAAATCCAGTTGGCGAGTATTGACTGGAAACATGATGCATGATAGTGTGGCTATGCGTGTAAGGTGGAGGTAATCCTGAAGGGTCCTAGGGGGTTGATATTCATGTTCACTCATTTTTTCGGAACTAGATGGATTGTCAAGTAAAGGATTTAGAAAAGAATTTAATTCTGACTCTAACACAGGCCTACAAGCAAATCTACCCAAAGTGTCTCTATATAGGGCCTTGCAAGATCACAAAATAAAAAATACTATAAAATGAAAGAATAAAATAAAGTTAATGCAGCAAACTAAAAGAAGGAACGAAGTTACCACCTTTACAAATTGCTGAAAAGAAAAAAAAACTATCTACAATTCTTTTACTGTCATGTCTCAAGGTTGATAATTTTCCTTGTACTTAAGCGCGCCTCCCCGGCAACGTCGCTAAAATTTAATTACGCTTCAAGTATAACGCGGTAGTTGTAGCACAACTTTGGGGTGTCGATTCCACAGAAAAACGTGAACTACAAGGAAAGTGTAAACTTTAATATGAAACGGTAGAATCTAAATGAGAAAATCTGAGTAGTGTGAGAAAATTGTGTAATTGTAATGAAAAATATAATGGAAGCAACAAGGTTCTGGGAATCCTCCCTAGGTTTGTTATCTTATTCCAATCTCAATTCAGTTATTTTTATCTCGATTACAAGTTTCACATCCCAAATAAGTAATCGACAAATATTCAATCAAGCACATATATAAACCTTAATGTAATTGATATGAATTACTCTTTACTTTCGAGTTAAGCACACGTGACCTATCCTATAGATTTATCAAGAAACGACAATATATCTTTAATGATAATATTGCAGTAATGGACAAACCTAAAAGATAAATCTACCGGACTTAATCATACCCAAGCAACGTCACATACGAAAAGCATGACTAGACTTATATGGAGAAGAAAGATACAATCACCAGATTAAGAGAAAAATCTTCTAATTAAATTAAAGAGTAACTCATACAATGTTTTGATAATAAATCCAAACTACAACTGAATCAATAATGAAAAATACAAACAACTACACCTAGAGATTCATCCCTTCGCCTTGCTTGGAGATTAGTTGGCCATGGGGCTCATGCTTAAACACTTGATGGGGGAGAATGTGGTAGCCTTGATGAGTTTTCCAACCTTCAATGAATAATAATCCCTTTTATCAAACCCTAAGTGATCTATTTATAATACAAGAGGTCCAAGGGTGTTTTTGGGTCTAAACTATCATTAAACCCCTAATTAGGTCATGACTCGGAGTAGGGGACCGTGTGCGCGCCGCGGCTCTGTCTGTTCCTTGGTTGGGTGAGCTTCTGGGTGCTGCCGCTCTCTCTTCTAGGTGTCATGGCTCTGTCTGATGGTGGAGTCTGGAGGTTCTGGGCGCCTAGGCCCTAACTGGTCTGGGCCTAGGCGCACACTGAAGGCTTCCTTGCCCATAAACCCTTCATCTTGTCCTTTTGGAAGCTCTCCTTCACTCCGATACGCATGGAATCTTCAAGCTTTAAGAAATGATAGCTATTTCATCTCTTTTAAACTCAAAGTACCTGAAAATGCACCAAAATAGATCAATGATCCAAGAATGACACTTTAGAGTTGTTAACGTATAAAAGTGCAATTAAAAACTTGATCAACCCTAAAATGCTAACAATTAAGTACTGTTAAGATGCATTTTATGACTTTCATCAAACCCCGTGGTTTATATACACCATTGCCTGTTCCTAGTGAGCCTTGGATAGATATTTCAATGGACTTTGTGTTAGGTTTACCTAGGTCTAAAGGTGGTAGAGATTCAATTTTTGTGGTTGTGGATAGATTTTCTAAGATGGCACATTTTATTCCATGTAAAAAAACTGATGATGCTTCCAATGTTGCTAATTTGTTTTTTCGAGAAATTGTGAGATTACATGGTATGCCTAGAATAATAGTTTCGGATAGAGATGCTAAGTTCTTGAGTTACTTTTGGAAGACTTTGTGGTGTAAGTTAGGGACTAAGCTATTATTTTCTACTACTTGTCACCCACAAACTGATGATCAAACTGAAGTAGTGAATATAACTTTGTCTACTTTGTTGAGGGCTATTATTAAACAGAACATCAAAACTTGGGAAGAGTGTTTACCACATGTTGAGTTTGCTTATAATCGTACTGTTCATTCTGCTACTAAGTTTTCACCATTTGAAATTGTTTATGGTTTTAATCCTTTAACTCCATTGGATTTAATACCATTACCTATATCTGAACATGCTAACTTGGATGGAAAGAAAAAAACTGAATTTGTTAAGCAGATACATGAAAATACAAGACTAAACGTTGAGAGTCAAACGGAATAATATGCAAAACAAGCTAACAAAGGTCGCCGACAGTTGATTTTTTAACCTGGAGATTGGGTTTGGTTACACATGAGGAAAGAAAGATTTTCGACACAAAGGTGTTCAAAGTTACTTCCTAGAGGAGATGGGCCTTTTCAAGTCCTTGAGTGCATCAATCACAATGCATATAAATTGGATTTGCCAGGTGTGTACAATGTTAGTGCCATTTTCAATGTTTCTGATTTAAGCTCTTTTGATGTAGGTGATGATTTTATGACAAATCCTTTTCAAGAGGAGGGGAATGATAAGGACACAGCTAACAAATGGGATGCAGATTCTCTTCAAGTTCCAATTAGTCCAGTTACAAAGGCTCGAGCTAAAAGGTTCAAGGAAACTCTCAATAGGCTGATTCAACACATTTAAACTAAGAACTATCTTTAGGGGCCCAAGGATGATGCTATATGTGATCCACAAGGATGGGTTTCCATAATTCAAACTATGGAATAATCTTGCAAATCTTGGTTTCCCAAAATTGGAGACTTAATCGTTTTAGTTGGCTCATCAAGGAAAATGGTTGGCTGCAAATTTTACTTATTACCTTTTTTTTAATTGTTTCCTTATTAATTTAATTGCTGAATTATAAGGCTTGCATGCCAAGTTAGGTACGTTCTTTATTTGGATTTTAGGTTACTAGAATTCTATTTAGGTTTATTTTCTATTTCTTAGTTTTTCTTTTTCTAATTGGTTACGAATTCTCATGTATTTAAATAGCCATTGGCTTTTTGGAATAAGACAATTCAGATTTGATTCATACTTTGTGAGAGAAAATTCTTTTTGGTTCTTTTAGAACTTCTGAACTTATCGGAGTCTTTGTGGCGTTCATCTTCGACTTATCAATCAATCTTTCCATAATTGATTGTGGTGTCTTCATTATACCAAGGTTCTTGCTTCAATATAAGCAACGGGTCACGGTCTCAATCTTCATTACACCAAGGTTCTTGCTTTAATATAAGCAAGACAATCTTGGAAGTCTTCTTGATCCATCAATTTCTTAGTTCTTGGTGTGGATCATATCATCCTCGATGCTTAGAACGGTGAGTGTTTCGAGGTAGACTGCCCACGTGGGCTCTGGCTGTCGGGATGATATGAGTCGAGCTAGCAAATCAGCCTTTAAATTTTCTTCCTGTGGGATATGGTTTATCTAAAATACTTTAAACTTAGCAGTGAATTCTCTAGCCCTCTCCAGGTAGTGAGCGATCTTTTCTCATCGAGTTTCGAATTCCCCGTTGATCTGGTTCACCACCAGCTATGAGTCATTGTATGCATCTAGAGCCTCGATAGATATCGTTTTGGCCAACTTAATTCCGACAAGCAACACCTTATACTCAGCTTCATTGTTTGAAGCACTGAACCCAAACCTTAAGGCGTATTCAATGGCGAAACCGTCTAAGCTGCACAGGATTAGCCTGACACCGCTTCTGGTGCTGTTAGAGGAATTATCAACATGGAGGGTCCATTGTGGAACTAGTTCGACCGTTTTGAGATCCAGGGTAGGATCTATTTTATCTTGGAGTGTGGTTTCCACGATAAAATCTGCCAAGGCTTGAACCTTGATGGCGTTGCGGGGATGATATTGGATGTCACACTCTCCGAGGTCTATGGACAACTTGACCATCCTTCCGGAGACATCTGGTTTGTGGAGCCCTTGTCTCAGAGGTTAGTCCGTTAGGAGGACAATAGTGTGCGCTTGAAAGTATGGCCGAAGTTTTTGGGCAGTGATTAAGAGGGCGTATGCTATTTTTTTCCATGGGGAGATACTATATTTTCGCATCATGGAAGATCTTGCTCATATAGTATATAGGTTTCTGGACATTCGCTTCCTCTTGGATTAGGACAGATGCCACTACTTCCTATCCGATCGATAGGTATAAGAAGAGTTCTTCACTGGTGACGGGTTTGGTTAAGATAAGGGGTGAGCCCAAATACTCTTTTAGCTCATTGAATATCTTCTGACAATCTTCGGTCCAAACGAAGTCTTTTTCTTTTCTGATGGCCTTAAAGAAGGGGAGGCACTTCTCTGCGAATTTTGACATGAATTGGCTTAGAGCAGCTACCCGTCCGGTTAGCCGTTGGACTTCTCTTATTGTCCGAGGGGGACTCATATCGAGGATGGCCTTGATTTTTTTTGGGTTTGCCTCTATACCCCTTTGGGTTACCATGAAGCTGAGGAACTTCCCCTCAGTGACTCCAAAGGTGCACTTCACAGGGTTCAGTTTCATTTGATGATGTCAAAGAACTTCGACCACTTCCTCTAGATCGGCTTCATGGTCTTTGATCCTAACACTTTTCAGCAATATGTTATCCTTGTAGACTTCCATGTTTTTTTCGATCTGCCCATGAAAGATCTTGTTTATCAATATTCGATAAATTGCCCTAGCATTTTTTAGGTCAAAAGGAATGACCTTGTAACAGTATAATCCATGTCCGGTGATGAAGGCCGTTTTCTCTTAGTCAGACCTGTGCATGAGGATTTGATTGTAACTGGAGTAGGCCTCCATGAAGGTCAGTAGTTCGTGCCTTGACGTCGCATCGACGAGCTGGTAGATCCGTGGCGGTGGGAGTTGTCCTTTGGACAAGTTTTGTTTAAGTCCATGAAAACGATGTAGATTCGCCACTTACCGTTGGATTTCTTGACCATAACCACGTTAGACACCCAGTTTGAGTATTCTGTTTCCTGGATGAAATTAGCCACGAGTAGTTTGTCCACTTCGACTTTGATAGCATCTTGCTACTCGGGAGCGAATGATCTTTTCTTCTAGATAACTGGTTTATGGTTCGGGTCCATGTTTAACCGGTGTACGATCACTTCTAGGCTGATTTCGGGTATGTCAGAGGCCAACCAGGAAAGAGATCTTGGTTTTTCGAAGGAGGGCGAATAAAGATCTTTTGGGGACTTCAGGGAGGTTAGACCCAATCTGAATCGTTCGGGAGGTATCTTCGTTTAGGGGACCGGGACCGCGATCAATTCTTCTATAGGCTAGCCCCTCAGAGTCTTCCCTTCGTCTCTAAAAGTCTTTCAACTTGAGTAGGAAGGCCTCCATCCTTCTTCATCCCCTTACAGCGTTTAGATAGCAAGATCTAGAGATTTGCTGGTTTCCCCTGACTTCACCCACGTCGTCTTTGATGAGGAACTTCATTTTCAAGTGGTATGTGGACACGACCGCTTTGAGTTTGTTGAGGGTAGGTCTGTCGAGGATCACATTGTGGGACAACGGTTGTCTGACCACAAGGAAAGTAGTCTGTATGGTGATCATTTGCGGAGCCGTTCCTGCGGTGACTAGGAGAACTATGTTGCCTTCAACGAACACTAGACCCCCTGAGAAACCGTAGAGCGAGGTGGAGACTAGTTCCAGTTAAGCATCTTCCAGCTGTGTCTGTCAGAATGTGTAGTAGAATAGGATATCGACTGAGCTTCCGTTGTCGACTTGGATGCGCCTGACATCGTGGATAGCCACGAGCATTGAGACAACCACAGCATTATTGTGCGGGATCTGGACCCCCTATAGATCTTCATCCATGAAAGAGATTGCCTAGTTTGTCTTTCTATATTTGTGGGGTCCACTGATCGAGGCCACAAACCTAGCTTAGGTCTTTCCATTGTGTCCTAAGGTGCCTCCAGCCACTGCCCCCCCGCAGATAGTCTTGATGATCTTGGTTGCGACGACCTCTAGGTTTTTTTGGTTAGGCCCTCATTAGTTTGGCTTAGGACTTCTCTGGGAGGTCTGGTTTGTAGCATTTTGATTGGACGGGCACTCGGGACTTCTTCGGTGTCGTTCTAGCACTTTCTCCTGTTGTGGTCTGGTGAATTCTTTCAACTGCCCCCTATTGATAAGGGTTTCTATTTAGTGTTTCAGGGCCAAGCAGTCCTTTGTGTAGTGCCCATGGTTTTTGTGGAACCAGCACCATTTGTTTCCATCCTCATTGAGGTGAAACAGTTTTGGAGGCCACTGTAGGATTACCCTATCTTGGAGTTGCATTAACACATTGGTCTTGGATGCGTTGAGGGGAGTAAAGCTCTTGAAGTGACCGGGGGCCTTGTGACTTCTTTCACGAAAAGGTCACTTGGTTGGTTAGTGGCGAGGACTAGTGGGGCCTCTTCTCTTCTTCTCTGCATCCCCTTCTCGCTCTCTCCGAAAGGCCTGGTTATCTTCCGGCAGCATGTACTTCTCGACTCTGGCCAAGATCTCGTTCATGTCACAAGGTGGTTACCTAGTGAGCTTGGAGCTGAAGATTCTGGATCTTAGCCCATTTTTTAATGCTAGCATCTGGACGTTGGGGTCGAGGTCAGGGATCTCTCAAGCGGCAGGATTAAACCTCGAGATGTAGGCTCAAAGTCTCTCTCCCTACAGTTGGATGATATTGAACAAAAACTCCGAAGTCTTCTTGGGTCTCTTGCTGCTAAGGAAATGAGACGCGAATGCATAGCTCAGTTCCTTGAATGTGCTTATGATTCTTAGTTTTAAATGAGAGTACTATGTTCCGGCAGCCTTCTCGAGTGTCAGGGGGAATGCTTAATAGATTACGTGATTGAAATGTTGATGCAGCGTCATTGTGGTATTATAATGCTGGAAGTGATCCAATGGGTCTGTAGAACTATCGTAGGGTTTGATTAGGGGCATATGGAAGTTTAGCAGGAGCGGGGCTTCTAGGATCTCTTGAGTGAAGGATGGGTCCTGAACATTGAGCTCCTCCAGGACACTATGGTTTTGGCATATGTCGCTTCGTTGATTCTTTCTTCCACTTCCTCAATCCGTCTGTCGAGGCCAAGGTTGCTCCTAGAAGAATGGCTTCCTTTGGATTGATGGTGTGAGGTTGTGAAGACTCTGTTGTGAAACAATTATCAATAGGGAGCCTTCAGCTAGTAGAGCTTGCGCGCCTAGGACTATGTTGAGGAGGTATGGGGGAGGGCTGGTGAGTGCCTCTGTGGACCTCGGTGGTGAGGTCGGTCACCAATCGTGAGAGTTCTATGAACTGTGCTTGGAGCATAAGCATAGTAGGATGTGCTGCGGGGGCCTCTTGGAGATTTTTAGGGGGGGTGGTCAATTTCTGTGTAGCAGGGGTGTTAGATTCTTGAAAGGGGCTGTGGATTGTCGCCAGAGGACCTTCGTTTGGATACGGTAGGGGGTTTTAACCCAGACCATTGGCTATGGGTGCTGTTTTGTGTATGTATGGTACTGGCCCCAGTAACTCCCTTGTCGGTATTCCTCGTTGTGTTTTTTGGTGGTATGGCAACAAATGAGTTCTTTAGATTTCTTTGCTTTTACTGTTAACGAAAGATGGTGGATTTCCCACGGACGACATCAATCTGTTGATGCCTAAAATACATTGCTGAGCTGGGGGTTGGTGCTTCACTAGCCTGCACAAGGAACTTTGGGTGAACTAGAGGGTCGCTGGAGTAGAGGAAGGGTGATGCCTCCGAGGACACTCCAACACTCTTGTCAGTATATAGTTTTTAGAGAAATTGATAGGAAAAGGACGCCCAGGGTTTTCAGTAAAATGAGTTTGAAGAGTGAAAGAGAGATTGAATTGTGCCTGCATACCTTGATCCTATTATAGTGTTTTGAATGAGAGGCTGCCCATGTGGTTGGGATGAGGCAATCCCAGAGATCCTGTTCCTCTGTCAGCAAGCATGCCCGAGCGCCCAAAGAGGATCATGATCCCTGGAATCACACTTGCAGGTCTGCACGAGGTTGTCCAAGAACAGTTTTCCCTGGAATTATGCTTACAGGCCTGTGCGGGGGGTACCTAGGAACGGTAATGGTGAATGACCAATCCCGGGTTGGCAACTCTCGAGATGGTGTCATCACATTTTGAAAATTTCAGCACGACACATATATGCAACAATAAAAAATAAAACTAACAGAACTTCTTTTACATCAATCATCAACCCTCAACAGGGGAGATACATCAATCTGATATTAACTTAAACATAATATACAACGTAAAATGTATGAATGTTTACAAATAAATTTTTATATTTTATTTTCTCACTAGTCTGAGGATGTTGACACGTATGTGGCTTACGAAAAAATGATTTCGTCTGACTCTCAACCCACCAGACTATTTATCCTGCTTGCTACCTGAAATCATTGTACAATGAGGGATGAGTTTCACAAGCTCAGTGAATTAAATTTACTAGAAGTACTCAATCTGTATAAATAGTCTTTCAATATTAAATCAATTATATTTTACATAACTTGATAATAGCATTTTACTATCACTACACATATCATAAGTCTCATTCTCTATCAATCTCTTCTTCTTATTTATTGATTCACCTCCAGACCATCAATTATCTCTTAATTACCTCGCAATGAGGTTCACATCATAAAGTCTACCATTTAGATGGTTCTTATCACCATAACTGTCTCTGTGAGACTCATCTGTCTATAAATAAATTCACAATAACACACTACATATCAGCATTTCAATAATGCAAGTATTAATTAAAACAGATGCAATGCATGAATTATTATTATGGGAACGTCTTCCCACATGTCGACATGTTTTTTATTAAATCAACTCATTATTCTAATAATATTTCTTTTCACATAATAATTTTTTACGTGTCCAATATTTATACCATACCTATCAACCAAATATTTATCTACCACCAAAGCATACACTAATAATTAAATTTAATATTATCACTAGATATTTGATTTTTATTTAGACTATTTAAAGTAAATCCAACTCACCACGTAGCACTTAAAGCTACTCGTGGATCACCTCCTTGCCTTTCCATTTTTTCATAGAAATTTCCCACAGTTGCTGATCGTTAACACCTGATATAATATTTGTATTAAATTTCTAATTTATTCTTCAATTCGTTATAAACCACACCCTTTGAAAATTCCTACTTTGAATTCGGAGAAATTTCGTGAATCCTAAAAATTCAAAAATAAACATTTTGTTATTACCTTCTATTTTTCTGATAGGTTCTCATGATTCTTTATGAAATTCCACGGTAAACCCCTTCAAAATTTTTCTTTTTTAACCTTTCTTTCGATCACCAAGTATTTAAAGAAATTCCGTGATTTAAAAGGAACTAAATGAAATCTGTTAAGTAACCATCTATTTACATATTATCAGTGTATACACAAAACTCAATATTTAACAAGCCTCCACGTTTCAAAAACGTGGAGGACATGCAACCCCAAAAGTTACTTGGCAGCAGGTGTTGCCACATGCTGTCAATTTTTTTTATTTGAAAATATATATTTTATTTATTATTATTATTATTTTCCATTCTTTTCATACTGGACACGTCAATAATTTTTTTTCTTTTCTTTTTCTTTATAACTACGCTTTTTTTCTTTTCTTTTTCTTTATAACTATGCCCCCACGCGTTCATTTTTCTTTTTTTTCAAAAGAATTTTATTCAATACTAAATGCTTCATGTAAATATATTATTTTAATTTCACGTCATATTTATTAAATTACTTCTTTACCCTTACTTTATGAATACGGGTATTACAAATCTACCCACCTTATAAAAATTTCGTCCCCGAAATTTCCTTACTTTACTCCAAAAACAAAAGTGAATAATATTTCTTCATAATCATCTCACGCTTTCACGTAATCTTTTCAACATCCTTATTCCACCACAGAACTTGAACTAATGCAATTATTTTTATTTCATGAGACTTGTTCTTTTCTATCTAAAATTCTCACTGATACTTGTATATAAGCCCAATCTCTTTGAATTTTTGTAGCTTAGCTCGAAATATTATAACAGTCATCATGTAAACACTTTCTTAAAAATGAAACATGAAATATATTATGCCACTGCTTCAACTCTGGAGGCAAATCCAGGCTATTCACAACTAACCCAACTTTCTCAGTAACCTCATAGGGTCTCACTTACCTCAAACTCGACTTTTATATCTTTTTGATCCTCAACGCACATTTTCATGGAGATATTTTTAATTACACCAAATCACTTACTTGAAATTCAAGAGGTCTTCTCTTAGTATTAGCATAGCAATTTGGTCTACCCTATGTTGCTTTATTGTTCTCTCTAACCAATTTGATCCTCTCAGTTGTTAACTCAATAAATGATGGATCAGATATATTTCTCTCTCCCATTTCTTTCCAACATATAGGAGTTCTACACCTCCTACCATACAATGTCTCAATCGGTGCCATCATAATATTAGTTTGATACTGATTATTATAAACAATTTCAGTCGATGGCATGTAAGCATCCTAACTTACTGAGAAACTCATCACATTTGCCCTTAACATATCTTCTAATACTCTAATAATCCTTTCTGTCTGAGCACGAAAATTATATTAAATTACAATTGTGCACTCGTGGCTTTCTAAAAGCCTCTCCAAAACCAATATGTAAATCTAGCATCTCTTTTTGACACTATGCTTAATGGTATTCCATACAACCTCACAATTTCAGCTACATCCTTCTTCAATCCTGACCACCAGAAATTCTGTCTCTATCCTCTATACGTCTTATTATTACTTGGTTACATCGAATCTACATCATCACGTGCCTCTCTCATTATCTCCTTTCTAAACTCTACATTATTGGGAATACAACTCCTATGTTCCAATACCAAAACACCCTCACTTTAAATTTTGAACTCATATTGCTTTCTAGTAAGTACTCAATGCTTAATCTTTTCTATATCTTCATCTCTACCTTACATCTCTAAAGCATTTTACTAAGGATGACTATACAACCATATTCATTAACCACGATCCTCTATCACTGACATTTAACTTCATTCTTATCTTTTTTAAATATATCATCAATTTCACATCAGGACTCCCAATAGTAGTTAAACTTCTTATAGACTTTCTACTCAATGCATCAACTATCACCTTCACATTTTCTAGATGATAGTGAATTGTACAATCATCATTACTAATTAACTTCATCTACCACCTTTGCCTCAAATTCAACTCTCTCTGGTTAGGAAGGTATGTCAAACTCTTATAACCCATGAATATCTCACAAGTGGCTCCATACAGAATATCTTCAATCTTTAAAGTAAACATTATAGCAGCCAACTCTAAATCATGAGTAGGGTAATTTCTATCATGAATTTTCAATTGCCTAGGAGTATGGGCCACAGTTTTCCTATGTTGCACATATCCCAATCATTGATGTGACGTATCACTATACACCACAAATCCTTTATAACTAGGAGAAAACACCAATACTGGAGCTATAATCAATTTCTCCTTTAATAATTGAAAATTTTTCTCACACTTCCCTCACCATACAATTCTCACCTCTTGGTTTCTCAAATCTAGACTTCTTCCGCCAATTCCTCTTTCCTTTAAATTTTATCACATTCTTCTCAATCTGAAATGTTATACCCACCAATCTAACATAATTAATATGCCTTATGTAAGATAGTTTTGATCAAATATTAAAATATAGTTCATTTATGAATGTCTTACACTTCTTCTCCTCTAGGTCTTCCATTTCTGTTACAAACCTCGACAAAGCCACAAATCTCTTATCATACTGAGTCATAGTCAATACATTTGCCTCCAATAAATAAAATCTCTATCTTGTTGGGCTCTAAAGGTATAAGGAATGTATTTATCAAGGAAAACCTCCTTAAACCTATTCTAGGTGAAGGGTCTATCAATATCCGCACTTACCCTGGGAAGAATATCCTCCCATCATTCCAAAACTTCTCCTTCTAATTCAAACGAAGCAAAGGCAACCATTTGCCTACCAGTTACTAGTAGAATACCAAATAATCTCTCTACATGTTCTTCCCAGAACTCAGGTGTAAAAGGATTCATAGATCCTTTAAACAACATGACATTCAACTTAACAATCTCCTTGCATCTAATTCATAAACTCACTTTCTCTGCTTTTTAAATATCTATCATTACTGGGTTAACAACATCAGGCACTACTCTACCATGTTCATCAAGTCTATGCTATAGGCTACCAACTCTATCATCTATTACATTCATTTTCTTAAGATCATGTGTAAGAGCTTATCTTAGTTCATCTCTTTCAACTTCATATTCTCTCACACCTTTATTAATATCAATTATACTGTCAACCCGTTCCCTTCTAGGAAACACAGATTCAGACTCAACCTCAACTTGTCAAAAATATTGGGGGCCTACCACGCCATTTCAAATCAACAACTCTAACTCTAGCCCTAATGCGTCTGCGTATCATCCTTAAACTATTAAAATATAATTTATTTTAATCTTCCACTTTCTTACTTTTTATGCAGTCTACAGAATCATAAAACCTAATGCTCTGATACCAAAATTATAATGACCTATCCCGGGTTGGCCACCCCCACGACGGTGTCATCACATTTTGAAAATCCCAGCATGACACATATATGCAACAATAAAAAATAAAACTACCAGAACTTCTTTTACATCAATCTTCAACCCCCAACAGGGGAGATACATCAATCTGATATTAACTTTAACATAATATACTACGTAAAATGCATGAATGTTTACAAATAAATTTTTATATTTTATTTTCTCATTAGTCTGAGGATGTTGACACGTACGTGGCTTACAGAAAAATAATTTCGTCTGACACCAGAATATTTGTCCTACCTGCTACCTGAAATCATTGTACAATGAGGGATGAGCTTCACAAGCTCAGTGAATTAAATTTACTAGAAGTATTCAATATGTATAAAAAGTCTTTCAATATTAAATCAATTATATTTTATATAACTTGATAATAGCATTATACTATCATTACACATATCATAAGTCTCATTCTCTATCAATCTCTTCTTCTTATTTATTGGTTCACCTCCAGACCATCAATTATCTCTTAATTACCTCGCAATGAGGTTCACATCATAAAGTCTGCCATTTAGATGGTTCTTATCACCATAACTGTCTCTATGTGAGACTCATTCGTCTATAAATAAATTCACAATAACACACCACACATCAGTATTTCAATAATGCAAGCAATAATTAAAACAGATGCAATGCATGAATTATTATTATGGGAACGTCTTCCCACATGTCGACATGTTTTTATTATCTTAGACCGACTGCCTTCCCGATTCTTTTCTTTATAGCTTGTCCCGACTGCCATGGTATTTATTTTCAGCATATACCGGCTGTTATGGTGTCCCTTTTATTTCTAGCACATACCGGCTGTCACGGTTTTTCAATTAGACCGGTTGCCTTCCCAGTTCTTTTCTTTTCATTTAATACATATGCATATGAATAATAACATAAAAAAACAAACATAAATTCAAATATTTAAATTGGCTATCCTCATTTTTCTCAAATTATATAAAAATTTCCACTAAATTCCTCTCATCATAAATCACATCCAATCATCCATCAAAGCTTGTCCAGATTCACTAAATTTCATCCCAAATCACATTAAATCATCCATCAAAGCTTGTCAAGATCTACTAAATTTAATTAATTTCTTCTCCTCATATATCACATCAGTTTATTAACCATAACTCGTCAAGAATTTTATTTATCACCATCATTATTAAATCAACTCATTATTCTAATAATATTTCTTTTCACATAATAATTTTCTACGTGTCTAATGTTTATACCATACCTATCAACCAAATATTTATCTACCACCACAGCATACACTAATAATTAAATTTAATATTATCGCTAGATATTTGATTTTTATTTAGACTACTTAAAGTAAATCCAACTCACCACGTAGCACTTAAAGCTACCCGTGGATCACCTCCTTGCCTTTCCCATTCTTTTAAAAAAATTTCCCCGATTGCTGATCGTTAACACCTGACATAATATTTGTATTAAATTTCTAATTTATTCTTCAATTCATTATAAACCATACCCTTTGAAAATTTCCACTTTGAATTCGGGAAAATTTCTTGAACGCTAAAAATTCAAAAATAAACATTTCATTATTACCTTTTGTTTTTCTGATAGCTTCCCGTGATTATCTATGAAATTTCATAGTAAATCCCTTCAAAATTTTGCTCTTTTAACCTTTCTTTCGGTCCCCAAGTGTTTAAAGAAAATGTGTCATTTAAAAGGAACTAAACGAAATCTGTTAAGTAACCGTCTGTTTACATATTATCAGTGTATATATATACATAAAACTCAACATTTAACAAGCCTTTACGTTTCAAAAACGTGGAGCACATGCAACCCCAAAAGTTACTTGGCAGCAGGTGTTCCCACCTGTTGCCAATTTTTCTCTTCTTTTCTTTTTTTTTCTTTGTAACTACGTCCCCACGAGTCCATTTCTCTTTTTTTTATCTTCAAAAGAATTATTTTATTCAAGACTAAATCCTTCGCGTAAATACATTATTTTAATTTCATGCCATATTTATTAAATTACTTATTTACCCTTACTTTACGAATACAGGTATTACAAATGGGATTGTTTTCAGCTTGTCCATATGTCATCTTCCTATTGGACATAGGGCTGTCCATGTGTCGTCTTGCTGTTGCACCTAGGGCTGTCTATGTGTCGTCTCACTATTGGGTGTATTTATTGGCTGTATCAGACCCAATTTACAGTCACCTGTGAATTGCTTTCGATGATCCAATCCTGCCCCAGATATCGATGATCAAACCCTGAACTTTGATTGTTTGATGGCCAACAGAATTAGCACCTGGTGTGAGTGTTCAACGCATAAAATGGTGGAGGCTCGCCTTAAAACAATATGGCAGTAAAATTCATAATATTTGTCAGTAAAATAGTCACATTACATGAAAATACCATCAAATGTTACAATTTATTACCATGTTTAAATTTTTATTATTTTTGACAAATATGACAATTTTATGTCAGATTTATTTTAAAGCAAAGCAGCTAAAAACCCTAAAAAGATATAAGTAATACTATTAATTTTATAACTTTTTTTTTAAATAAATAACTCATGATACTTTACGAGTAACATAATGATAATGTACTGGTAACTTTATCACATGAGAGAGAATTTGCATTTATATATGTTTTTGTTTACTCCTCTCTATTTTAATCAATCTTAAAGATTTGTTCGTCATCAATTTTTGTTTACTTTTTTTTTTTACGATAGTAATTTAAAAATGATAAGTCGGTCAAATTTATTCGTGGACATAAGTAAATATATATTACCAAACCACAGTTTGTCTTGACTTTTTATTATTTCATATATTACTTGCTTGTGTGTTTTACGTATTTTCGTTTGAAGTAGTTCAAGTGGATTTCCAAGGTAAATCTCTAACACTATATATGAAGCTCCATGATTCAAATATATAGACAAGATGTGCCTCATACTGAAACGGGGTATGTGTTGGGGATGTTTTCAATTAACGATGGGGTGACAGAGTCAAATTTGGTCGAGTTGATAGCTGTGAAGGAGGATTTGTTTTTTTGTGAGAAAATGGAGTTGGATAAGTATAAGGAGTTGATTATTAAAAGCGATTCGAAAGTTGTGATTTCATGGTTATCAGGGAAGGAGAATGCACCATAATGGAAGTATAACTCTGTTGATGCCGAAAAATTGCTATTACTGATGTGGCCTTGGTGTTGACGTGGCCTTGGTGCTGATGTGGCCTTGGCCCTGAACAGGTAACAGAGGTGAGCTAAAACCCTCGGAAGGAGGGGAGTGAGAGACCTCCGAGGGAGCTCTGATGCTTAAGTTAGAATGAGGGCTTGAGAGGGGGCCGAGGCCGAGGGTTAAATCTTAAACGACTTAAATGCCAATAGATAAGTGTGAATGAATTATGAATCTCATACCTCCATATTTTGATAGTACCCTTAGTAGGTATTGCCCACGTGGGGGGGGGGGGGTATGGCATTGCCCATGCCATCTCTGCTTTTAGAGGTTATGCCTTAATTGTGTGATCAGTGGATGGCGTGTGTCAGGGCTCGCGTGTTGCAGAAGGGTTAGGTCTGCTAACCATGCTGTGATGTGGCGGTAATATAACTTGGCCGTTCCACGTGTGTTGTGTGGGTTAGACACACGTCGTCTCCCCATTAGCCTTGCCAGGGTCCACATGTTGGTGTTTTATTAGACGA
This sequence comes from Bretschneidera sinensis, assembly GCA_023935145.1. Classification (NCBI taxonomy): domain Eukaryota; kingdom Viridiplantae; phylum Streptophyta; class Magnoliopsida; order Brassicales; family Akaniaceae; genus Bretschneidera; species Bretschneidera sinensis. The sequence goes on from CM043699.1 coordinate 95,531,327, forward strand.
GGGTTTTGCGGGCCACATCACAGGCCCCTCACGTCCTCACACACTTGTGCCTCGAGGAAGTAAGATGTGATGTGTCGAAGCGAAATGGGGCTCTAGGTTTGGTGGATCTAGTCCGAGCGTATGATAAGCAGCTCATACGTTCGGACTTGAAGAAACTGGGCCGAGCGTATGACGAACAACTCATACACTCAGTCTTGAAGCTATTGGGCCGGGGGCACGAGAAGCAATTCATATTTTCGACCTTGGAGCTCTGGGTGTTTGATCCTGGGGAAATTACAACTGATGTGACACGTGGCGCAAGTCAATCCTGCATTAAATGCAAACAGCCATTTCTGCAAAAAATGCCAGCCCTTGGGAATGAGTTTTTTGCCTTTGGGAAGCGAAAAGCCGCCTGAATGAGAGTGTGAGTGGCTTTGGGATCCTTAAAGATCTTATCTTTTTCTATGCTTGCATTAAGTGTCCTTGTTGAGCGTGTTTTCCCTTCTTATAAAAAGGAGGTTCCAGTTGTCTTCACTTCAAACCAAAGTGAGTTTTGTTTTTCAATAGAAGAGTTGAGAGCCTTCAGCCTCGTTCCCTTATTCCTGAGAGTCCTCGTCCTCACACTCTGGTTCTTGAGAGTTTTAACATTTTAGAACCCGAATCCCAAGGCTCGGAAGCTTACCGGACAGCAGTGGTCCTGGAGGGGGTGGCGCCAGCAGTTTTTTGAGGGATTTTTGGAAGCCAAGAGGAAGGTCGAGGTCACGTATCCGGAGATGGACTTCTCGGGCCTTGGTCTATTTAAGTTTGAGGAGGAGGATGACGAGCGGCCTGCTTTGGAGGTGGGTCAGCCCAAAGAGCAAGGGCCTCATTTCGATTCTAAGCGGGGATAGCCGGTTAGGCAAGAAGGACATCTAGGCGCAGGGCAGCCTGTTACGGGGGAAGAGTATCCAGACTCAAGATAAGTGCAGCCCGCCACAGGGGAGAGCCTCGAGACAGAGAGGCCGAGGCAGCAAGACAAGGAGGCTGAGGCAGCTCCTATCCTGGACTGTCCTGGATTAGAATTGTTGGTTTTTTCTTTGTACTTCGAGGCCGTTAGGGTCCTCTTTTGCTTATACTTCGAGGTCGTTTAGGTTTTCGTTGTAATCCTTTTGATAAATTAATAAAATGTCATTCCTTCAAACTTTGTTTTCCATATACTATTTACCTACTTTTACACTTTGTCATTTTTTTCTTCAAACAAGACGAGACCTCGGGCTTGGGGAGCCTAAACCGAGCATATGCAAAATAGTTCATACCCTCGGACTTAGAGAATCTGGGCCGAGAGTTTGAGGAAGAGTTCAAACACTCGGTGTTGGTGAATCTTGGCCGAGTGTTTGAGGAACAGTTCAAGCGCTCAGTCCTGGTGAATCCAGGCTGAGCGTTTGAGGAACAGTTCAAACGCTCGGTCCTGGAGAATCTTGGCTGAGCGTTTGAGGAACAGTTCAAACGATCGGTCCTGGAGAATCCGAGCCGAATGTTTGAGGAACAATTCAATTGCTCGGTCCTGGTAAATCTTGGCCGAGCATTTGAGGAACAGTTCAAATGCTAGGTCCTGGCGAATCTTGGCCGAGAATTTGAGGAACAGTTCAAACGCTCGGTCTTGGCGAAATTTGGCCGAGCGTATGTAAAGCAGTTCATACGCTCGGACTTGGAGAAATCTGGCCGAATGTATGACAAACAGCTCATACGCTCGGACTTGGAGAAATCTGACCAAGCGTATGACAAGCAGCTCATACGCTCGGACTTAGAGAAATTTAGCCGAGCATATGCAAAGCAGCTCATATGCTCGGACTTGGAGAAATCTGATCGAGCGTATAAGAAGCAGCTCATACTCTCGGACTTGGAGAAATTTGACCGAATGTATGACAAGCAGCTCATACGCTCGGACTTTGAGAAATCTGGCCGAGCATATGACAAGCAATTCATACGCTCGGACTTGGAAAAATCTGACCGAGCGTATGACAAACAGCTCATATGCTCGGACTTGGAGAAATCTAGCCGAGTGTATGACAAGCAGTTTATACACTCGGATTTGAAGAAACCAAGCAGCTCTTACGCTCGGACTTGGAGAAATTTGGCCGAGTGTATACAAAGCAGCGCATACGCTCGAACTTGGAGAAATCTGGCCGAGCATATGACAAGTAGCTCATACGCTCGGACTTGGAGAAATCTGGTCGAGCGTATGATAAGAAGTTCATACGCTCAGACTTGGAGAAAACTGGCCGAGCGTATGACAAGCAGTTCATACACTCGGATTTGAAGAAACCAAACAGCTCTTACGCTCGGACTTGGAGAAATTTGGCCGAGCGTATGATAAGCAGTTTATACGCTCAGACTTGGAGAAATTTGGTCGAGTGTATGCAAAGCAGCTCATATGCTCGGACTTGGAGAAATTTGGCCAAACGTATGACAAAAGCTCATACACTCAGACTTGGAGAAATTTGACCGAGCGTATGACAAACAATTCATACGCATGGACTTGGAGAAATTTTGTCGAGCATATGACAAACAGCTCATAAGCTCGGACTTGGAGAAATTTGGCCGAGCGTATGACAAGCAGCTCATATGCTAGGACTTGGAGAAATTTCGCTGAGCGTATGCAAAATAGCTTATACGTTTGGACTTGGAGAAATAAGGTCGAGTATATGACAAGCAGCTCATATGCTCGGACTTGGAGAAATCTAGCCGAGTCTATGACTAGCAGCTCATATGCTCGGACATACAGAAATTTGGCCGAACGTATGACAAGCAGCTCATACGCTTGGAATTGGAAAAATCTGGCCAAGCGTATGACAAGCAGCTTATACACTCCGACTTGGAGTAATCTAACCGAGCTTATGACAAGCAGTTTATATGCTCGGACTTAGAGAAATTTGGCCTAGCGTATGCAAAGCAACTCATACGCTCGGACTTTGAGAAAATTGGTCGAGCGTATGACAAACAGTTAATATGCTAGGACTTGGAGAAATTTGTCTGAGTGAATGACAAGCAGCACATATGCTCGGACTTGGAGAAATTTGGCCGAACGTATGACAAGCAGCTCATACGCTGGGATTTGGAGAAATCAAGCAGCTCATACGCTCGGACTTGGAGAAATTTGGCCGAGCATATGACAAGCAGTTTATATGCTGGATTTGGAGAACTTTTGCCAAGTGTATGATAAGTAGCTCATACGCTCGGACTTGGAGAAATTTGGCTGAGTGTATGCAAAGTAGCTCATACGCTCTGACTTGGAGAAATTTGGCTAAGCGTATGACAAGAGCTCATACGCTTGGACTTGGAGAAATCTGGTCGAGTGTATGATAAGAAGTTCATACGCTCAGACTTGGAGAAAACTGGCCGAGCGTATGACAAGCAGTTCATACACTCGGATTTGAAGAAACCAAACAGCTCTTACGCTCGGACTTGGAGAAATTTGGCCGAGCGTATGATAAGCAGTTTATACGCTCAGACTTGGAGAAATTTGGTCGAGTGTATGCAAAGCAGCTCATATGCTCGGACTTGGAGAAATTTGGCCAAACGTATGACAAAAGCTTATACACTCAGACTTGGAGAAATTTGACCGAGCATATGACAAACAATTCATACACTTGGACTTGGAGAAATTTGGTCGAGCATATGACAAACAGCTCATAAGCTCGGACTTGGAGAAATTTGGCCGAATGTATGACAAGTAGCTCATACGCTCGGATTTGGAGAAATCAAGCAGCTCATACACTCGGACTTGGAGAAGTTTGGCCGAGCTTATGCCATGCAGTTCATAAGCTCGGACATGGAGAAATTTGGCCGAGTGTATGCAAAGCAGCTCATACGCTCAGACTTGAAGAAATCTGGCCGAGCGTATGACAAGCAGCTCATACGCTCGGACTTGGAGAAATCTGGCCGAGTGTATAACCAACAGCTCATACGCTCGAACTTGGAGAAATTTGGCCGAGTGTAAGCAAAGCAGCTCATACGCTAGGACTTGTAAAAATAAGGATGAGTGTTTGACAAGCAACTCATACGGTCGGACTAGAAGAAATCTAGCTGAGCCTATGACAAGCAGCTCATACGCTTGGACTTGGAAAAATTTGGCCGAGCGTATGCAAAGCAGCTCATACGCTCGGACTTAGAGAAATTTGGCCGAACGTATAACAAGCAGCTCATACGCTCGGACTTGGAGAAATTTGGCCGAGCGTATGACAAGCAGCTTATACGCTCGGACTTGGAGAAATCTGGCCGAGCGTATGACAAGCAGTTCATATTCTCGGACTTAGAGAAATTTGGCTGAGCGTATGCAAAGCAGCTCATACGCTCGGACTTAGGGAAATCTGGTCGAACATATGACAAGCAACTCATACGCTTAAACTTGGAAAAATCTGGTTGAGTTTTTAACCAGCAGCTCATACGCTCTGACTTGGAGAAAACTGGCTGAGCGTATGACAAGTAGTTAATACGCTTGGACTTAGAGAAATTTGGCCGAGTGTAAGACAAGGAGCTCATATGCTTGGACTTTGAGAAATTTGGCCGATTGTATGACAAGTAGCTCATATGCTCGGATTTGGAGAAATCAAGCAGCTCATACACTAGGACTTGGAGAAGTTTGGCCGAGCGTATGCCATGCAGTTCATACGCTCAGACATGGAGAAATTTGGTCGAGTGTATGCAAAGCAGTTCATACGCTCGGACTTGGAGAAATCTAGCCGAGTGTATGACAAGCAGCTCATACACTCGAACTTGGAGAAATCTGGCCGAGCGTAAGCAAAACAACTCTTACGCTAGGACTTAGAAAAATAAGGATGAGTGTTTGACAAGCAACTCATACGCTCGAACTTGAAGAAATCTAGCCGAGCCTATGACAAGCAGCTTACACGCTTGGATTTGGAAAAATTTGGCCGAGCGTATGCAAAGCAGCTCATATGCTCGGACTTGGAGAAATTTGGCCGAGCGTATGACAAGCAGCTCATATGCTCGGACTTGTAGAAATTTAGCCGAGTGTAAGCAAAACAATTCATACGTTTGGACTTGGAAAAAAAAGGCCGAGTGTTTGACAAACATTTTATACGCTCGGACTTCGAGAAATCTAGTCGAGCCTACGACAAGCAGCTCATACGCTCGGACTTTGAGAAATTTGGTCGAACGTATGACAAGTAGCTCATACGCTTGGACTTGGAGATATCTGGCCGAGTGTATGACAAGCAGCTCATACACTCGGACTTAGAGAAATCTGGTCGGGCATATGACAAGCAGTTCATATGCTCGGACTTGGAGAAATTTAGCTGAGTGTATGCAAAGCAGCACATACACTCGGTCTTGGAGAAATCTAGCCGAGCGTATGACAAACAGCTCAAACGCTCGGACTTGGAGAAATCTGGCCAAGTGTATAACCAGTAGCTCATACGCTCGGACTTGGAGAAAACTGGCCGAGTGTATGACAAGCAGTTAATATGCTCGGACTTTGAGAAATTTGGCCTAGCGTATGACAAGCAGCTTATATGCTCGGACTTAGAGAAATTTGGCCGAGCATATGACAAGCAGCTCATACGCTCGGATTTGGAGAAATCAAGCAGCTCATACGCTCGGACTTAGAGAAATTTGGTCGAGCGTATGACAAGCAGTTCATACGCTCGGACTTGGAGAAATTTGGCCGAGTGTATGACAAGCTACTCATATGCTCAGACTTGGAGAAATTTGGTCAAGCGTATGTATTGCAAAAGCGAAGAAGTATAAAAGAACTCATCTGTTACAATGCCGCCAAGAAGCAACACAAGAAAGACCGACAAGGAAGCCCCAACAGTGTGCTCTGCTCCCATCCAGGGTAGCACCCGCAGCTAGCAATCTAACCCAGATTCCCTGCGATCCCCGAACATGTAACCCTCGAGTCGAGCAGGCAGCCCCCTGTCAGAGAGCAGCGCCCTCATCTCTCCGGGACCAATTCTCCTGATTACGAGGAAGCGGCCGCGCATCTTCATACTGCCACTGTAACCCAAGCCCAATTCCAAGAACTTTCCCGGATGATAGCCGACTTGGCGGCCCAAGTCCTAGGCGGAGGTCAACAACCCTCATTTTCTCCTCAGTAAGCTCCAGAGCAAGCAAAGTCATCTGACAGAGATGATTCGGCCTACAACCACCCCCTACCGAGCCCTCGCTGCGTTGCAGCCGGTCCAAGGAAAGTTTCTCCTCGAAAACAAACTTCGACTTAGACAGACAGTTCAAAGAGATGGAAGAAAAAATAGACTTGGCCCTGAAACACAGAAGTCTCAGTATCTTGGATGAGCTTAGCATCCAAGATCCTCCATTCACAGAAGATGTTCTCGAGACCCCACTCCTCATTAACTTCAGAATGCCACAGGTCAGAATGTACGACGGCTCAGGGGATCCACTGGACCATTTACAGCACTACAAGACAACCATGATGCTACATCGACATTCCGACCCTATCATATATCGTGCCTTCCCCTTGACTCTCGAGAAAGCTGCGGGTACTTGGTATTCGTGTCTAAGGCCGAGAAGCATTAGTAATTTTGAAGAACTCAATTATTCCTTTACTTCACACTTCCTCAGCAGCAAGGGACCAAAGAAGACCTCGGAAAGCTTGTTCAACATTATCCAACATCGTGGAGAGAGGCTTCGGGCCTATATATCCAGGTTCAACATAGCCACTTGGGAAATCCCAAACCTCGACCCAAATGTCCAAATGATGGCGTTCAAGAATGGGCTGAGGTCTAGGATCTTCAACTCCAAGCTCACCCGACACCCACCCAAGAGTATGAACGAGGTTTTGGCCCGAGTATAGAAGTATGCTGGCAAAAGATGACCAGGCATTCAGAAGAGAAAGAGAATGAGAAACAGAAAAGAAACGGAAGGACATCAACCCACAGAGAGGGGCAGCCAAAAAACCTTACCAAGACAACAGGTACAAGCCCCACCCCCAGTTCGACGGTTTCACCCCCTCAACGCATCCAGGACCAATGTCCTCATACAGCTCTAAGATAAGTCAGTCCTCTAATGGCCGCCCATGACACCACACCTTGGTGGGGATCAGAGACAATTGTGCCGTTTCCACAAAAACTATGGCTACGACACCGAAGAATGCCATGCCCTAAAGGATCAGATTGAAGCCCTTATTAGTCGGGGGCATCTAAAGGAGTTTACAAGGCCCCAGAGAAGACAAGTGTCCGCCTAGCTAAGGAGAGACCCCGGGCGTCTCTATCTCCAGGACCGAGAGCGACGAAACCCTCGACGAGACTCTAGAGCCAAGTGAGAAGCACCAGAACAAAAGAACCAAGAAGTGGTAACTACCACCTAGATCATCAAAACAATATGTGGAGGCCCTGCCGCCGGTGGGAGCTCGAGGCAAAGCAGTAAGGCATACCCTAGAATTATAGCCTCTGTCAACGGACCTCATAAGCGAAGAAAGTCGGGGCTAGTGATCTTCTTCATGGAAGATGACTTAGAAGATGTACAGACTCCCCACGATGACACAATAGTGGCCTCCTTCCTAGTGTGCAATCATAAAGTACGGTGCGTTTTGATTGACAACGAAAGCTCCATAGATATATTATTTTATGATGCCTTCCAGCGCATGGAGCTTAAGGATGAATGTTTAGAGCCAGCCTGACCCCCTTCTATGATTTTGACGGATCTCCAGTCTTCACTGAGGGGAGTAAAATCTCCCTGTTACCGCAGGGACAGCGCCACGGACCTCCACTGTACAAACCACTTTTTTGGTAGTAAAGCAGTCCTCTTCTTACAATATGATCATCGAGCGACCTACTCTCAACAAACTAAAAGCTGTTGTCTCCATGTACCATCTGAAAGTCAAGTTTCCCACCGGTGAGGGGGTGAGAGTGATCAGAGGGCCTCTCGATCCTACTATTTAAATGCTATCAATGAAGGAAAGAAGAATGAAGCTCTGCCCCTTGAAGTAGAAGACCTCAGGGATGAAATGAAGACCCCAAGAGGGCGACCAGTGAAAGAGCTGACTCCAGTATCCCTCGAGGAAGACCCCACCTGAACCATCTAGATAGGATCAAACCTCTCCGAAAAACACAGGGAAGAAATCCTCTCTTTCCTCCAGAAGAACCAGGATTTGTTCGCCTGGTCTGTGTCAAACATGCTTGGGATCGACCCCAGGACCATTGAGTATCGCTTGAATGTGGACCCAAAGTACAAGTCAGTCATCCAGAAGAAAAAAACTTTCACCCCGGAACGCCAGGTTGCCATCAACGCTGAGGTAGAGAAACTGCTCGAGGCTTACTTCATTCGAGAGGCAAAATACTCCGAGTGGGTGTTGAACGTAGTAATGGTACGAAAAGCCAACGGTAAATGGCGGATCTGCATCGACTTTACCAACATAAACAAAGCCTGTCCAAAGGATAGCTTTCCCCTCCTGTGAGTCGATCAGCTGGTGGATGCCACTTTGGGGCATGAACTCCTCTCCTTCATGGACGTGTACTCCGGCTACAGTAAAATCTTCATGTATGGACTAGACGAGGACAAGACCGCCTTTATCATCGACCGAGGGTTTTATTACTATAGGGTTATGCCATTCGGACTCAAGAATGCCGGCGCGACCTATCAAATGCTGGTGAACAAAATTTTCAAATGGTAGATAGGGCAAAACATGGAGGTTTACGTGGATGATATGCTGGTTAAGAGTATGGAGGCAAGAAGCCACGAATTTGATTTAGAAGAAACATTTGGAGTGCTACGCAAGCGTAACATGAGATTGAATCCAACGAAGTGCGCGTTCGGGGTAACAGGAAGGAAGTTCCTAGGGTTCATGGTCACCCAAAGGGGGATAGAAATCAACACAAAAAAATAAAGGTCATTCTTGATATGGCCCCCCTTAAGTCCATGAAAGAAGTACAACGGTTCACCGGGAGAATCGCCTCCCTAAGTCACTTCATATCCAAATCTGCAGAAATGTGCCTACCCTTCTTCAAGGCCATCAGGAAGACCAAAGATTTCTCTTGGACAGAGGATTGCCAAGAAGTATTTGAAGAGTTAAAAAAGTATCTAAGCTCGCCCCCACTCTTAACCAAACCACTCCCGGGTGAAGAGTTGTTTCTGTATTTGTCAGCTGGGCAAAGCATTGTGGCCTCTGTCCTGATCCTAGAAGAAGAAGGCATTCAGAGACCTATCTACTATGTCGTAGGATCCTCCATGAAGCAGAAAAAAGGTATCCCCCTATTGAGAAGATGGCTTATGCTTTCGTAATAGCTGCACGAAAACTCCGACCATATTTTCAGGCGCACACGATCATCCTCCTGATCGATCAACCTCTAAGGCAGGTCCTCCATAACCCATGTGTTTTTAGGAGAATGGTAAAGTGGGCAGTGGAGCTTGGGGAATTCAATATTCGATCCCATCCATAGAAGGCAATAAGGGGCCAAACCTTGGCCGACTTCATAGTCGAGACGACCCTATCCATAGATCCAGGCGAAGCAATGGAAACAGAATCCGATGAACCCCCTCGTAGGTAGACCCTATATGTGGATGGATCTTCAAATGCAATAGAAAGTGGAGCAGGACTCATCCTCCATAGCCCCGACAACTTCACGGTTGAGTACGCCTTGAGATTTGAATTCAAGTCTTCCAACAAAGAGGCAGAGTACGAATCCCTACTAGCTGGCCTAAGGTTGGCCAAAGCATTGGCTGTCAAGGCACTAGATGTGTTCAGCGACTCCCAACTGGTAGTAAGTCAGGTGACGGGGGAATTCGAGGCCCAGGGAGAGAAACTCGCTCGATATCTCTAAAAGGTGAAAGAGCTCACCGCAAAGTTTAAAGCTTTCCAAATAACTTAAATTCCGCGGGCTGAAAACTCTGAGGCAGATGCTCTAGCTAGCCTGGCCTCCTCCCAACACTTAGAAGCAACCCAAACTATCTACCTTGAAAATCTCTCTGCTCCTAGCATAGACGAAGCCCCGGTTTTGCCAACAGAATTTAAAGAAACATGGATGGACCCAATCCTCCGGTATTTAAGGAATGGAAAAGTCCCCGAACAAAAGGGTGAAACGAGAAAACTAATCTGCCGCACATCCAACTACACGATTATAGATGAGCAATTACATAAGAGGGCTCTGACTATGCCCTACTTGAGGTGCCTCAATTCTGCTGAGGTCAAATATGCCCTCCGAGAAGTCCATGAAGGCATATGTGGGAACCACTTAGGAGCTCGAGCTCTCGCCTTCAAAGTTCTTCGCCAAGGGTATTATTGGCCCAAGATGAAGGAGGACGATCTGGTCAAGAAATGTAGAAAGTGTCAACAGTACTATCTAGTGCCACACTAACCCGCTAATCCCCTCACCTCGATCACTAGCCCTCTCCCCTTTGCTATGTCGGGGATGGATATTCTTGGCCCGTTCACTGTAACAACTGGACAAAAGAAACATCTCATTATGGCCATCGATTATTTCATCAAGTGGGTCAAGGCAGAACCACTGGCCAGCATCATGGATCACCAAACCCAAAACTTCATTTGGAAATCGATCATGTGCTTGTTTGGGATTCCTCAGGTGTTGATCACCCATAACGGAAAGCAATTCGATAGCTCCCGGTTCAAAACATTCTGTGAAGACCTCCACATCGAGCATCGACTCTCGTCCATTTGATATCCGCAGGCCAATGGTTAAGTCGAAGTTACCAACATGACCCTTCTCCAAGGAATCAAGAAAAGGCTTGATGAGGAGGATAGGTGATGGGCTGACCAGCTCCCCAATATTCTCTAGGCCTATCGAACGATTGTACGGACGCTAATAGGAGAAACTCTATTCTTCATGATGTACGGGTTAGAGGCCGTCATCCCGGTTTAAATTGGAATTCCATTGATGCACGTGCAATTTTTTGAACCAAGTAATAATGAAGAAGGCTTACAGATGAACATGGACTTGATAGACGAAGCACAAGACAAAGCCCAGATCCGTTTGGCAGCGTACCAATAAAGGATGGCTCGATATTATAACTCCCGGGTTCAAAACCGAAACTTTAAACTCCATGACCTCGTCCAGCGAAAGAATGAAGTGTCTCGCCCTCGACACATAGGAAAGCTTGTTCCAAATTGGGAAGGCCTATACAGAATCCGAAGATTTTTCCGGATTGGCACTTTTGAGCTCGAAGAGTTGGATGGCAACCAGTCCCTCGTACTTGGAACGTGGAGAACCTCCACAAATTCAATCACTAAAATGTAATAGCAGAAAGTAAAGAAATAATAAAGCTCAAATTGGAAGGAAAAAGTTCAAAATTCCATTAATTTAAAAAGAGGTACAAAATTAGGCACTACTAGCCTGGGGAACAAAAGAAAAAGAAAATTTATCCTAAGAAGCAGGGGCCTCCCGGACATCAGTTGTGGCGGTGTCCTCTGCGTCTCCACTAGCAGTAGCAGCACCTGATTCCCCTGAGAGAGCCTCCAGCTCAAGGCCGAAAAAGTTGAGCCTTGGGAAGAGGGACGCAGCCTTCCTCTTGGCTTCATTGAAGCCTTCGTGAAATTATGCGCCGGCTTCCTCCATCATAACCTCATCCCACTCCGTAGCATGGCAACAGACCTCCTCCAGCTCATCCTAGATCAGGTCCCTCTCCTTCTGAAGGGCATCCTCGGCCCAGCGCCGGTGATCCCTCTCAAAGACAGCATCATCTTTACCCCTTTCGGTCGTCTTGAGGGAGGAGGATAGAGCCTAGACCAAGTCTCGTATCTCCTCCAGCTTGTACTCAACTTTAGCCAAGCACTTGGGCATGTTAGTGCTTCGCCGAGCAAGGACCCCGGTAAGAACCCCAGCCTGAAGCCTAGGCATTGTTCAAAACAGTTGAAAAGAGAAGCAAACAAATTGAAGAACCAAGACGAGGGAAAAAAATCGTACCTGGGAGGCAATGGCCTCCACGGATGAGCAAAGTGCCTCGAATGGCTTCGCCGAGATCTCTAATATATCACGGGGGGTTCCCCATGATAAGGTGTTTGCGAGCAACCTTCAGATACACAAACACAAAATCATCCACCCTCAGTGCCCACCATGGCACGAAGATGGTAGCTATCCCAGGCCCCTCCCTAGATGAAGATGATCCCAGTGGATGAGTAGGCAGAGTAGGATTCGCCCTCTCTTTAGGAGCTGGAGGCATCGAAGGGCCCTCCACTACAATGGGCACCAGGGTTGAGGCCCGAGCCTTCTTCTTCTACTCCTGTCCAGAGCCACTCGCCTCCACAGCCCTTTTCTTCTCTCGGGCCATGCATTTGGCCCTCTCCCCAACCTAGGCAGCCATCTCCATATCTGTACAAAAAGACAAGCATTAGTGACCTGGAATAAAAAATTGAAATTTTTATAAGCTTAAAAGCTAAAAGCTACCATGCTCAAGGTTCTCCGGAAGGTTGGGAGGGAAGAGGCCGCTCCTGTGGAGTTTTTCGTTATCTCTAAGCACCTTGATATCCAAGAGCGCGGCCAACATGGCCTTTAACGTCTCCTGCTCTCGGTGCAGGAGGTACGGCCTTTTGCACTTGCCAGCATACTCAAAGCTCCAAACAAGGGGGACATCAAAGCTCTCAGTACTTCATATGAAGAATAATACCCCCTTCCACTTCTTTATGGAAGAAAGCTTCTTCTTTAAAACCCTCTTTCGTCTCCTCGAACTTACGATGACCCACCATGAATGACTGAACCGGGCTATCCGGAAGTGGGCTTTGAACACCTTAATGTTCATCACCCCTCCCACCTCCTGGCACACGACAATAAATGCCAGGATCAGCCGGATAGAGTTGGGTACCAGCTGACTCAGCGCGATACCGAAGTATCTGAGCACTAAGCAGAAGAATGGGTGAAAGGGGAACCTAAGCCCTGCCTTCAAGTGCTGTTCATAAACACACAGCTCGAAAGGCGGGCTGTTCGAAAGGGCATTGCATGTGTAATACTCGTATTCGCGAAATAAGGGTAAGGAAGTAATTTGATAAATGTCATAAAATTTAAATAATATATTTATGCGAAGAATTAGCATTGAATAAAATAATTCTAAAAAAAAACTTGAATAGTAAAATATGAATAGTAAATCATGAATAGTAAATCATGAATAGTGAATAGTAAAAAAAATCTGGACGTCTAGAACGTCCAGAAGGAAGAAAGGAAAAAGAAAAAAAAATACATATATATTAAAATATTATTTTTCAAAAAAAAAGTCAAAAGTTGTGTGCTGCTAAGTAAATTGTGGGAGGCTAAATGTCTTCCACAATGCCAATTCGTGGCAATTGAAAATAAGAGAGGGAGGGGACAGTTGAAGAAAAAAAAAATTAAGGTAGTAGGTGGAGAGTTTGGAGGAGGTAGTTACAAAATTTAAGAATGCCAATTTCAGTCTCCAAAACGAGGAGACTTAGTGAGGGGGAGCTGCAGAGATTTTTGGGCAAATCTCTCCTATATATACAGACGTTCTATGTAAAATCTTACGATTTCACATAGTTACTTTTAATTTCTTATTTTCTCAAAATACTTGGGGACTCAAAGAAATGCTGGAAGAGCAAAATTTTGAAGAGGTTTTCTGCGGAATTGCATAGAGAATCAAGAAAAGCTATCACAAAAATAGAAGGTAATTACATAATGTTTATTTTTGAATTTTTGACATTTATGAAGTTTTCCTGAATTCAAAGTGGGAATTTTCAAGGTGTGTTGTTTATATCGAATTGAAGAATAAATTAGAAAATTTATACAAATATGATGTCAGGTGTTGACGATCTATAACTAAGGGAATTTCTTAGAGAAATGGGAAAGGCAAGAAGGTGATCCACGAGTAGTTTTAAGAGCTACGTGGTGAGTTGGATTTACTTTAAGTAGTCTAAATAAAAAAAAAATCAATTATTTGGTGATAAAATGAAATTTAATTATTAAAGTATGCTTGGGTGATAGATGAAAAAATTGATTTATGGGTATGATAGGAAATTTGGACATGTAGAAATATTTCTCGGTGATAAATGATATTTTTGGAAATCATAAGTTTATTTGAGAATAAAAGCAATAAATAAATTATTGATGAGATATACTGATGTTTTAATACAAATTATGATGAAATGAATTTTAGTGGATATTGGTAAGTTTTGATTGATGAATTGATGTTATTTGAGTTGAATTTTAGTGGATCTTGATAAATTTTGATGGATGAGTTGATGTGATTTGAGACGAATTTTAGTGGATCTTGACAAACCTGGATGGATGATTTGATATGAGAGGAAATTTGTAGACTTTTTGTTATATAAATTTGAGAAAAGTCAGGATAGACAATTTAAGTGTTTTAAATTTATATATTGTTTTTATATTGCTGTTTATATGCATATTTCATATAATTGCTCATATATATATGCATTAAATAAGAAAGAAAAGAACTAGGAAGGCAGCCGGTCTAATGAAATAACCGTGACAGCCGGTATATGCTGAAAATAAAAGTGACAACGTGACAGCTGGTATATGCTGGAAATAAAATTGACACCGTGACAGCCAGTATATGCTGGAAATAAAAGAGAAACCGTGCCAGCCGGTATATGCTAAGAAAATTCTGTGGCAATTGGGACTAAGTTGCAAAGTAAAAAATCGGGAGAGAGCCGGTCTGAGATAATATCAACCTGTCGACAAGTGGGAAGACGTTCCCATCATAATCATTCATGCATTTGCATCTGTTTTAAATTATTGTTGCATTATTGAAATGTTGAGATGTGATTGAGTCTCATAAAAAGAGACAATTATGATGATGAGATTATTGAAATGCTGAGATGTGGTTGAGTCTCATAAAAATAGACATTTTTTATGAAAATATTATTGAAATGCTGAGGTGTGATGTATTATCGTGAATAAAATTATAGATGATTGAGTCTCACAGAAGGAGACAATTATGATGATAATATTATGGAAATGTTGAGGGGTGATATATCATCGTGAATAAACTTATAGATGATTGAATCTCACAGAAATAGTATTATTAAAATGCAGATGTGTGGTATGTTATTTTGAAATGGTTTAGAGATGATTTGGTCTCACAGAGAGAGACAATTATGGTAAGCAAGAAGCAGAGAATGATGAGAACCATCGAAATGATGGATTTTATGATGTGAACCTCATTATGAGGTAATTATGAGATAATTAATGGGCTTAAAAGTGGACCAATGATTAAGAAGAAGAGATTAATAGAGAATTAATTTTATGTCATGTGTATTGACAATAGAAAGTTGTCATCAGGTTATGTGAAAAATAAATGATTAGATATTAAAAGACTATGTATGAAATTTGGAATACTTTTAGTAAATTTAATTCACTGAGCTTGTGAAGCTCACTCCTCATTGTACAATGATTTCGGGTAGCAGACATGACAAAAAGTCTGGTGGGTTGAGAGTCAGAAGAAATTTATTTTATGTAAGTCACGTACGTGTCATCATCCTCAGACTAATGGGAAAAGAAAATGAAAAAAAAATTATTTATAAATATTCATGCATTGTACGTGGTAAAAAATGTTTAAATATCAGATTGATGTAATTTTCCTATGGAGGGTTAAAGAATTTTGAAAAATTTTCAATTGGTGTTATTTATTTTTATTGTTGCATATATGTGTCGTGCTGAGATTTCAAAATGTGATGACACCGTTTTGGGGGTGGTCAACCCGGGATGGGTCGTTACAATTTTGGTATCAGAGCATTAGGTTTTTCAGATTCTATAGACTGCATAAAAAGTAAGAAAGTTAAAGATTAAAATAAATTATAATGAACAGTCTGAGGATGACACGTGGACGTGCTAGAGCTAAAGTTAGGGTTGTTGATTTGAGAGGGGGTGGTAGGCCCTAATATTTTTAACAAGATAAAGTTGAGTCTGAAACTGTGGTTCCTGGAAGGGAACATGTTGATAGTAAAATTAATATTAGAAAATGTATGAGAGGATTTGAAGTTAAAAGAGATGAGCTAAGATAAGCTCTTACACATGCTCATGAGAAAATGAATATAATATATGATAGAGTTGATAGCTTATAGCATAGACTTGAGGAGCAAGCTAGAGCAGTGCCTGATGTTGTTAATCCAGTAATGGTAGATATTTAAAATGGAGAAAAATGAGTTTATCCATGAGATGCAGTGAGATATAATTAAGCTGAATACTTGTTGTTTAAAGGATTGATGAATCCTTTTACGCTTAAGTTTCGGGAGAAACATGTAAAGGACATTATTTGGTATTTTACTAATAACTGATAGGCAGATGATTGCCTTTACTTCGTTTGAGTTAGAAGGAGAAATTTTATAATGATGGAATGATATTCTTTCCAGGTAAGTACGAATATTAATCTGAAATAGGTTTAAAGAAGAATTTCTTGATAAATACTTTCCTTAGACCTTTAGAGCCCAACAAGATAGAGATTTTATTTATTTGGGGGTGGATATATTGAATATGACTAAGTATGATAAGAGAATTATGGCTTGTTCGAGGTTTGTACTAGAAATAGTAGACCTAGAGGAGAAGAAGTGTACGAGGTTCATAAATGAATTATGTCATATTAGTGGATATATCATTTTAGATTGAGAGAGATGTGATGGAGATTAAGGGAAAGAGAAAGAACGATTTAAGAGGCTTGACATGAAGGTGATAGAGGTGGTGATAGTATGAGTGTATAGGGTGGGAGACCACCCAGAGAAGGCATTCCTTGTCACAGAGAACTGAAATGCAGAGTCAAAGGCAAAAATGATCTGTTGTTTGTATAGCTCGGATCAATATTGGTGGGACCCTTAGATTTGGGAGACAGGGTATGAGAACTGGGAGTTATGGCAGAGAAAGTAAGTATACCACCAAAGGAAAGTGATACTCTGATGTAGGATTGAGAGATAGAAATTATTATAGATATATTCAGATAATATATTGGGTGATCTTGGTGCAACCTAATTCTTTTGCATCCAGTATTTTTATGAAGTCTATTGAAGTATATAATAGTCATTGGATACAAAATATTTTTGTTAAAGTTCCCACTAGAGGTAGAGTGATAATCATAAATATTTACGAGGGTTATGTGATTTGTAGCAGTGATAGAGAATCTGAAATTGAGTTATTATCTTGGAATATAATATAATTTTGGAAAAAAAAATTGGTTATCGATGTATTATGTTTAGGTTGATTGTTTCAAAAAGAATGTAATGTTTAAGATATGGACATGAGGAGTATTTGGCATACATAATGGATTCTAGAAAGGAAAATAGGAAGTTAGAAGAAATTTTGGTAGTGAAAGATTTTCGTGATGAGTTGTTTAGGTTGCCTCCTAATAGGGAGATTAAATGTCTCTATTGATGTGATACCAGGTTCATCAAATATAATTAATAGCACGCTACAGAATAACGTCAGGTGAATTGAGAAAGTTGAATGTACCATTTTAAGAATTTTTGGATAAACAATTTATCGGACCTAATGTATTTGGGGAGCCCTGTGTTGTTCGTGAAGAATGAAGATGGAATGATAAGAGTGTGTATTGATATATAAATTGGTTGAACAGTGCAAGGAGTGAGAGTGTTTTCTAAGATAAATCTGAGATCAGGTTATCACCAATTGAAGATAGAGAAGGGAGACGTGCCTAAGACTGCTTTTATGACATGTGATGGTCATAAATTAACTAATGATTCCAGAAACATTCATGGACTTGATGAATCGAATGTTTAAACCACATCTTAACAAGTTTATGGTTGTAATTGATTTCCTGATATATTCTAAGAAGGAAGAACAACATGTGAAACAATTAGACAGTGTGTTGGAGATTCTGAGGAAAGAGAAATTATATACAAAGTTCTCTAAGTGTGGGTGTTGATTGAATGAAATAACTTTCTTAGAAATGTAATATCGGGAAATGGATAGCAGTTGATTTGCAAAAGTTAGAGACAATGTTAAGTTGGAAAGACCAACTAATGTGACTGAGATTAGAATCTTCTTGGGTTTAGCTGATTAGTATAGAAGATCCTTTTAGACATTTTTATTATTGAAATACGGTTGAATAGACTGACCAGGGAAAAAGTGAGATTTGTATGGTAAAGGTAGTATGAGAAAATTTTCTAATTACTAAAAGGAGATATTGACTACAGCTTTAATATTTGTGTTTTTCTTTTGGTGATGAAGGATTTGTGCTGTATAGTGATACGTCACATCAATAATTAGGATATGTATAACATAAGAAAGTTGTGGCCCATACTTCTAGGCAATTGAAGATTCATGATAAAAAATTTTCTACTCATAACTTAGAGTTGGCTGTTATAGAGTTTACTTTAAAAGATTTGAGACATCATCTATATGAAGTTGCTTGGGAGATATTTATGAGTTATAAGAGTTGACATATTTACCTGCCCAAAGAGAGAATTGAAATTGAGGCAAAGATGGTAGATGGAATTGATCAGTAACGATTATTGTACAATTCATTATCATCTAAAAAATGAGAAGGTGATAGCTGATGCATTGAGAAAAAAGTCTACAAAAATGTAAACTGCTATTGGGAGTCCTGATGTGAAATAGATGATAGATTTAAAAGAGATAAGAATGAAACTGAATAACAGTGGTAGAGGATCATAGATTAAAAAAAAAATGTAGTTGTACAAATGCTTTAGAGATGCAGAGATAGAAAAGATTAAGCATTGTGTGTTTACTAGAAAGAAATATATTTGATCCAGCAATTATTGAGTTAACAACTGAGATAATTAAATCGGTTAGAGAGAACCGTAAAACAGCATATAGTGGATCAATTAACTTTGCCGATTCTAAGAGAAGATCTCTCGAGTTTCAAGTAGGTGAGTTAGTGTATCGAAAAATATCTCAATGAAAAAGTGTATTAAGATTTAAACAGGAAGAGAGAGTTGAATTTGAGGTATGTAGGACCCTATGAGGTTGTGGAGAAAGATTGGGTGTATATATATGTACTAATAAGATTTTAGAGAAGGGAACAAGTTTTGTATAATAAAGAAATTGCATTAGTTCAAGTACGGCGGCGGCATAAGGATGTTGAAGAGATTGCGTGAAAGTGTGAGACAGTTATGAAAAAGTATTATTCACAATTGTTTCTGGAGCAAAGTAAAGAAATTTCGAGGATGAAATTTTTGTAAGGATGGTAGAATTGTAATAGCCGTGTTCGCGAAATAAGGGTAAAGAAGTAATTTGATAAATATCATAAAATTTAAATAATATATTTATGCGAAGAATTAGTATTGAATAAAATAATTCTAAAAAAAACTTGAATAGTAAAATATGAATAGTAAATCATGAATAGTGAATAGTAAAAAAATATGGACATCTAGAACGTCCAGAAGGAAAAAAAGAAAAAGAAAAAAATATATATATATTAAAATATTATTTTTCAAAAAAAAAAAAAAGGTCAAAAATTATGAGCTGCTAAGTAAATTGTGGGAGGCTAAATGTCTCCCACATTGTCAATTCGTGGTAATTGAAAATAAGAGAGGGAAGGGACAGTTGAAGACAAAAAAAAAATTTAAGGCAGTAGGTGGAGAGTTTGGAGGGGGCAGTTACAAAATTTAAGAATGCCAATTTCAGTTTCCAAAACGTGGAGACTTAGTGAGGGGGAGCTGTAGAGATTTTTGGGCAAATCTCTCCTATATATACAGACATTCTATGTAAAATCTTACGATTTCACATAGTTACTTTTAATTTCTTATTTTCTCAAAATATTTGGGGACTCAAAGAAATGCTGGAAAAGCAAAATTTTGAAGAAGTTTTTTGTGGAATTGCATAGAGAATCAGGAAAAGCTATCATAAAAATAGAAGGTAATTACATAATGTTTATTTTTGAATTTTTGACATTTATGAAGTTTTCCTGAATTCAAAGTGGGAATTTTCAAGGTGTGTGGTTTATATCGAATTGAAGAATAAATTAGAAAATTTATACAAATATAATGCCAGGTGTTGACGATCTACAACTGGGGGAATTTCTGAGAGAAACAGGAAAGGCAAGAAGGTGATCCATGGGTAGCTTTAAGAGCTATGTGGTGAGTTGGATTTACTTTAAGTAATATACATAAAAAAAATCAATTATTTGGTGATAAAATGAAATTTAATTATTAAAGTATGCTTGGGTGATAGATGAAAAAATTGATTTATGGGTATGATAGGAAATTTGGACATGTAGAAATATTTCTTGGTGAGAAATGATATTTTTGGAAATCATAAGTTTATTTGAGAATAAAAGCAATAAAAAAATTATTGATGAGATATATTAATGTTTTAATACAAATTATGATGAAATGAATTTTAGTGGATATTGGTAAGTTTTGATAGATGAATTGATGTGATTTGAGATGAATTTTAGTGGATCTTGATAAGTTTTGATGGATGAGTTGATGTGATTTGAGACAAATTTTAATGGATCTTGACAAGCCTGGATAGATGATTTGATATGATTTGAGATAAGAGGAAATTTGTACACTTTTTGTTATATAAATTTGAGAAAAGTCAGGATAGACAATTTAAGTGTTTTAAATTTATATGTTGTTTTTATATTGCTATTTATATGCATATTTCATATAATTGCTCATATATATATGCATTAAATAAGAAAGAAAAGAACCGAGAAGGCAGCCGGTCTAATGAAATAACCGTGATAGCCGGTATATGCTGGAAATAAAAGTGACACCGTGACAACCAGTATATGCTGGAAATAAAATTGACACCGTGACAGTCGGTATATGCTGGAAATAAAAGAGAAACCGTGCCAGCCGGTATATGCTGAGAAAATTCCGTGGCAACCAGGACGAAGTTGCAAAGTAAAGAACTGGGAGAGAGCCGGTCTGAGATAATAACAACCTGTCGACAGGTGGGAAGACGTTCCCATCATAATCATTCATGCATTTGAATCTGTTTTAAATTATTGTTGCATTATTGAAATGTTGAGATGTGATTGAGTCTCATAAAAAGAGACAATTATGATGATGAGTTTATTGAAATGCTGAGATGTGGTTGAGTCTCATAAAAAGAGACATTTTTTTACGAAAATATTATTGAAATGCTGAGGTGTGATGTATTATCGTGAATAAAATTATAGATGATTGAGTCTCACAGAAGGAGACAATTATGATGATAATATTATGGAAATGTTAAGGGGTGATATATCATCGTGAATAAACTTATAGATGATTGAATCTCACAGAAATAGTATTATTAAAATGCAGATGTGTGGTATGTTATTTTGAAATGGTTTAGAGATGATTTGGTCTCACAGAGAGAGACAATTATGGTAAGCAAGAAGCAGAGAATGATGAGAACCATCGAAATGATGGATTTTATGATGTGAACCTCATTATGAGGTAATTATGAGATAATTGATGGGCTTAAAAGTGGACCAATGATTGAGAAGAAGAGATTAATAGAGAATGAATTTTATGTCATGTGTATTGACAATAGAAAGTTGTCATCAGGTTATGTGAAAAATAAATGATTAAATATTAAAAGATTATGTATGAAATTTGGAATACTTTTAGTAAATTTAATTCACTGAGCTTGTGAAACTCACTCTTCATTGTACAATGATTTCAGATAGTAGACAGGACAAAAAGTCTGGTGGGTTAAGAGTCAGACAAAATTTATTTTCTGTAAGTCACGTACGTGTCATCATCCTCAGACTAATGGGAAAAGAAAATGAAAAAAAAAACATTTTTTGTAAATATTCATGCATTGTACGTTTTAAAGAATGTTTAAATATCAGATTGATGTAATTTCCCTGTGGAGGGTTAAGGAATTATGAAAAATTTTCAATTGGTGTTATTTATTTTTATTGTTGCATATATGTGTCGTGCTGAGATTTCAAAATGTGATAACACCGTTTCGGGGGTGGCCAACCCGGGATGGGTCGTTACAGCATGCCCTCTCCCCAACCTCTGGTGCCCTCAGGTGGTACTCCATGGGGATTCTATACCTAATCCTCACCCCCACGAGTTCAGCCTCCCCCACAACACCTGAGATGGAGTTCGCTTTGAACGTCCACTGCTTCCTCTCAGTATCTATGGCGTCGTCTCTAATGATCATCGACGCCCATACATCCTCCTCTCCAGATGACCCTCCATCCTCATCCTCATTTCCCTCTCCTCCCCCTGGGATGGAAGGCACAAGAGCCAAAGCCTTATCCCGAGGGGAAACCTCCAGAGAAGAGACTTTATCACTAGAGGAAACACCCATTGCTTCCTCCAACTCTCTCGACAGATCCCCGCTAACTTCACTCTCATCAGACATTCTACTCACCAAGAAATCTTTTTGAGGTAACTTCTAAGAAGACTGAGTGCTCTCAAACTACTTCTCGCTAACCTTATCCTCTCAAGATCTCTCAAAATGAAATTGAGTGAAATGAGGATGGATCCTCTTATATATAAAGGCTGTGGCAACAGAAACGAAGAGCATTAACTCAGCCCTCCAAACGAAAGGACACACCCTTTGCTGTCACCAAGGCGTCAGTTCCATTCCCCAATGTGCCAGCTGTCATTGAAGCACAACCTTTACTATGCCCAACATGCCATCATTAAAAGACAGCTGCCATTATTTATTATGCTTGTAAAAGAAAGAGCCTGATGAGAGCCATAAAATGCATCTCAACGGTGTTTAATTGTTAGCATTTTAGGGTTGATCTCGGTTTTAATTGCACTTTTATACGTTAATAACTCTAAAGTGTTATTTTTGGATTATTGATCTATTTCAGTGCATTTTCAGGTACTTTAAGTTTAAAAGAGACGGAAAAGCTATCATTTCTTAAAGCTCGAAGATTCCATGCGTATCGGAGAAAGGGAGTGCTTCCGGAAAGGATAAAATGAAGAGTTTATAGCACCAGGCCAAGCCTAGGCACCCAGAAGAAACAAGAGTCAGGACCACGGTGCCTAGAAGGCAGGGCTGCGATGCCCAGTAACTCCACATCCTTGGACCAAAGCCAAGCCTAGGCACCCAGAAGAGAGAGCCTAGGCACGCACACGATTCCTTCTCCGAGTTTTGACCTAATTAGGACTTTAATGATTGTTTAAACCCTAAAACACCCTTGGAACCTTTGTACTATAAATAGAACACTTAGGGTTTGATAATCATAACATGGATTAGAGGGCCAAAGGTCGAGAAACTTAAGCATGAGCCCTAACCTTCGAGCAAGGCAAATGGATGAATCCCTAGGTGTAGTTGTTCTTATTTTCTTTTCTTGATTTAGTTGTAGTTTGGATTTATTATCATTAAACATTGTTATAATTTACTCTTTAATCTAATTAGAAGATTTTCTCTTAATCCGGTGATTGTATTTTTCCCCTTGATATAAGTTTAGTCATGCTCCTCTTATGTTACGTTGTTTGGGTATGATTGAGTCTGGTAGATTTATCTTTTAGGTTTGTCCATTAATGCAATATCGTCGTTAAAGATATACTGTCGTTTCTTGATAAATCTATAGGATAGGTCATGAATGTTTAACTCGAAAGTAAAGAGTATTTCATATCAATTGCATTAGGGTTTATATATGTGCTTTAATTGAATATTCATCGATTGCTTGTTTAGGATGTGAAACTTACAATCGAGATAAAAACAACTGAATCAAGATTGAAATAAGGCAACGAACCTAGGGAGGATTCCCGAAACCTTGTTGATTCTCTATTATTATTCTCAATTTATTACATAATTTGCTCTCAATTACTTCATTATCAAAAATTCATATTTTCTCACTTGATTTTATCGTTCGTGTTTAGGTTTACATATTCTCTTGTAGTTAACTTGTTTCTCTGTGGAATCGACGCCCCAAAGCTATGCTGCAACTACCGCGTTATACTTTGGGCATAATCAAATTTTGGCGCCATTGTCGGGGAGACGCGCTTAAGAACAAGGAAGTTTGTTAACTTTGAGACAGAACGGTAGAAGAATTGTAGATAATTTTTCTTTTCAGTAGTTTGCAAATGCAGTAACTTCGTTCCTTCTTTTAGCTTGCTGCATTAATTTTTTTGTTTCTTTTTTTTATTTTTTTTATTTTGTGATCTTGCATGCCCTGATATAGAGACATTTTGGGTAGATTTGCTTGTAGGCCTGTGTTAGAGTTAGAATTATATTCTTTCTTAAATCATTTGTTTGACAAACCATCTAGTCCCAAAGAGATGAGTGAACACTAAGATCAACCCTTTAAGACCCTTCAGGATTACCTCCACCCTACACGAATAGCCACACTATTATGCATCATGTTTCCAGCCAATACTCGTCATTTAGATTTTAAAACAGGGATGATACAATTACTCCCTACGTTTCATGGCTTGGAAAGTGAAAACCCATATGTGCACATTAGGGAGTTTGAGGAAAATCTCTACCTTTGCACAAAATGATAGTGAGACTTTGTATCAGTCTTGGGAGAGATTTAAGGAGTTATTGAGTATGTGCCCTCACCATAGGTATGAGAATTAACGCTTAGTAAGCTATTTTTATGAAGGACTTATCTATAGGGAGCGCCAATTTGTAAAGATGATGTGTAATGGTGAGTTTTTAGAAAAAGATCTTGATGAGGCCATAGAATACCTCAATGAGCTTGCTGAAAAAGCTCACACTTGGACTAGACCTAATACTACTGAAAGCACAAACAAGTCATGACCTGTAGGAAACCAAAGTGGTGGTGGAATTTACCCTTAGGGAAGAGGACAACCTAAAAGCTAAGGTTGAGATGCTCACTAGGGAATTAGATGTGTTAAAAACTAAGAGCTTACAGCCAACACACGTAGCTAATCATACAAGGTCTTTTGAACTATGTTTTGTGTGTGGTGGGGTAGATCATCTCGCCTAAGAATGTCCCATATTTGCGGAGATAAGAGGGGTGTATGAGGAACAATGTAATGCCTTAGGTATGTACAAGAAGCCTTTTTCACCTTTCTCTGATACCTATAATCCGGAGTGGCGGAATCACCCCAATCTTAGCTAGAAATCTGAAAACCAGCCGCCTACACAATCCCCTAGATCATATCCTGCACCATATCATGCACCTGCACCCTCTAGGAGTCCTTTAGAAGAAACTTTGCATGCGTTTATTGAGGCACAGGGTAAGACTAATCAAAGGCTTGAATCTTTAATTACGCAGGTTGTTGAAGAACATAAGGAGCTAAAGAGCCAAGTGTCTAAGTTGATGAGCTCCTTGAGTGTGAATAAGTTCCCTTCCCAAGCTCAATCCACACACCATGGACAACACCTGGTGCAAAAGAATTTGAAGAAGGTGACACCATTGTGACACTTAGTGGTAAGTCATTACACATCCCAACACCGAACAAATCAGAGGATGTGGACAAGAGCCACCAAGTATATATGATTGACTCACCGATGGAAAAGGTCCATCATCTTAATCCATTGGAGTTAATCCACACCCATGGGTTCACAAGAGCATATATTGAGCCAGAATCTACAGATTTTACTGATAACATTCTTCAGGCTTCTTTAAAGCATGCAAGCACAAAATTTGGTAGTGAAGCAGTTGCTGGTGCATTCAGCTCATGTTTGTCTAGGAGGGAATAAGAGCGTCTGGCTGAAGATGTAAAACTTAGCGCTCATGGGAGGCACCCCACAGTATATCCTTTTACTTTTATTGTTTTCATATTTCTTTTTTATTGTTCAAATTTTTTTTCTGTTTTCTAGTATTAACTTAGTATTTTTTTTAGGGACAAATATACGAAGCAGTTCAAATGGTGGTGCACAATTTTCAGCTTCTGTGCACTTGTGACTACAAAGGGAGTTTCCTTTACTCTTTCTTTTACATTGAGGTTAATGCAATTTTAAGTTGGGGTGGAGGAAACGCATCTCTTTGTTTCCATATTCTTTATTTCCATACTTTTTTTTCTTTTTCTATTGAACTACTTGGTGTCGTTCTCCCTTTTTGTTTGTTTTTAGCATGCTTTGTGTTAGCTTTGGATGTAATTCATATGTCAATGATATGAGCTTAATTGAGATAGCATACAGCGTTTAGAATAAGTTAAATTTTACTTCGGTTTGAGAATAATTTAAGTGTCAATCTTCATTTGGTTTGAGACTCTGGTTTACGGTAAGATTGTATGATTAATCTAAAGCATCTAGAAAAGTTTTATGTGTGATTGCTTTGTGAATATTTTTGCGGTATTGACAAGCTCTAGAACTTATTTGATAATCACTTGAGGCGAATTCCTAGAATGCACATTACTTAGGATATGATATAGGCCATTTTTTGGACCGTTTGAGCCTTTCAAACTTATCGTTGCTATATCTATCACTAGTCACCTGTTTGAGCCTTTTTCTTGAAAAAGAATTTGAGCCTTGTTCTTTTGAAAACCCATTTACTTACCATTATGAGCCTAAAAATATTTTATCCTTACCCTTCTTTTAAAAGAACTTAGTCATACACATTTGTTGCGAAGCACTTAAGAGGAGTAAGGATGGAAATATGAAAAAATATTACTACCATAACCCAAGAACATTAAAGGAGATAAGTTGGTTGTTGTGGAAAAGAAAAGAAATAGAAAAGAATGAAAAAGAAGGTGAATGGTCTTATGCCAAAATAGAAAAGAAAAGAAAAAGAGAAGTAAAGTATGACAAAGAAAGAAGAAAAGAAAAGAAAAGTGGTGACTTATCGAAGATATGCTCTTATAAAAAATGGTTAAAAGAGTTGGGTGTTGAAGTAAGGTTATTCAGTGCTTAAAGTGGTTGTGTTTAAAACTAAGAGATTGAGTTCTTTTACTTGTTAAATCCTTCCCGTTCTTTCTTAACCTTTACCTTAGCCTAACGTTACAAGCTTATTAAAGACTTATTGATCCAATGTAGTGTGATTTTTCTACAATAGTGGAGAGTGATTTGAAAAATAAGCCTATGGAACTTGTTTATGTGATTGATGTCACGTAATTTATTATGTTTTAGAGGCCAAGACTTGTATTTATGAATGTTATGCATAAAATCATCCGGGTGTTCGGATTAATGGATTGTGGTAAGATGGATGAAAAGAGTCGATAACGATTTTAAGATTGATATTTGGATTACTTTTGGACTTGGGTGATATTTAATGATTCTATGTGTTGTATGTTATGTGCGATTTTTGAAACAAAAATCTGAATTACTCTTGCTTTACTTTATTTTGATTCCTACCATAGAATTCATCTCTTGTTTTCGCTTGAATTGCTAGGGACTAGCAATAAGCTAGTTGGGGGTTTTGATGAGAGCCATAAAATGCATCTCAATAGTGTTTAATTGTTAGAATTTTAGGGTTGATCTCAGTTTTAATTGCACTTTTATACGTTAATAACTCTAAAGTGTTATTTTTGGATCATTGATATATTTCGGTGCATTTTCAGGTACTTTGAGTTTAAAAGAGATGGAAAAGCTATCCTTGCTTAAAGCTCAAAGATTCCATGCGTATCGGAGTGAGGGAGTGCTTCCGAAAAGGATAAAATGAAGAGTTTATAGAACCAGACCAAGCCTAGGCGCCCAGAAAGCAAGCCTAGGCACCCAGAAAGTAAGCCTAGGGGCCCAGAACCTCCACAAATCAGTATCAGGCTAAGCCTAGGGGCCCAGAAGAAACAAGAGTCAGGGTCGCGGTGCCCAAAAGGCAGGGCCGCGGTGCCCAGCAACTCCACATCCTTGGACCAAAGCCAAGCCTAGGCACCCAGAAGAGAGAGCCTATGCGCGCACACGATTCCTTCTCCGAGTTTTGACCTAATTAGGACTTTAATGATTGTTTAAACCCTAAAACACCCTTGGACCCTTTATACTATAAATAGAACACATAGGGTTTGATAATCATAACATGGATTAGAGGGCCAAAGGCCAAAAAACTCAAGCATGATCCCCATGGCCGACTAACCTCCAAGCAAGGCAAAGGGATGAATCCCTAAGTGTAGTTGTTCTTATTTTATTTTCTTGATTCAGTTGTAGTTTGGATTTATTATCATTAAACATTGTTATGATTTACTCTTTAATCTAATTAGAAGATTTTCTCTTAATCAAATGATTGTATCTTTCCCCTTGATATAAGTTTAGTCATGCTCCTCTTATGTCACGTTGTTTGGGTATGATTGAGTCCGGTAGATTTATCTTCTAGGTTTGTCTATTACTGCAATATCATCGTTAAAGATATATTGTCCTTTTTTGATAAATCTATAGGATAGGTCATGAATTTTTAACTCGAAAGTAAAGAGTGTTTCATAGCAATTACATTAGGGTTTATATATGTGCTTTAACTGAATATTCACTGATTGCTTGTTTGGGATGTGAAACTTGCAATCGAGATAAAACACAACTGAATCAAGATTGGAATAAGGCAACGAACCTAGGGAGGATTCCCGAAACCTTGTTGATTCTTTATTATTATTCTCAATTTATTATATAATTTGCTCTCAATTATTTCATTATAAAAACTTTATATTTTCTCACTTGATTTTATCATTCGTGTTTAGGTTTACATCTTCTCTTGTAGTTAACTTGTTTCCCTGTGGAATCGACACCCCAAAGCTGTGCTGCAACTACCGCGTTATACTTTGGACGTAATCAGAGCCCATGGGCTCAAGACAAAAAAAAAGTTCATGGGCCCAAGATAGAGGAGAGCCCGTGAGCCTAAGATACAGAAGAACTTAGAGGCCCAAAGCAAAGAAGCACGCGGGAAGGCCCATCACCTAGTTTCTCCAAGTCCAAGCGTATGAGCTGCTTATCATACACTTGGCTAGATTTCTCCAAGTCCGAGCGTATGAGCTATTTGTCATACACTCGGCCAGATTTCTCCAAGTCCGAGCTTATGAGCTACTTGTCATACACTCACCTTATTTCTCCAAGTCCGAGCGTATAAGCTGCTTTGCATACGCTCGGCCAAATTTCTCTAAGTCCGAGCATATGAGTTTCTTGTCATACACTCGGCCTGATCTCTTCAAGTCTGAGCGTATGAGCTGCTTTGCATACGCTAGACCAAATTTCTCCAAGTCCGAGCGTATGAGCTGCTTGTCATACGCTCGGCCAAATTTCTCCAAGTCCGAACGTATGAGCAGCTTTGCATACGCTCTGCCAAATTTCTCCAAGTCCAAGCGTATTAGCTGCTTGTCATACGCTTGGTCAAATTTCTCCAAGTTCGAGCATATGAACTGCTTATCATATGCTCAGTCAAATTTCTCCAAGTCCAAGCATATGAAATGCTTGTCATACACTCGGTCAAATTTCTCCAAGTTCGAGCATATAAGCTGCTTTGCATACACTCAGCCAAATTTCTCCAAGTCTGAGCGTATGAGCTGCTTGTCATAGGCTCGGCTAGATTTCTCCAAGTCCGAGTGTATGAGCCGTTTGTCATACACTCGGCCTTATTTCTCCAAGTCCAAGCCTATGAGCTATTTTGCTTATGCTGGGCCAAATTTCTCCAAGTCCGAGCGTATGAGCTGCTTATCATATGCTCGGTCAAATTTCTCCAAGTCCAAGCGTATAAGTGGCTTTGCATACGCTTGGCCAAATTTCTCCAAGTCCGAGCGTATGAGCTGCTTGTCATACACCCAGCCAAATTGCTCCAAGTCTAAACGTATGAACTGTTTGTCATACGCTCGACCAAATTTCTCCAAGTCCGAGCATAGGAGCTCTTGTCATACGTTTGGCCAAATTTTTTCAAGTTTGAGCTTATGAGCTTCTTTGCATACGCTCGACCAAATTTCTCCAAGTCCGAGCGTATGAACTACTTGTCATACACTCGGCCAAATTTTTCCAAGTCCGAGCGTATAAGCTGCTTAATTTCTCCCAATCCGAGCATATGAGCTACTTGTCATACGCTCAGCCAAATTTTCTAAGTCCGAGCATATGAACTGCTTGTCATACGCTCGGCCAGTTTTCTCCAAGTCTTAGTGTATGAGCTGCTGGTTATACACTCGACCAGATTTCTCCAAGTACGAGTGTATGAGCTGTTTGTCATACACTCAGCCAGATTTCTCCAAGTTCGAGCGTATGAGCTGCTTTGCATACGCTCGGCTAAATTTCTCCAAGTCCGAGCATATGAACTACTTGTCATACGCTCAGCCAGATTTCTCCAAGTTCGAGCGTATGAGCTGCTTTGCATACACTCGACCAGATTTCTCCAAGTCTGAGTGTATAAGCTGCTTGTCATATGTTCGGCCAAATTTCTCCAAGTCCGAGCGTATGAGCTGTTTGTCACAGGCTCGACTAGATTTCTCCAAGTCCGAGCGTATGAGCTGCTTGTCATACACTCGGCCTTATTTCTCCAAGTCCAAGTATATGAACTATTTTGCATACGCTCAGCCAAATTTCTCCAAGTCCAAACGTATGAGCTGCTTTGCATACACTCAGCCAAATTTCTCCAAGTCTGAGCGTATGAGCTGCTCGTCATAGGCTCGGCTAGATTTCTCCAACTCCGAGCGCATGAGCTACTTTTCAAACACTCGGCTTTATTTCTCCAAGTCCAAGCGTATGAGTTGCTTTGCTTACGCTCGACCAAATTTCACCAAGTCCGAGCGTATGAACGGCTTGTCATACGGTCGGCCCAATTTCTCCAAGTCCGAGCGTATGAGCTACTTTGCATACGCTCGGCTAAATTTTTCCAAGTCCGAGTGTATGAGCTACTTGTCATACACTCGGCCAAATTTCTCCAAGTTCAAGTGTATGAACTGTTTGTCATACATTCGACCAAATTTCTCCAAGTATGAGCTCTAGTCATATGCTTGGCTAAATTTCTCCAAGTCCGAGCTTATGAACTGCTTGTCATACACTCGGCAAAATTTCTCCAAGTTCGAGTGTATGAGCTACTTGATTTTTCCAAATCCGAGCGTATGAGCTGTTTGTCATACACTCGGCCAAATTTCTCCAAGTTCGAGCATATGAACTGCTTGTCATACACTCAACCAGATTTCTCCAAGTCCGAGCGTATGAGCTGTTTTGCATATGCTCGGCCAAATTTCTCCAAGTTCGAGCATATAAACTGCTTGTCATAAGCTCGGCCAGATTTCTCCAAGTCGGAGCGTACGAGCTGCTTGTCATACACTCGGCCAGATTTTTTCAAGTCGGAGCGTATGAGCTGCTTGTCATATGTTAGGCCAAATTTCTCAAAGTCTGAGCACATGAGCTGCTTGTCATAGGCTCGGCTAGATCTCTCCAAGTCCGAGCATATGAGCTGCTTGTCATACACTCGGTCTTATTTCTCCAAGTCCAAACGTATGAGCTGCTTTGCATACGCTCGGTCAAATTTCTCCAAGTCCGAGCGTATGAGCTACTTGTCATACACTTGGCCAAATTTTTTCAAATCCGAGCATATGAGCTGCTTTGCATACACTCGACCAAATTTTTCCAATTCCGAGCGTATGAGCTGCTTGTCATACGCTCGGCCAAATTTCTCAAAGTCCGAGCGTATGAACTGCTTGTCATACGCTCGGCAAAATTTCTCCAAGTCCGAGTGTATGAGCTGCTTGTCATACGCTCGGCCAAATTTCTCCAAGTCCGAGCATATTAGCTTCTTGTCATACGCTCGGCCAAATTTCTCTAAGTCCGAGCATATTAATTGCTTGTCATACGCTCAGCCAGTTTTCTCCAAGTCCGAGCATATAAGCTGCTGGTTATACACTTGGCCAGATTTCTCCAAGTCCGAGCGTATAGGCTGCTTGTCATACGCTCAACCAAATTTCTCCAAGTCTGAGCGCATGAACTGTTTGTCATACACTCGGCCAAATTTCTCCAAGTCTGAGCGCATGAGCTGCTTGATTTCTCCAAATCCGAGCGTATGAGCTGCTTGTCATATGCTCGTCCAAATTTCTCCAAGTTCGAGCATATGAACTGTTTGTCATACGCTCAGCTAGTTTTCTTCAAGTCCGAGCGTATGAGCAGCTGGTCATATACTCGGCCAAATTTCTCCAAGTCCGAGCGTAGGAGCTGTTTTGCATATGCTCGGCCAAATTTCACCAAGTCTGAGCATATGAACTGTTTGTCATAAGCTCGACCAGATTTCTCCAAGTCCGAGTGTACGAGTTGCTTGTCATACGCTCGGCCAGATTTCTCCAAGTCCGAGTGTATAAGCTTTTTGTCATATGTTCGGCCAAATTTCTCTAAGTCCGAGCGTATGAGCTACTTGTCATAGGCTCGGTTAGATTTCTCCAAGTCCGAGCATATGAGCTGCTTGTCACACACTCGGCCTTATTTCTCTAAGTCCAAGCATATGAGCTGCTTTGCATACGCTGGGTCAAATTTCTCTAACTCCGAGAGTATAAGCTGTTTGTCATACGCTCGGCCAAATTTCTCCAAGACCGAGCATATGAACT
Source organism: Bretschneidera sinensis (assembly GCA_023935145.1). Taxonomy (NCBI): domain Eukaryota; kingdom Viridiplantae; phylum Streptophyta; class Magnoliopsida; order Brassicales; family Akaniaceae; genus Bretschneidera; species Bretschneidera sinensis. The sequence goes on from CM043699.1 coordinate 95,563,530, forward strand.
GTTTTCTATACGCTCGGCCAAATTTCTTCATGTCCGAGCGTATGAGCTGCTTTGCATACACTCGGCCAAATTTCTCCTAGTCCGAGCGTATGAACTGCATGTCATACGCTCGACTAAATTTCTCAAAGTCCAAGTGTATGAGCTGCTTGATTTCTGCAAATCCAAGCGTATAAGCTGCTTGTCATACACTCAGCCAAATTTCTCCAAGTCTGGGCATATGAGCTTCTTGTCATACACTCGGTCAAATTTCTCCAAGTCTGAGCATATTAACTGCTTGTCATACGCTCGGCCAGTTTTCTCCAAGTCCGAGCGTATGAGCTGCTGGTTAAACACTCGGTCAGATTTCTCCAAGTCCGAGCGTATGAGCTGTTTGTCATAGGCTCGGCTAGATTTCTCCAAGTTCGAGCGTATGAGTTGCTTGTCAAACACTCAGCCTTATTTTTTCAAGTCCAAGCGTATGAGCTGCTTTGCTTACGCTCGACCAAATTTCTCCAAGTCCGAGCGAATGAGCTGTTTGTCATACACTAGGCCAAATTTCTGCAAGTCCTAGCGTATGAGCTGCTTTGCATACGCTCGGCCAAATTTTTTCAAGTCCAAGCGTATGATCTGTTTGTCATACACTTGACCAAATTTCTCAAGTCCGAGCGTATAAGCTCTTGTCATACACTTGGCCAAATTTCTCCAAGTCCGAGCGTATGAGCTACTTTTCATACGCTTGGCAAAATTTCTCCAAGTCCGAGCATATGAGCTGCTTGTCACACGCTCGGCCAAATTTCTCCAAGTACGAGCGTATGAACTGCTTGTCATATGCTCGGCCAAATTTCTCCAAGTCTGAGCGTATGAGCTGCTTGTAATACGCTAGGCCAAATTTCTCAAAGTCCAAGCATATGAGCTGCTTGTCATACACTCGGCCAAATTTCTCCAAGTCCTAGCATATTAACTGCTTGTCATACGCTCGGCCAGTTTTCTCCAAGTCCGAACGTATGAGCTGCTGGTTATACACTCGGCTAAATTTCTCCAAGTTTGAACGTTTGAGCTGCTTGTCATACACTCGGCCAGATTACTCCAAGTCTGAGCGTATGAGCTACTTTGCATACGCTCGGTCAAATTTCTTCAAGTCCGAGCCTATGAACTGTTTGTCATATGCCCGACCAGATTTCTCCAAGTCCGAGTGTATGAGCTGCTTGTCATACACTCGGCCAGATTTCTCCAAGTCTGAGTGTATGAGCTACTTGTCATACGTTCGACCAAATTTCTCCAAGTTCGAGCGTATGAGCTGCTTGTCCTAGGCTCGGCTAGATTTCTCCAAGTCCGAGTGTATGAGTTGCTTGTCAAACACTCGGCCTTATTTTTCCAAGTCCAAATGTATGAGCTGCTTTGCTAACACTCGGCTAAATTTCTGCAAGTCCGAGCATATGAGCTGCTTGTCATACGCTCAGCTAAATTACTCCAAGTCCGAGCATATGAGCTGCAGGCATACATTCGGCCAAATTTTTCCAAGTCCAAGCGTGTGAGCTACTTGTCATAGGCTCGGCTAGATTTCTTCAAGTCCGAGCGTATGAGTTGCTTGTCAAACACTCATCCTTATTTTTCCAAGTCCTAGTGTATGAGCCACTTTGCTTATGCTCGGCTAAATTTCTCCAAGTCCAAGCGTATGAGCTGCTGGTTATACACTCGGCCAGATTTTTCCAAGTCCGAGCGTATGAGCTGCTTGTCATACACTCAGACAGATTTCTCTAAGTCCGAGTGTATGAACTGCGTGTTATACGCTCGGCCAAATTTCTCCAAGTCCGAGTGTATAAGCTGCTTGATTTCTCCAAATCTGAGCGTATGAGCTGTTTGTCATACACTCAGCCAAATTTCTCTAAGTCCGGGCATATGAGCTGTTTGTCATACACTCGGCCAAATTTCTCCAAGTCCGAGCATATTAACTGCTTGTCATACGCTCGGCCAGTTTTCTCCAAGTCCGAGCGTACGAGTTGCTGGTTAAACATTCGACCAAATTTCTCCAAGTCCGAGCGTATGAGCTGCTTGTCATATGTTCGGCCAGATTTCTCCAAGTCCGAGCGTATGAGCTGCTTTTCAAACACTCGGCCTTATTTTTTCAAGTCCAAGCGTATGAGCTATTTTGCTTACGCTCGGCCAAATTTCTCCAAGTCCGAGCGTATAAGCTGCTTGTCATACGCTCAGCCAAATTTCTGCAAGTCCGAGCGTATGAGCTGCTTTGCATACACTCGGCCAAATTTTTTCAAGTCCAAGCGTATGAGCTGCTTGTCATACGCTCGGCCAAATTTCTCCAAGTCCAAGCGTATGATCTGTTTGTCATACACTCGACCAAATTTCTCCAAGTCTGAGCGTATGAGCTCTTGTCATACGCTTGGCCAAATTTCTCCAAGTCCGAGCGTATGAACTACTTTCCCACTGACGACACCAATCTGTTGATGCCGAAAAATTATTATTACTGATGTGGCCTTGGTGCTGACGTGGCCTTGATTCTGACTTGGCTTTGGCGCTGACGTGGCCTTGGTGCTGACTTGGCCTTGGCCCTACACAAGTAACAGAGGTGAGCTAAAACCCTCGGAATGAGGGGAGGGGGAGAACTCCAAGGGTGCTCAGTTGCTTAAGTTAGAACAAGGGCTTGAGAGGGGGCCAAGGTTGAGGGTTAAATCTTAAACGGCTTAAATACCAATAGATAAGTGTGAATAAATTATGAATCTCATACCTCCGTCTTCTTATAGTCCCCTTAGTAGGTATTGCCCATGTGGGGGAGTATGGCCTTGCCCATGTCGTCTCTACTTTCAGAGGTTAGGCCTTAATTGTGTGATCAGTGGATGGCATGTGTCAGGGGTCGCGTGTTGCAGAAGAGTTAGGTCTGCTAACCATGCTGTGATGTGGCGGTAATATGACTTGGCCGTTCCACGTGTGTCGTGTGGGTTAGACATGCGTCATCTCCCCATTAGCTTTGCCAGGGTCCACGTGTTGGTGTTTTATTAGACGAGGGTTTTGTGGGCCACATCAAACTCAATGTTCAATTTGATTGCAAATTCTATTGAGTGTTTGATCCCAGTTTCTTTTTGTCACATTAGCAGGGAGGAAAATCATATGGCTAATCATCTAGCAAAAACAGGGGTTGGGAGAAGTAAAAATATTATTGCTTGTCTGTAAATGCTGTGGTCTGCTGATTTTATGATTTTAGTATTTTCTATTGTGTCGTTGGGGCATATGGTATAAAGTTCAAATGAGTTGTTTGTTTGTCTATATGCTAGAAAATGGTTTACATAGTGGCTGGAAAATCATCTCTGCATTTAGTGTGATGGTGTTGGCGAATATACACTTGGGATGATGAGGCTCAGAAGGTGGAGAGGAAGTGAAGAAGATTAAGCAAGATTTAGAGTTTTTTGATTTCTCAAAATTTTCAAGGGAAGTTATCAAATTTGCAGATGCCTGTACAAAGCTTCACAGATCTTGCATTGTAGCTGATATTGTGGTGTGGTAATCTAATGTGGGTTGAGTGTCTTTTCTGGTGTTTATTACGGGTGTTTTAATTTTTATAGCGTGCTTTAAGATCTGTGGGCCATTTTAGTTTTAGAATCTTTATATTTTTTTCCGTGAGGCTGAAGTGTGGTTTGATGTACTTTGGCTGGTGTAGTCTGGGTATGTGTTTTTTATATGAGGATACACTGGTGTTGGGTATTGTCTGGCCAGGATAGATGAGTGTATTGTATTGACAATATTATTTCAATAAAGTTCTTTTGGCTTTAAAAAAAATCAAATTGATGAAAATGTTGATAAGCATATGATCATCGTTTGGTATGTTCTATTTAAAATATCATTGTTCTAATAATGGAATGAAAAATATACCATCTTCATATTACATGTATCCTTAAGTCTTTTCTATACCCAATTCAAGCATAACATGTAACAATACCTACTTGAAGGTCGGCCTTTGATGATTTTAAGCAAAATATTATATTTTTTCTTCATTTTAATTAATGATTATCACTATAGTGCTGATTGGTGGGGAAAAAAAAGTTGGTGAAAGAAAGAAAAAGAGAATAAAAAAATAAGAGAATTGATGTTTTAAAGATGATGAAAAAATGATAGAAAATAAGAAAATGACAAAAAAAATTTATTGTACTTTTCACTTCCAAATCATCCCAATTTAAGAAGTTTGTAATTTGTTCATATAAAAGAAAAATATCAATAATTCCACTATTCTTTCTTTTCTCAATTCTTTCCTACCAAACTTTATAGGAGTATAGAAGAGGGTTTTTCTTTCCTCTTCGTCTCCTTTTTTCCCACATTTTCTCTTTATGATTGGTAAAAAAGAAAAGTAAGAAGAAAGAAAAAATGAGAGAAAAAAGAGTGCTTTTTTTATCGTTTGGTTTAAAAGAAAAATGAGAAGAAGAAAAAGTGAGATGATTAGTATTTTATTTCCATATGAACAAATCACAATTCTCTCAAATTGAAATGATTGTAGAGTGAGAGCTAAAATAAACCTTTTTTTTTATTTTGTTATTTTATCTTATTTTTCTATCATCTTTATCAAATAGAAATGTGAAGACATCAATAATCTCATTTTTCCATTCTTTTCTTTTCCTCTCCACCAATTGTGATTGATCATGATCCATATACAATCATATTTCATCTTTTAGAACAAGCATTTTAACATGACATCTGACCAAAAAGTTGTAACTTTTTTCTTGTGAATGGTAAATCAAAGTGTTAAAGTTTTATTTCTATAATGAAATTGAAAAGAAAGGAAATTTCTTTCATTGAAACCAAACCTCGTAGAGAGTGGGTGATATTGAAGCATGATAAAACATATCTTTTAAAGCTAATCATTGATGAAGAACTTGAGGAACGCTAGAGATTAGGATGGCTTATTTATAAATAAAAAAAATAGTAAAAAGGACATGTGAGAAGGAGGGGGTTTGGCTCTTGCGGCACATAAACTTGTGAGTGACTAGACATTAACCTATAGTTTCACTACTAGATTCCTTAAGTACTGTACTATATAGAAATTAGGTTAATGTCTATCAATAGAAAGGTTAAGAAAAAAAAAATAAAACACGTTTAGGTTAGGAAATTAAACACGAGTTTATTAGATAGACAAACAAGGATTTAATTACTAGTGCTGCTAAAAGTGTATTGAGTTGACAGTTAGCAGAGTTGACAGTTAGCAAATAGAGCTATCAAGAGAAAATGTTTAGATTGATAATGCTTCACACGATAAGAGATCGTAAACACAAACTTGATATAAATAGATGGACATTGATATTATTTAAAAATTTAAATTTATGATTTTTAGATTCAAACCATATATATAATTCAGTCTTATTTATTATTTCTTTTCGATATGGAAAACCAGACAAATCCATGAGAATTCTCACGGAGCAGACAACTGTGCACACAAACGCTTCTTATTCATAGACTCAACCACGGGACGGCATCATGGGAGTCACACGATCATGACTAGTTCGAATCAAGCTTTGATACTAATTTATTAAAGTCGGGAGATCACACGAACATTGTCTTGATAACTCGCATCTGGATATCCTAATAGAAAATTTTAAATTCACAACTGTCATTGATTTGATGGTAAAGTATAAACATTATAAAAACAAATTTATTATCAATTTCATTTTATCCTTTAAAAAATGAAAAAAAATATTATCATAAGGCCGGTGAGATGAGATCACATGTCACAATTAAGATTGTAGTGAACCAATATGCTCGTGAATAGGTTTGATTGAAACTCATTTATGTATATTTATTCACTTATTATATATACAAATGAGTTTGAAAAAAAATTAACTCGTTATTAGATAAAACGAGCTTGAACATATTAATACTCTACTCCACTTGTTTAAACTCGTAAACAATTTATTTATCACAATTTAAAATACTAGTTGTTTCTAAATACATTGATAGTATTAGCATTTTTGTTCTTGAATATAAGATCTACTTATTCGTACGAAACCCCAACAAATGTGAAAGTATAGTATTGATATCAACCACATACTTGGTAGACTTTATGCAAATAATTTTTCAACATTTTATTAAATTTATCTAAATGATTTTAATATGTATTGTTAGTAATATTTTTCAATGTTTTTAGAAGTGAAAGTGTTGAACGAGACGTTTTATTTTAGTGAAGTGGAACGTAAAATTTTTAAATTATTTTTTATATTTCATTCATTTATAAGTCATTTCATTTTCTTTGTTTATTTTAACTTATTTGTTTATATTTATATGTTATTATTTTTGTAAGTTATTTATTTGAAACTTGTAATTTTTAAGCTATTTGTTTATATTGTTGTTTTTGTTCAATTTGTAAGTTATTTGTAATACTTAACTTCATCAATAAAATTATTGTTTTTTTATACAATTATAAGTATTCAATTAAATATTTACAAATTTTTTTAACTATTTTCAACAAAAAAAAATCAATACATACTTATGAACCTATGAATCGACACGACCCAATAACCATGCAGGTTTTGGGTCATGCCAGACCTACATTATTAAAAAATTAATACAACACAACATGATGTGTCATGAAAAATAAGACCATCTTATATGGGTCATGCATAAACACCCACTGCATCCCAAGCTTCCCAAACAAAAAGTGAAAAAGAGAAAAAAGAAAAAACGAACTTCTTTCTCTCTTTCCTTTGCACATGTTTTATAATTAAAATAAAAAAAAAACAATTTTGTAGAGCAAAAATAAAACGATATCATCTGGATAATTTAACATTTTTGTAAAGTAAGAAAAATAACCAAGTCAATATTTTCTTTTAAAATCCCGCTCTTAAATTTCATTAACCAAAACTATATATTATTTAATTAGTAGGATGTATTAATGATGTAAAAAGGTATAACATACGTTATTGTTTTCCTTTATGACGGCAAATTCGAGCTGACTTGTCTAAGTCCGACTAAGCTCAAAATCTAGTTTAATCTAATCAATATAGATATCAAATAAATATTTTTTTTTCAATTTATATGTTACAATTAATTTTTAAAAATATTTTTAATATGTTTTTAGTTTAAAATTATATTTATTTTTTAATTTTAAATTATATAAATTATTTATTTAATTAAAAAATAATATTCTAAAACATATAAATTGAGACTTAATTGGAAAGGGGTTTAGAGTGTTCTACGATAAGATTGTTCACAGGGAGCTCCACGTCATATATTCAAGAAAAATAATAAGGCGATGCTTATCGTTCGTCTGATAAAGGAAGACTAATTTAATTTAGTTCTTAAACGATCAAAATAAAATAGAAGAAAACATCCAGTCTGCGTCAAAACCTTTTAGGAAAAATTAATACTGAATCTATGAGGACACGTGTACCACAAATCTCCCTGCAAACTGGGAATTAACAATCCTTCTGCTGATGTGGCAAGAAACTTAATGCAAATCCCTAACTATTCCACGTTTCGTGGAATAATTAATTCTCTTTTTATAAGTCCCAAGCAAGACTATCTGAAAAATAATTTCATTTTCACAACTCTCTTTTTGTTCTTAATTTTGTAAGGGAAAAGTTAGGCGATAAATAATTGCAGAGACTGCACGGAATCGGTGGTATCGATAATCACGATGATCGGGAGGAGGATTTGGCAGAAGCAGAGGGCTTTGCGGTGGCTGCGACTTTACAACTCGCAAAGATCTTGTACGTCGTCGTTTCAGGCACCGGAGTCAGAGTGCAAGCCTCCGTTGCTACGTTCCTTCTCTAGCTACGCCACGGCGTCGTTTCCATATAGCAATTATATCGATGTCTCTGCTACTCTTTTTAATTTCCAAATAATGTTCAATTAGTTGAGTTTGATCTCGTTATTTTGCCATCTCAGTAGTTAGTTCCTGTCGATTAGCTATCTGTTTGGTTCTGGTTTCAGTGTAGTGTTGGTTTTAGCTTATATAGTTGCCGGTGAAAATTCACTGACATTTAACCGTTCGTTACACGGCGGGGACTACGATGCTCTGGTTTGGTAGATTTAATTTGCTATGAAACTTAAAATTTATTAGTAGTGTTGCATTCATAGTTTCGAATTCAAATCTGGCTGCCTATGAGGTCTTGTGGTCCCAGTGCCTCGTAAGGGCTAATGTTGAAATCTAATAAACTATTGTACTACTTGTTAATACAAACATTTTTTTCCTTTTTGGATAAAGGTGAAATTTTATTGATCGAAAAAAAAAACTAAACAGAATAACAGGATTCTTGACAACCGGAATCAGGGATCTAATCCCCAATTAATAGCTAGATGAATGTCACTAGAGGCTGAATTTAATATATCCAGAAAAAAATTGTTACACTCAGAAGCAGGGCTACCACAAAGATACAAGAAATCCAAACTTAACTTCTAAGAGTGAATCTACAACAAGATAGAAAGCAAGAGGTCTAGGCTGTAGCAATGTCACTAGAGTTTATAACAAGATTATCAATACCAAGCAATTTATCCTTTACATCTTGAACAATGGAGTTGAGAACACTGTCAACACTATGGTACTTTTGCTGGTGAAGCCTGCCATTCCTCTCTTTCCATAAATGGTATAAATGTGCATGCCAAGCTACCTTCAGAAGTAGTGCAGGGAAAGATTCCGTAATACACAATTTTATTTGATGCAACAGTGAATTTTCTCCGTAGTTATTAACATTGTTAACATTTTTCAAGTGAGGAGATCTCTCTTATTTTGTTTCATGGATTTAATGCACTCTAATGAAAGGGAAATGAAGAAAAAAGGAACCTTACATTGTAAGGCTATCAATTTTTCACTCTAGTTTTCCTTTTTTAAAAAAAGATGGTTGATTTTCACGTGAAATATGAATTGTATGTCCTGCAAATATGACTTGGTGGCTTTAAAGCACATTAGTGTAGAAATAACATTCATTTTATGTAGAAATCATCCTATCTGGATTGTTGAGACGTGAGAACTTGAAATTTGTTGATATGCAATGAAAATTATTATATTATTTTTTGTAATTACATCTTGTAGTTCAGCACTCTGTATACCGTGACTAGATGTTCCTTCTCAAGTCAAGCTTTGGTTGATCTTCCAACGGGAGAGGTAGTATTGATGTACCATTGGCACAAACTGGTGAAGGAATTGCTGAATGCGAACTTCTTAAATGGTTTGTGCAAGAGGTGAGTGAGGGATGCTACTTTGGACCTTTTATTTCTTACATATTTTTGTTGATCTATATTTTTTTGCTTGAAGCTTGCTCATTGTATTTTTATCGACATTCATGTTTCATGATGACCTTGGTTCTTTTTAGATAGATCGACAGAAATGAATGTCAATGCTATTATTCTACTGACAGGGGGATCATGTTGAAGAATTTCAACCACTTTGTGAAGTTCAGAGTGACAAAGCAACTATAGAAATAACAAGTCGTTACAGAGGAAAAGTTTCTCAAATTTTGTACATTCATGGTGACATAGTAAAGGTGAGAATTCAGGACATCACTTCCATGAAGTGTGCATATTGTCTTTCAAAACTTGTGGAGATTATTATTTACTTTTATCATCATTAAGCATGTGCTATGCTAACCAGTTTAGTTACTGGTGCATCAAGACGGTGTAGGAAGAGTGAGTTGGCAGCCTTAAATTGGGAACTCGCAATCCTGGATCAGTTTGGGATTGAGGTAAAATTTGGCCAAACAAATAAATGTGCTAGGAAATGTTTAATAAACATCAAAGTTTTTCTTCTTGTAAAAAGTTTGATTTTGAGCAACCATTACCCTATTTGGTTTCCACCGAATATCAGGTGCAACAAAGACTTGAACGACTATAAATACCTAGAACGATTTTTTATTTTTAGATTTATTTGGGAGGACAAACCATTCTAAATTCCTTCAATGTTTCAGCATTCATATTGATAGATGGTGAAATGGGGTTATCGACCTTCTAGATTACTTAATAACTCTACAAGTGTATTTATGCGTCAAAGTTATAACTGTAGGTAGGAGAAACTCTTCTAAAGATGGTAGTTGAAGAATCTCCCATCCCAATACTAACTTCTGATAATTTGGAAAACATGAAGTCAGTTTGTTCTGAGTTGAGCAGAAGTGACATTAGTGGAGTTCTATCCACACCTGCTGTTCGGAACCTTGCAAAGCAACATGGTATAAATATTGCTGATGTCCAAGGAACTGGTATAGATGGGAGGGTATTGAAAGAAGATGTTGTTAAATATGCCTTTCAGAAAGGAATCATTAAAGATCCATCTTTCACTCTGAGTGCTCATTCTGGAGAGCAGATTCTGGGAGGAGAAGAGAGTCACCAATATGCATCTGCTGAAGTTGCAATGAACTATGGTGATAAGACAGTTACCCTGAGGTACAGGATACATTCATGAACCAGGAACAACCTTTTTTTTTCTCTTGAGATAAAGAAAAGAGGGTGGGGTTAAACTAACTTGATTTCCATTTAGCATAAATTATGTTCACTATAAACAAAACCATGACAGCAGGATACATATGGTTTGTGGTGGGAATCTTGGTAGCTAATTACTAGTTTGTAACAAGCTTTGGTGTAATAAATTGAACTTGTGTGGATATGATTGTTAGCAATCTAGCCATTTTTTTTTTTAAATAGAAGTCAAAATTAAGTTATGTTTTGGGTTTTCAGGGGATTCCAGCAAGCAATGGTCAAAACAATGTCCATGGCTGCAAAAGTTTCACATTTTCGTTATGTGGAAGAGATAAATTGTGATGCACTTGTAAAGCGTAAAGCATCTTTTCAAGATAATAATATTGTCCCGGATGTCAAGCACACTTTCCTTCCATTATTGATGAAGTCACTTTCAATGGCCTTGAGCAAATATCCCTCAGTTAACAGTTGCTTCAATGATGAGTCACTTCAAATCATCCTCAAAGGTTCGTGTACTTGAATCTGCCTTTTAGTTGGCCACATCTATGTTTCTGGCAAACACAAAATGTTCAATAAATTAACAGAAATAGACATCAATATGCATCATGGCGTAAATGCCAATATGACGACATACGTGTTGTAGCAATAAGTATATGATGCATTTGCTTCTTGTTTCATGGTTATACTTGTATGGTTAGAGGCTATTATGATTTTTTGTTTATCTTGAAGTACTTGCTTTCTATTGAGGTAAAAGGATTTTACGACTACATTCTTTGTGTTTGATATAGAGAATATATTGTCTTTCAATGAACCATGTGGTAATGTTATTTGCTTGAAGTGGAATGCTGGATAATCTCAATCAAAGAATATGTTTCATGTGAGTGCAATTCGCACATATAACCTGGACCTCTATTTTGTTCGCATTCTCAGAGACACTTAAACGTTAAAAGGATTATTATTTTGACCTGGTGTTCATATGACAGTATTCAATACATTGTTTCTGGAATTATCTAACTTAAAAAGCATTTAGAACCTGAGGATTCTTGGATATTCCATGCGAATAAGGTAGCATTTGAACTCATAATCTGTTTTAACCATTGAATGCTTCAGAGTTTAAAATTTCACGTATCATGCTTTAAAGTATTTGTTTTTTGTGGTTGAAATACTGAAATGTTGGTAATTTGCGGTTTCAGGTACTAATTGTTTACTGGAGTTATGTTTATCATTGTCAGGCTGCTATATTCTTTATTATTTTTGTCTACTATTTTGACCCCATCTTTGTCCCCTGCTTTTGTTTTTTTTCTGTTCTATGAATCTTGGACATGATTAAAGTTGATTATTATAGGTTCTCATAGTATTGGAATTGCCATGGCTACTCCATATGGTCTAGTTGTGCCAAACATACAGTCTCTTTCTATCTTGGAGGTTAGTTCTATTTTACTGGTCAACTACATAATATATGACTAAATATGATTTTTTTTCTTCTTCTACCTTAGGTAGAGGTAGGAGGGATGCTCTTTTCACCTCATTCTTCCTAATTGATGTGTAACATTTAATTTTGCATTGCTCTTTATTGGTTTCTGCAAGAAGAACATGATGTAAAACAAATGAGAATGATATTCTTTTGAATATATGCTATCATAGCATTTGATATGAGCATTTTCTTTTTGACATAGGTATCTTTCATTCTCTTAAGTTCTCTGTCACTCCTTTTCCTTTCCAGGGTCCTTTTGGGCATAGAAATGGAAGTAGTAAATTTGTTACTACGTTAAACTTGGGGCTTAAGGCATCATTCAGTTTACTGTTACAGCTTTCTTGTGTGTGCAAATGATTGCTTTGATATATTTTGTTGAGAGTCCTAATTAGGTTTCCAATTAGGTGTCCTAATAGGTTTCTTAATCTTACTTAGTTTATATCTATCTTATCTAGTTGATGTCTCCTAGTCCTATTAAGTTTGATATTCATAAGTCTATACATATATATATAGGACTGTTGAATTGTATTTAAATTATCAATTAATAATACAAAATATCTTTTCAATTCTTAATTTTAACATGGTATCAGAGCTCAAAGTTTGGGATTCTGGAGGTGATAAATACCATTAATATATATATATCTATAGTTTATAATTTTTTTAGTTTTTATTTTGTTTTTTTCCTCCAATTTTTCTGGTGCGACCCGGGGCTATACATCAAAAAAAAAAACTACGGCACTGCTCACAGCACCGTTCCGGGGTACTGTTCATGGCAGTATTTTCGAGTATTGTTCACAGGTATCAGAGAAAGTTTGATAAATAGATTCGTACGAAAAAAAGAGTGAAAAAAAAAAGTTGTAAAAAAAATTTGTGGAGTTCAAGAAGAAGTTTAAAAAAAGAAGAAGAGTTCAATAAAAAGGTGAAAAAAAGGAAGAAGAGTTCAAGAAGAAGAATAAAAAGAGTTCTTCACCCCATTGTTTATGTTCTGATGACTCAATGATTGCAGCTCATTCAAGTCAAAGTCAACGCTAGTAAAAAAAACAAGAAAAAAAGTCAAAAGTCTTGTTGATCCGGCATTCTCGGATTTTATCTCGCTAGATGGCACCGACGTGGTGAACTAATTGTTTGTCATGGGTGTAGAGCCGCGACTTGTTCTCATGGGTTATTGTAATTTATGGTTTGGGTTTGTGTTTCAGATTGGATGATGTTTGTTATTAGTATGAGTTTATTGTAACAAGTTGGTGCATGTATAAGCTCCAACATGAAGGGAGTGTTGAAAGTACTAATTAAGTTTAAGTTGAGAGTCTTAATTAGGTTTTCTATTATGTGTCCTAGTAGGTTTCTTAATCTTACTAGTTTATATAACTGTTGAATTGTATTCTAATCATCAATTAATAATATAAAATTTCTTTTCAATTCTTAATTTTAACCTTTCAAAGTATGAATAGCAATAGAAAGTCTCACTGTCACAAGAGGTTATTCTTGTACATGTTATTTCTATTAATAGATCAATCCACATTACCTACCCAAACTATTTAGTGTATTAAGTTACCCATTTATCCCATAATCTTTGTCACCCTTCACATTTCACAAAATCTAAGATGTTTTACTTTCCCAAACTACCCTTATAGAGCCCTTCTGGGACTCTTATTACTAGGGGTGAGCATGGGTCGGTTTGGGTCGGGTTATCTTAAAATTTCAACCCAACTCACGAACCCATCCAACCTCAACTCAACCCAACCCAACCCATTCTCATCGGTTTGAGTCACCGGGTTGATATATTTTTTTTACTAAATAATTAAACCATACATATTACATAACAAAAAAATATTCTATTAAATCCAAAACTAAATCCATTCATATTACAAGTAAAATATGTGTGCGTGACAGCACAAAGAATATTTGATAACATGGAAAAGAGAACAATTGTCTCATGGACTACAATGGTTGTAGACTATGTTCAATTTGGTTTTTTGGATATTGCTAAATAAGCTTTTTGATGACATGCAAAAGAAGGATGTTGTGCCATGGAATGCCATAATTTGAGGCTATATTGAAGCCAAACTTGATAAGGATGCTTTGGCATTGTTTCATGAAATGCAAGCGAGTAATATAAAGCTTGATGAAGTGACCATGATCAATTGCTTATATGCATGCTCACAACCTGGAGCCCTTGATGTTAGAATATAGATTCATTGTTATATTGAAAAACACAATATTCATCTAAATGTTGCACTAGAAACTGCTTTAGTTGACATGAATTTAACTTACTTTAGAAGACTGTTCAATTACGAAGAAAATCTGAATTTTTACACAGTTGCTAATAATATATTTTAGTATCTCAGCATTTATTGGCCGTGCTAATACTTTCTCACTAATCAGTCTAATTTTTGGACTATGCTTTAATGCACTTGGAAGCGACATAGAGGCTCTTAAAATGTCACAGAGAGGCAAATTGAATGGTTCAATAATATTTGCATGAAAGGCTTCCAGCAAGTTGGTATTACTAAGCTTTATCATGTATTCAACATTTCTTCGATCAACATTATGGTATATCTTTTTCGAATATAAGTTTATCTGCATACATTGATCCCGACTGAAATTTTGTAGGTTAGAGTGTTAATTTCTATGTTTATTTTATAGTTACAACGGTACAAGAAATCAAAATTTTGTTAGCATAAGTTAATTGTGCATCAATTTATTCTGATTAAAGTTATGCTTAAGAATAATTATGAAAACTATTTCATAACTCGAAATCAGTATTTGTTTCTAATGTAAATATTTGAAACTAAAATCTGGGTAATTGGAAAGTATGAGACTTGTTTGAATATTGGAATATTTGCTACATATAATTTTACACACTAATAGTAATTAGAATGAACATTTTATGATTACATATTTTACAATTATACTATAATTATTTATACATTATTTTATATTCAATAAATAATTACAACATTTTATGTCTACAAAACCTTAAGGATTCATGTCCAATAAGATTAACAGAAACAGAGCCGTTTGTGCTCTTGTACATAGTCCTGCACATGTGAAGTAATCTGCCCATACCTGTTTCTATGGCATTTGCTTTATTTTTCCCTATGATGACAGGGAGGTGGGTGTAAATCCACCCCTATGTCCGTGTGGCATTTTCTTCGAGTGGAAATGGCGATTACAAAATAAATTTGGTTTTCATTGAGAGGAACTGTTCAAGTTATTACAGTTTCTCCCTCTTGAGCTAATACTGGACGTTATGAATGTAATGATTTGGAGATAACAAAGCTCGTCACATTGTGTTTAGGGATATTATGCTGTTGCATTTTGGTTAATATTCCAATATCCCATTTAGATTTCATATCGATCACATAATATTGTTTTGAGTTGAGGTGTTAATTAACAGGTGAAAATTGGTTAAATGAATTATTTTGATTATTTTGGTTAAAACGGTCAATTAATCGGTTAATGAATATATTTGATAAATGGATACATTAGTGGTTGATGGTGAAAAAAAATCTTTAATTATTTCAATTGTTTAATCGATTAAAAAATTAATTAAATAAATATTAATAATATATTAAATATAATATCTTGAGTATATATAAGCTTTAAACAATTTTACTTTAATAAATATATAAATTAATATTAATAATATAATAAGTAATTTAAGCAAAATCTAAAATACTGTAAATTTTAAAAGAAAAATTAAGCGGTTATCGATTAAACGTTCAAAATTAATTCAGTCGATAACGATAATAAAATCTAATAATGTAACCCAACTGAAACGATTACAAAAATTGTACGGCGGATATCTGTGACGTCAATTTTGGGCACAAACAAAACGAACACGTATTGCATTCGATTTTGACCTCCCGCGCCACGAAGGCAACCGTCTAAAACCGCAATGAAAAATCCAATGGCCACAATAACTCTTACACGACACGTGTCTCAAACTCAATGCGCTTGATCAACAGCTCTTTAAGCCCTCCACTGACCCTAATAATAAATCTGTTTTTGTTTCCGCTGTAAAACCATAACCATATCAATTTCTCTCAATCATGGTTCATGGCAATCCAATTTTCCTTTTACACGCTCATTTCACTCTTGCCTTCCTTTCTCATTGCATCATCTTCTGCTGAACTTGAAGGTACTCACAAAGTTTCTTTAACTATTTTGGATATAAAAAAAGAAAACAAAAAGAGTAATGAGTAATGTGAGTGAATAATATCACATAGTAACCCGAGAAATTTCTATAAATACCCCTTCAGTTTTTCGTTTCAAATCAGATCAAAACTCGAAAGTGTTTCATGTATTCAAGAGAGAAATAGAAACAAAAGCAATATAAAGAGAAAATAGTTGTTCAGAAATACAATTCTTGTAATCTTTTCATTATAGTGAAGTATTTTTCTACTGTTCCTGTGAAGTAGGCCTCATAAACCGAACCACGTAAACATTCGCCTTATCTTATTTTATGCTTCATTTATTGTACTCATATGCTAATTGCTTTTGCTTTCACATTAACGTACTCATATACTAGTTGCTTCTGCTGCTTTCATACTAACTCTTTAATTCTTCAGAAACATATTCTTCCTTCCTTACCTCTAATTTCTAAACCCGTAATATTTTTCCCTTCATTCAATTTGAGAACTATTTTGCGGATCTAACAGGTTGGTCCATTGGCGATTTCATAATTCCAAATTTGTAAACGCATATCATTTTTTTTGTGTTTACATTTTTGGCGACTTTGCTGGGGAAGGCGATTTGTTTTTGAAGAAGAAGCACATAAGGTGATTTGTTTGTTAAAAAAAAATGGCACATCAAAATAATGATTTCGATCCACAAACCAAAGATTTCACTCAGTCAAGTATGAAATCCATGGAGGAGGAAAGTGTAACACTCAAACAAATGTTGCTTAATATACGATCCACGATAAGCTAGCTAGTGACGAATCCCCAAAGTACCAAGCAAAAAGAAGTCATTGTTGAAGTCAGAAATTTTGAACTGAGGACTCAACCTCCCAAAGTTCCACCTTAAATAGTGGATTTGGAGGTAGAACATCATGATTCTGGAGCAAAAAACTTTTCAGAAATAGAACAAGCACGAAAGAAAATGCTTGAAAAAGTTACAGTTTTAGCTGTAAAAAGGCCCATGACAAAACCTCAAGAAAAGCCAAATCACAACCCATTTGGAGTTCATGGAGTTTCTGTCCTTGCAACCGGATATGAAGGAAGGTCTAGTTCTTTCCATACTTTAGCATCAGCTTTCATCACTCAAGAAGATCTGGAGTCTATCATAAAAAAAACGCCACAAAACAATTCGCCTTTATAAAGGATGATTTCAATTTCATACCACCCTATCCCAGGTCGGCGATGGAAAAAGCAAATCCCCAAGGCTATGTAATGCCAAGCTTCGAGAAATACAACGGCAAGGCAAAGACGCAAGAGAGAATGTTAGGAGATTCTTGGATGCTATGAGATCCTAGGGAAAATACCAAGATTTGTTGATGCACAAAATTTTCCAAAAGCCTTTCCGATAAGGCATACATTTAGTATGTAAGGCTTGAACTTGAAAGCATAATAAGCTGCCCTATATTTGTAAAATAATTATTGCAAAAGTTTCACACCATTCCACACCGGTTAACGCTGAATGAGCTGGCACAAGAGCTCTAGGATCCTTCAAAAAATCTGGAGGGTTACATCGAAAGATTCAAGATAAAAAACGCTTGAATGTCAAGATAAAACCAACGAGGATATTCTGGTCAAACTCTGTATTGCACAGATGCAAGATTAATACAAGGGTTTTTTTTGGAGAATCTAGATATATACTCATTTAGCTATTTGACAAAGAAAGTTAAGAGGACCAGTGTTTTTGTTGCCAAGCTTCTAAGCATGAAAATGAGTCGAAATACACACATGGCAGCGGTAACCGAAGAATGGAGGTATAATGACAATAGGATAAAGAGAGAGCCTTATCAAAGAAGAAATTTTGAAGAAGTTCCACATTTTCCTTGCTCCAGGGATAAAGTGGTAAATATCGTAAAGGATTGGATCAACCACGATCAAATCAAGCTACCACTACCACTGAGGCAACCTACTTCGGTTGAAATCAATGGCCCCAAGTTTTACCTGTATCATCGATCTGCCACACATCATACATATGAGTGCTTCAGCCTCAAGTAGATCTTTGACAACAAAGTAAAGATGGGAGATCTAATTGTAATACCTATATTCGTAAAATAAGGATAAAGAAGTAATTTAATAAATGTAATATAGAATTAAAATAATATATATACGTGAAAGAATTATTATTGAATAAAATAATTCTCTCTCGAAAAAAAACAGACGCGTGGTGGTGTAAAGAAAAAGAAAAAGAAAAAAAATAGATGTGGAGGATAAGAAAAAAAAAAAAAAAAAAAAAGCCAACACATATTGGCTGTCTAACATGCATAGTTTGCATGTTAGACAACACAATCCATTGGTGGCAGTGTGATTTAGAGGGAGCTGGAAAGACAAAGAGGTGATCCACGGGTAGCTCTAAGTGCTACGTGGTGAGTTAGATTTACTTTAAGTAATCAAGATAATATGAAATATATAGTGATAGTATTTGAATAAATCATTAATTTATGATTTGGTGATAGATGAGAGTTGGTTAATAGGTATAATAGGAATAGTGGATGTGTGGAGAATTATTTTATGAGAAATAATATTATTGGAATAATGAGTCTGTAAACCGAGGTTCAAGCCCAAGAGGGGGTGAATTGGGTTTTTAAAAACTTTTACTAATTACTTACAAGTTTATAAAAACTGTTAAATGTACAAAGCATACAAACAAATAATGTGCTTTAAGTAAAAGAGTTTAAGGAAGAGAAAGCAAACTCAGTTTATAGTGGTTCGATAATATTGAATTCCTTCTGACCCTATGTCCACTCTCTTCAAGGAACCTCCTTGAAGTAATTCACCAAAACTTTTAGTCGTATAACTTCACGGGTGTTGTACAAACCTTACAACCAATCCCTTCCTCTCGGAAGCTATTCCCTTCCTCATGGAAGCTAATCCTTTCCTCGCGGAAGTTAATCCCTTCCTCACGGAAGCTAATCCCTTCCTTTCGGAAGCTTACAAAGAAGTGTTTAATCCTAAACACTCTAAGAGTTATTACAACTCTTCATTATTTACAATAAATGAGATTTGTTGTAAAGTAAATAGTAGAGAGATAGCAATGAATGCTTTTACAAAAGAAAAATATCTTTCTTTTAAGAATAAGCTTGAAGAATGGCTCAACTATAATTTTTTCAAACCTTTTGAGAATTAATGAGCAAATTTGTGAATTAAATATGTTCTTTTTTTTAAATGCTCATTGAAGTGGGTTTATATAGCCTTGAATCAATATGGCCGTTAGACACTGACTTGGTAGGTTTGGTGCATTAAATGCTCAAGTCTCGCGTCTCAAACGGTCATATTTTCGAATTACCAGTTGACTTGGTCAAGTGAGAAATCTCACTTTTAGGTTATGGGAGAGTACCAGTCGATTGGGTCCTAAGCACTAATCGACTGGGAACTCACTGTCCCAGTTGCTAGTTGATTGGGTGCTTTACACCAATCAACTGGGGACCTTCTATCCCATACCTCAGTCGACTGGTATATTGAGCCGGTCCCTTCAACCCAATTTTTCAAGTTTCGAAATTGTTTTTGACTTGGAAAGATTTGTATTAATAGTTTTGTCAAAATCCTTTTGTAAAAAGAGGCATAGGACAAGCTAACTACTTGAACATGAGAGATTTATAATTGTTTTCAATACCTTAATGCCTATTTTATATCTACTATCTTGTCTTGGCGCCTGAAGCTGGTTGAGTTCTTACATCTTGTTTCTTTGCTGAAAGCTTTTACCGCTTAAACACTTAGATAAAACTGTTAGTACAATTAGAGTAGTGTTTTTTCATTATTAAAATCAAATAAGGGTAAAAAATCTTCCCCTTTTTGATGATGACAAAACTAGTGAGAGAAAAACAGTTTTAAAAACTAAGTGTTGGGTTTTTAGAAAATATTGGACAAAGTTTCCTCTGTTTTCCAGATAAAACCAACCTGTTAAGTAGTTCAAACACAGTTTATAATCAACCCAACCAAGCGAAGTAAGTCAGAGTTATATTCATCAATGTTTTTGGAGCAATGCTCCCCCTAAATCGATGCTTTATTATAAGTTTACATTGATTTTTCTCTTTTCTCATTTTTCTCTCCCGTTTTGACAACAATAGAAAATGGGGTGTAAACCTAAAAAATAAGCAAGATAAACACTACAACTATGACGATAAGGTAAAAACAAACTTACAGGTAAAAACTAGGCATGTTTTAGAATTAGAAAGACTTCCCAAAAGGAGTTAGAAGTTTTTACACTCATGTCAGCAGTTAAGGCATATAGATGAGCAGGAATATGATAAGTCAAGCAACTATATAGCATAAAAGTGAGATATATATATATATATATATATATATATATATATATGAGATAAATGCTAAAAGTGTAAATTAAAGCAACGATGTATGTACATCCATCTAATGTGAGCTTATAAAAAGCTTGTTTGAGTACAAAATATGAAAGAAAAACAGAATGTTCGTGCTACAACTATCTAAGAGCTATATATACATTGAAAAACAAAAGCTCAGCGAGTAGGGGAATCAGAGCCATCATGAATAAGATCCTAAAACTCAGCTAAGGAGCCCTCTGTACGCTCTTGATGCAACTCAAAATCATCATAAAGTGTGCGGAGGTCATGGTGCATGGAATCAACAGAAGAGCTCAAGCTCTGCAACCTGGATTATATAGATAGCTGGAGGCTCGAAATAGCCTGTAGTAGATCATCGTACCTAGCTTGACCAGTACTAGAACCATTATGCTGTGGTGCTCGGTCATCAATATCCATAGCAGTGGGAGAAGCTGCATCACCAGGAACCTCGTCGTCCTCCTCGCTGTTGTCACCCTTTCCAATCCTTATGTTTTTCCCAACCTTGAAGTAGATTAATCCATCATGGATAGTGCACCCCATATTCTTCAGAGAAGAGACATTGATGATGTCTTTGGGGCCGATATCCTAAGCCTCAGAGGAGGGAAAAGGAACCCGAAAATGCTGGAGGATAAGGGTGATGAGTATCCCATAGAGAAGGCACTTGGAGTCACTAGCTTCATCGTTTATCATGTTGGTGAGTAGTAAGGAGTAGATATTGAACTGGTGTCCAGTTCTGAGACACCAAATCAATACTATGTCTATCTTCGAGAGATAGTCCCGACTCCCAAGTCGTGGATGGATGGTCCAACTCACAATGAGGTTGAACAGCTTCGAATCGAAGGGCATGTCACTACATGTGTGAAATGTAGTGGGCTGAAAGATGTAGTTAGGGTCTCCCCTAACAATCTGGCATGCCTCTTCATAATCAAAGTTGTCCGACCATCCGTCTAAACTCTATTAGATCCCTTCCACTGGGATCCTCAAAATGTTCACCAAGAGGTTAGTGTTCACCTTAAACTCCACACCCATCACACTGGTTCTGAAACGAAGAGCCAGTGGACTAGGCTTCACCAAGTTTGTATAGAACTAGTGAATGAGACGTGGGTAGTACCTTTGGTGAATCTTGACAAGTGGTGTCAAGTGCACTACCTTGAAAGGAGGTAAAATGTCAAAATTTGCATGACAGATATAATCGAAGTCAACGAATCTACCCGTCATGATCTTTTTGTGTTGAATGACGAAATTTTACCTTTCTTTGCCGACTGGACTCTAGAAGAGTGAGTCATCGAGCTCAGTCCTCGCCTTTTTTCTCGAGGAACCCACTAAGTCCTTTCTTTTCCTTTGGCATCTGGTGCCGTGAATTTCTTGGACTGTGGCCTTGTAGGCGCGTGAGATCTTCCAACGGTAATTTTGATCTGGATTCTCTTAGACATTTTGAAAAAGGTGTTTTTAGGGAGATTTGAGAGATTTTTGGAAAAAATGGAATTTTCAACCGTGGAAACTTGAAATAAAGGTGATAAGGGATGAGATTAAGGTTTATATGGAGTGTTTTTGTGAGATTGTGGACAAAAATCAAAGATTTTCTATAGAGAGAAAGCTTAAGGGCTTTGAAAATGGCGTGAAATTTTTGAAAAAACTGAAGCGACTATTTATAGAATCACGATACCAGTCTACTGGGTTAGGTCACCAGTTGACTGGGTCCTTCATAATTTGGGAATTTTTGTCATACCAGTCGACTGGATCGGGACACCAATCGACTAGGTGAACCATACCAGTCGATTGGGTAGGTTACCAGAAATTCAAATTTTAGCTACAAACAAAGTCTTATGCTACTAGTCGACTAAGTACTTGAACTAATCGATTGGTTGATTTGGCAGTGTATTACCAGTCGACTGGAGTCACCTTACCAGTCGACTTGACCCTTTAAGAAACTTTAAAAAAAACTCTAGCTTTGAGTTTCAGCACAAATTTTGTTTATTTATGTCATCTTGAGTGAGAGAAATATTAAATAAGGTTTAATATTCATTCACTAGATGTCAAATATGCACATGATGAATGTTTATGCAATCAAACATACAGTTTATCATAGCCTATTAAGCCCACTAATAGTCTAATCTTACAAAAACTAACTTCACTTAAAAGTTTTGTAAGAATATCAGCTATTTGATCTTCTGAATAAATGAATTCTAGTCTTATATCACCATTTTGAGAATGATCTCTTATGAAGTGATGTCTAATTTCTATGTGTTTAGTTCTAGAATGCTGAATAGGGTTTTTGGTTAAGTTGATAGCACTAGTGTTATAACAATGAATTGGAATATCTTTAAAATTCATGTCATAGTCTTCTAGTTGTTGTTTCATCCACAATACTTGTGCACAACAACTTCTGGCTACTACATATTCCGCCTCGGTGGTTGATAGCACAACCGAGTTTTGTTTCTTGGAAAACCAAGAGGTTAGCATTGCACTTAAGAATTAGCATGTTCCATTAGTGCTTTTTCTATCTAGCTTACATCTCGCAAAATCAATATCTGAATATCCTACAAGCTCAAAAAATGAATCTCTAGAGTACCATAATCCTAGATTTTGAGTCCCTTGTCTATCTAATGATTCTTTTTACTGTAATCACATGTGATTCCTTAGGAGAAATCTAGCACATATGCATACACTAAACATTATATCAGGTCTACTTGCAGTTAAATAAAGTAAAGCTCCTATCATACTTCTATAAGTTTTAGTGTACACTTACCTCCTTCATCAAGGTCAAGTTTTGTAGAAGTGCTTATAGGAGTGCCAAGTAACTTTGAGCTTTCCATCTCGAACCTCTTTAATGAGTCATTGGTATATTTTGATTGATTAATGAAGAGGCCTCCTTTCAATTGTTTGATTTGAAGTCCAAGAAAATATGTAAGTTCTCCCATCATACTCATTTCAAATTCACCTTGCATGCACTTAGCAAACTCTGAACATACAGATTCATTAGTAGCACCAAATATGATGTCATCAACATATATTTGGACTAGTAGTGTGTCATTTTTGTGAGTTTTTGTGAAGAGGATTGTGTCTATTTTTCCTCTTGTAAAATTATTTTCAATCAAAAACTTACTTAGTCTTTCATACCATGCTCTTAGAGCTTGCTTCAACCCATATAGAGCTTTAGAAAGCTTGTAGACATGATTTAGAAGACAAAGATTTTCAAATCCAAGAGGTTGCTCAACATACACCTTTTTTTTCTACAAAGCCATTTAAAAATGCATTTTTTACATACATTTGGAATAATTTAAACTTGTTAAAGCATGCAAAGGCTAATAACACTAGAATAGCTTCTAATCTAGCTATGGGAGCATAGGTCTCATCAAAATCTATTTCTTCTTCTTGATTATATTCCTTAGGAACTAGATTCTATACATTATTTCTTTCAAATTGACTTATTTCTTCTTGCATAGCATTTATCCAATCAACATCATTCTCTGCTTCTACAAATGTCTTAGGTTCTATTTGAGATAAATAGGCTACACAATTGCAAATATTTCTAATAGAGAAACGAGTTCTTACTCCTTGTGAAAGATTACCAATCACTTGATCGATTGGGTGATAATTTACATTCTTCTAATCTTTGGGAAGACTATCCTCTTATTAACTTATAGATAGTTGATCGAGATTGAGAGGTTCTACATCTTGACTTGTTTGAGGTGGGCTCTCCTTTGGGTCAACAATAGGAGTAGGTATTTCCGTTCTTGGAATAAAATCTACATCTTCATTGAAAGAAACTACTCTACTACTAATTGGGTTAGACTCATCAAAGGCTATATGTACAAATTCTTCTACCAGTAGTGTTCTTTTGTTAAAGACTCTATGAGCTTTACTAGAGGTTGAATACCCTAAAAATATCCCCTCATCGATCTTTGAGTCAAATTTACCCAAGTTAATTTTATTGTTATTTAGGATAAAGCATTTACAACCAAAAGCACGAAAATATGAGATATTAGGCTTTCTACCTTTCCATAATTCATATGGAATTTTGTTAAGCATAGGCCTAATTAAAACTCTGTTTAAGACATAGCAAGATGTGTTTACGGCTTCCGTCAAAAAGTATTTTGGCAAGCTATTTTCACAAAGCATTGTTCTTGCAAATTCTTCTAGAACTCTATTTTTCCTCTCAGCTACTTCATTTTGTTGAGGAGTTCTAGGAGTCGAAAAGTTGTGATCAATTCTATTTTCATCACAAAATTTTGAAAAGCTTTGATTTTCAATTTTTTT
The DNA here is from genome assembly GCA_023935145.1 of Bretschneidera sinensis. NCBI lineage: Eukaryota > Viridiplantae > Streptophyta > Magnoliopsida > Brassicales > Akaniaceae > Bretschneidera > Bretschneidera sinensis. Next base: position 95,588,135 of record CM043699.1, read on the forward strand.
CCATTATCACTTATAATGCTTGAAATACAAATTCCTTTTTTTTTTCATTTTGAACCTTTTTTTTAAAAAGTTTTAAATCCTTTGTAAGCTTCATCCTTGTAAGCAATAAAGATAACAAAGGTATATCTTGAATAGTCATCAACAATAACAAGAGTATATTGATGGCCACTAAGACTAATGGTACTTATTGGACCAAATAAGTCAATATGCAAAAGTTCCAATGGTCTAGTAGTTGAGACTACATTTTTTGATTTAAAAGAAATTCTAGTTTGTTTTCCTATTTGACAAGCATCACACACCTTGTCTTTTTCAAATTTGATTTTCGGATGTCAAATGACTAAATCTTTTCTTGAAATGATTTTAAGCAAATCTATATTCACATGACCATTAGTCTATGCCATAACCATGGGTTTTCACTAAATGTGGGAAAACATTTTCATTTTCCGAATGCAAGGATTTTAAATCAACTATATAGACGTTTTCGTGTCTATGGCCAACAAACTTGATCTTGTTACTCTTGATGTCTATAACTAGACAATGAGAGGTTTCAAATATAACTTTGTTGCCTTTGTCACATAGTTGACTAATGCTTAGTAAATTTGGCTTAAGGCCTTGCACAAATAATACATGATCAATGGTTGAGAAATAATTACCAACTTTCTCATGCTCGATGATCTTTATTTTTGTGTTGTCTCCAATGATGACATGTCCGCCATCTCATAGAGTTAGTTCTTTGAATACACTTCGATCACCGGTCATGTGCTTTGAGCATCCACTATCAAGGTACCAATAGTTACCTTTTTCCTTGGTGTGGAGACATATCTACATCACACAAGGATACACAATTGCACTCTTAGGTACCCAAAATTTCTTAGGTCCTTTGGGGTTAGTCCTAGAAAATATGGTTCCCTTAGGGACCCATACTTTCTTAACATTGTAAGGTGCTCTATATTTATAGACATGTTGATGATGTACAATCCTAGGATAATAGTTATTGAAATTTCTAGGATTTCTTAGTTGTGCATGTCTATAGTTCCTTGGATAAGTATTCCTAGGATACATGTTTCTATCATGAAGATTATGAACATGCATGTCATTTCTAGGAAATGTATGATAATGATTTCTAGGATATATACTTGCATTATTATGAACATGCATATTGTTTCTAAGATGTGCATGTGTAGTGTGCAAGTTTTGAGTATACATATTATCTCTAGGATGCACATGATGGTTACTCCTAAGATGGGTATATGCATTTCTTGAGTGAGCATACATATATGCATGAGTATTTCTAGGATGTTTAATTCTTGTATATGCATTAGAATTAGCATTTTTAGACCTACTAGCATTCATTGAAGGAGAGGTTTTAACCTTGCTAGTGGTTTTGGAAGTAGAGGCTTCATTCACACATGATGCTTTCATGAATAAGGTCTCTTTTGATTTTTACTTGCCTAATGGAGAATAACCCAACCCGGATTTTTCTCCACTTAATCTTTGGCAAGACAACACTTCATCTAGCTTTTCTTTTCTAAGCATAAGTCTTAATATAGTGACATTCAATTCTATTATTTTCTTCTTCAAGTTTTCATTTTCATCTTTAAGAAAATATTGAGAAGAATTATAAAGCAAAGAAGATAGTTTTTCTTTTTCTTCCTTAAGCCTTCCATCTCTTTAGAAAGAGATGACATTTCCTTCTTGAGAATGGTGTTCCTAGAATCGAATTTTTTCAATTCTTCATGCATTTCATTTATGACCTCTATTAGTTCTTCACTACTACTAACAATGTTATTATTAGAAGGGAGAAAATTTGATACCTCATTTTTGTCATCGATTGCCATTAGACATAGGTTGGCAATCTCCTCGTATCCGACCTCATTGTCCGAGAATTCTTCTTTTTCATCATCACTCCAAGTGGTTGCAATTATAGCTTTCTTTTTTAAACTCTTATATGGTTTGCTTGTTGCTGTACAATCGACCTTGATGTAACTTGGCTTCTTGTAACCATAACACACAAGCCGCTCCCTTTTTGAAGTGGGATCCTTTGTGTAAGATTTCTTGCTCTTCTTCAAGAATCTGTGAAACCTCTTGGTGATTAGAGTCATCTCACCATCTTCTTCGCTGCTCTCTACCTCTTCTTTCATTTCTTCCTCTTTGTTGCTCGTAGAGGCTTTAAGAGCAATCACCTTTTTATTGTTCTCATCATCATTGACAACGGGATTCATTTCTTTCATCTTGTATGTCAATAGTGATCCGAGAAGTGTTTTGACATCAAATTTGTCGAGATCTTTGGCCTTCGTGATGGCTGGCTTCTTTGATTTCCAAATGGATGGAAAAGACCTTAAGATTTTCCTCGTTAGTTCAAATTCCTTAATGTTCCTACCAAGAAGTTTTAAACCATTAACAATAGTGGTGAAATGTGAGTGCATTTGAGAAATTATTTCGTTAGGAGACATTTTGAAAGATTCATACTAGGACACTAGCATATAGATTTTTGACTTTTTAACTTCGCTAGTTCCTTCATATGTAACTTGTAATTTGTCCCAAATCTCCTTAGCCGAAACACAAACAAAAATTTTATTATATTCAGAAATATCTAAAGCGCAATGTAAAATACTTTTGGCTCTACAATTTAGAGACATCATTCTATAATCCTCTTCATTGAACTCAGTTTTGAGTTTAGGCATTGTATGATTGATTTCTCCAATATTTATTTCTTTTGTAGGAATTCTAGGTCCTTCTTCAATGACTCTCCATAGATTGTAATCTTATCATTTGACAAAGATTTTCATAATATTTTTCCAATAGTTATAGTTGGAGCCATTGAACAAGGGAGGCCTAGAATAGGAATGTCCTTCGGAATAGCTATTAGATGCCATCGGATCAACTCAAGGATTTTAAACCTGAAATTGAGTACGAAGCTCTAATACCAATTGTAAACCAAGGTTCAAACCCAAGAGGGGGGTGAATTTGATTTTTAAAAACTTTTGCTAATTACTTACAAGTTTATAAAAACTACTAAATGTACAAAGTATACAAACAAGTAATGTGCTTTAAGTAAAAGAGTTTAAGGAAAAGGAAGTGCAAACTCAGTTTATAGGGCAATATTGGATTCCTTCTGACCCTACGTCCACTCTCTTCAAGGAACCTCCTTGAAGTAATACACTAAAACTTTTAGTCGTACAACTTCACGGGTGTTGTACAAACCTTACAACCAATCCCTTCCTCTTGGAAGCTATTCCCTTCCTCATATCACAGAAGCTAATCCCTTCCTCACGGAAGCTAATCCCTTCCTTTCAGAAGCTTACAAATAAGTGTTTAATCCTAAACTAAGATTTGCTATAAAGTAAATAGTAGAGAGATAGTAATGAATGCTTTTACAAAAGAACAATATCTCTCTTTCAAGAATAAGTTTGAAGAATGGCTCAACAATAAAATTTTCAAAGCTTTTGAGAATTAATGAGCAAACTTGTGAATGGAATGTTTCTTTTTTTATAAAAAAAAAATGCTCATTGAAGTGAGTTTATATAGCCTTGAATCAATATGACTGTTAGACACTGACTTGGTAGGTTTGGTGCATTAAATGCTCAAGTCATGCGTCTCAAACAGTCATATTTTTTAATTACCAGTCGACAGAGTCAAATGAGAAATCTCACTTTTAGGCTGTGGGAGAGTACCAGTCGACTGGGTCCTAAGCACCAATCGACTCGGAACTCACTGTCCCAGTTGCCAGTTGACTGGGGACCTTCTGTCCCATCCCCCAGTCGACTGGTATATTGAGCCAGTTGACTGGGTTGCCCTTCAACCCAGTTTTTCAAGTTTCGAAACTATTTTTGACTTGGGAACATTTGTATTAATAGTTTTTTAAAAATATTTTTGTAAAAAGAGCTATAGGATAAGCTAAGTGCTTGAACATGAGAGATTTACAGTTGTTTTCATTACCTTAATGCCTATTCTATATCTCTCTATCTTGTCTTGGCGTCTGAAACTGGTTGAGTTCTTGCATCTTGTTTCTTTGCTGAAAGCTTTTACCGCTTAAACACTTAGATAAAATTGTTAGTACAATTAGAGTAGTGTATTGTCATTATTAAAATCAAATAAGGGGGTTAACAGAGTCAATTTAATAATAAAGACGATAAGTGAAATTCATGACGAGCTATGGTTGATGATTCAATATGATTTATGAGGAGAGCAATTTAGTGGATCTTGTAGTTTATGTTTTGATATGATTTATGAGGAGATAAAATTTAGTGAAATTTTTCAAATAATAATTTGAGAATAATCAGGATAGCTAATTTGATTGTTTGAAGACATGCTTGTTTCATATTATTGTTCATATGCATATTTCATATCATTATTTATATGCATATGCATGAAATAAAAGAACCGGGAAGGCAACCGGTCTAAATGAAAATAAAAGAACCGAGAGGGCTGTCGATCTAAATGAGAATAAAAGAACCGAAAAGGAAGCCAATCTAAATGAGAATGAAAGAACCGGGAAGGCAGCCAGTCTAAGATAAAAACATGTCGACATGTGGGAAGACGTTCCCAATAATAATAACATTTAAATTCATGCATTGCATTTGCTTAAATATTAATTGTTATTACTTGAGATGCTAAAGTGCTATTCATGACTGTAGATTTATTGATAAATGAATGAGTCACACAGAGAGACAATTATGCTGAGAAGAAATATGAAAATATGAAATTATGAGAATTATCTAGTTGACTGATTATATACTGTAAACCTCATAATGAGGTAATTATGAGATAGAATTGATAGTCTCAAAATGAAGATTAATTATATGAAAAGAAGAGTTTATAAAGGATAGGGAATTGATATGAATAGTGATAATAGAATGTTATTATTAAAATATATAAGATATAGATGAATGAATATTGGAAGACTACTTATACTAATTGAATACTTCTAGTAAGTTTAATTCATTGAGCTTGTGAAACTTACTCCTCATTGTACAATGATTTCAGGTAGCAACAAGGACAAATAGTTTGGTGAGTTGATATTCAAACGAAGTCGTTATCTGTAAGCCACGTGGTTCACATCCTCAGACTAATGAGAAAATAAAATAAAAATTTATTTGTAAATATTCTTACATATTATGTTGTATAAAATGTTTAAGTTCAGATCTAAATAATGTATCTCCCCTATTAAGGGTTGAGGATCAATGTAAATAATTGCAGTTGTATTATTTTTATTGTTGCATATGTGTCGTACTAGGATTTCAAAAAGTGACAACACCGTCTTGGGAGTGGCCAACCTGGGATGGATCGTTACACTAATCCTCCTAGATCCTGAAGGGGGAGCACAAATAAGAATTATTACGCATCTGGAAGAAGAAGAGGAATATCAATACCTTTATTTTCCACAAACTAATTAAGTCGTGGGCGTTACCAATCAATCCCAAGGTACATATAAGCACTATGATGGCCCTATTATAGGAGAAGTAACAGAGGAATGGGAAGACAGAAGACTAACCGAATCCATAGCCAATACATGATGCTTTGTTTATTTCTTTAACAAAGTTGGCTTAGGAGAAGGCTATATAAGAAAAGAAGTTGCATCCAGACTATTACGTATTGCTCAAAACACCAAAGGGAGTGCAATATGAGTGCTAGCAAAATGAGAAGGGTGGCAAAATCTAGATAAAGAAGTCTTGTCTTTGCCCCGAAGGACAAGTTAGTATTGGGCGAAAATCGCAAGCCACTATATCTGAAGGTGGCAGCACTAAATGGATTAAAGGTAAAGCGCAGATTAGTTAATGGGGGCTTATTTGTCAATATAATCCCATTAAGCACACTGAAAGTAGTTAATATGCCAGAAGAATGGGTTATTAATCACCCTATTCTAGTTAAGAGTTTTTCTAGCAATGAGATGCAAACTCTTGGCTATGTAATGATGGATACTGTTGTAGGTACATTGTACAACATAGTAAAATTCCATATTGTGGACGTGGTAACATCTTATCACATCATCTTGGGGAGTTCATGGTATTATGCTCATCAGGTTGTTCCTTCTACATACCACCAGTTCTTAAAAGCATGTGGTGTGGAGGCAAAGAAGTCACCATCCATGCCTCTCAAGTTCCCTTTGAAGTCCAAAAAGCGTATTTTTCGAAAGTAGAGTTCTATGATGACTTCTTAGAATAAGGTGTTACATCTTTTTAATCCTAAGAATTCTAGTGTTACCTACATGAGAGAACCTGAGCAAAGAAAAGAAGACGACAAATAAAAAGATGAAGGTAAAGAAGCTAGAAAAACAGCTAAAAAGATTCCTAAGGTGTTTTGCCTAATGGTCGAATTCATTACTTCTTATAAAGGGACAAGGGATCAAGAGAACCCCGAATATCTTGATCACGAGTATCAAGTGATCACATCAGAGCAAAAATTCACCTGTGAAGATGATGTACTTGTAGTCGAAGATGAAGAAGAAAATCAACTAGAAACAAACAATAAAGTAATGGACGAGTTGGAACGTATTAATATGGCTGAAAGTAGAGAAGAAGAAAGACCGAAGTTCATTTCAAAAACATTTAATTCACTATAAAAGATAGCATGATCTCACTTTTGAAGGAATATGTTGATGTCTTTGCCTAGAAACATGAAGAAAAGTCTGGCCTTGATCCTGCTCTGGTTGCACACCACTTGAATCTGGATCCTAAAATAAAACCAGTTAAGTAATCGTAAAGGCCAATATCTCATACTTAAGAAGCAATTATCAAGAAAGAGATAGACAAATTGCTGAAAAACAAGAAGATAAATGAGGTGCAATATCCTACATGGCTAGTGAATCCAATCCTAGTACCAAAGAAGAATGGAGAAACTCGAGTGTGTCAAGACTTTCGTCCACTCAACGATGTTACGCCAAAAAATGACTTATCATTTTCCAACATTGAAACCCTAACTGATCCAACTGCAGGGCATGAACTGTTTTTTTTTTTTCATGGATGCATTTAGTGGCTATCATCAAATAGCAATGGCTCCGAGTGACGTAGAAAAAACAGCTTTCCAAACTCCATTTGGCAACTATTGCTACATAATCCTTGCATTTGGACTTACGAATACTAGAGCCATATTTCAAAAGGCAATGACAATGATATTCGATGAGCTGATCCATAACGAGATGGAATTCTACGTTTATAATCTAGTTGCTAAGTCAAAAAGAAGTGAAGATCATCTGAAGCATTTTCGAAAATTTTTTGATAATTGCAGAACCTTCAGAATTAAGCTCAATCCAATGAAAAACGCATTTGGTGTAAAAGTGAAAAAGTTTCTTGAATTTATCATGCACATAAAAGGCGTTGATCTTAGTCTAGACAAAGTCAAAGACATTAAAGAAATGAATCCTTCTGCCAGCATCAAGCAGCTCAAATCATTCATAGGTCGCATTTGTTGCATCAGAAGATTTATCCCTATGCTATTACAATTATTGTCCCCTATGATGTGTCTATTAAATAAAGGTGTCTTTTTTATATGGAAGCTATAGCAACAACACGCCTTTGAACATATCAAGCATGTATTGTTATCAACCAAAACAATGATAGCACCTATTCTCGGAAAGCCTTTGTTGTTGTATCTAACTTCAACAAACAAATCAATCGGCGCTTTGCTAGCCCAAAAAGTTGATGGTATTGAGAAGCTCATTTACTATTTGAGTAGAATAATCAGAGGACCAAAAATACACTACTTAGTGCATGAAAAACATTGTCTAGCGCTGGTATATGCAACACAAAAGTTCAAGCACTACATGATAAGCTACAAGGTACACTTGTATACAAGATCCAATCCACTGTGATTTTTGTTATCCATACCTATCATGAGCGGAAGAGTAACTAGGTGGATGATTCTCCTTAATGAGTTTCTTTTTGAAGTCAAAAATCATATTACTATAAAAAATCAAGCTTTAACAGATTTGTTGGCCTAATTTCCATCAGAACAGTATGAACCCTTCAATGAAGAATTGCCAATAGATGAAGTTTATGTCACAAACTTTCAACCTTGCGATGGAGAATATACATTATTCTTTGATGGGGCAAGTTTAAAGAAAGGTGGAGGGGTAGACATTATTCTCATCTCTCCTAAAGGACATACAATCACAAAATCCTGCACTTTAAATTTCCCTTACACCAACAATGAGGTAGAATATGAAGCTCTGATTATTGGGTTACTGATGGCCCAAGGATACGAAATCAAAGATAAATGCATCAAAAGGAGATTCAAATCTTATTCTGAAGTAAGTAAAAGGGAGCTATACAATGAAGGAAACAATTTTAGCAAGTTACAGGGAGTTAGCTCGAAAAACTTTTAATAATTTTTCAAAAGTCCATTTTGGTCATGCACCCAGAAGTTATAACAGATATGCAAATGCATTGGCGACGCTCTTATCTCTTACTCAACATAGTGATGTTGAAGCAAAGGGGTTGATCAATAACAATCTTATCTCTTGTTTAAAAACATCATACATCCAATACGTCACATCTGAAACTATGGAAAAAGGGAATTGGAGGAGAGATCTACAAGCTAACCTCAAAAACATTCCTGATGAAGTACATAAGCTGCACACTTTAAAAGATTTCATCATCATTGGTGGATTAATATATCATAAAGAATCTGAAGGAATGTTGGCCAAATGTGTGAGTTTTGAAGAAGGCAGTGCAAAGATGAATGAAATTCATGAAGCCAGATGCGGACAATACGACCCAAAATTGTATAGGAAAATGGAATGGTATGACGTGTATTGAACAACCATGAAAAAAGAGGTCGATGAAGTAGAACTCAATTACCCAGGATGTGCACAAGTGCTGGATACAGTAAAATCTAATTTCTTGAAAGTAGTAAGAGATTGGCGTAGACTTTATAAAGATTTACTAAGAGATGACATCTATCCCACTTGCCTTAAGGATGGAATCTTGTAGAAGAAGAAGATTGAAAGATATACAATGAAGGATAATATACTCTACAGAAAGAGTTCTCTGGAAAAATACTTAAATGCATTGAAGAACATGATCAAGGAGCACTATTGCATAAGCTACACGTTGGAGTTTGTGGTGGCCATAAAGGAAGAGCAAAGCTTTATGAGCAATTGATAGAAGTTGGCTATTATTGGCCAAAATTGCTTGAAGATAAAAAGGAATTTGTACGCAAATACGATGTGTGTTAGCGACATGGAAATGTGTTGCACAAACCTCATGTAGATTTGCATGCTTTAAGCACTCCATAGCATTTTTATACATGGACTACGGATCTGATTGGGCCAATTTCACCACCCGCCCAAGGATGTGTTTGGATTATAGCTGCTACAGAACATTTCACTAAATGGGTTAAAGTTTTATCACTCAAGAAAACTACTAATGAAGCAGTCCTAAACTTCATAAAAGAAAATATTATCTATCGTTTTGGCATTCCCAAACGTATCTTATTTGATAATGGTAAAAAATACTATAAAAGAATTCTAGCACCTATCAGATCATTCATCTCAAATCTACATTGTATTACCCTCAAGAGAATAACCAAGCAAAAGAAATAAATAAAACGCTTATCAGAATCCTAAGCAGAGTTGTGTATGATCAACCTAAGGCATGACATGATGCTCTTCCACAAGCTCTATAGATTTACAGAGTCACTCAACATTCTACCACAAGTGGATCACCTTATTCATTTATTTATGGGGCAGAATGTACAATACCCGCAGAAATCCTAGAACAATCTGCTCGAATTAAAGCATCAAAAGAATTAGAAGATGATGCTGAAAGATTCATGAAATTTGGTATATTAGAAGAAAAAAGAAATAAATCTATAGTTTCTTTCAGTGCATATCAAGAAAGAGTAAAAAGAGTATACAACAAGCTCGTTCGACTATGATTCTTTAAAAAAGGGATTTGGTTCTCAGAGCTACAGAGCCTATCCGTAAAAGGATATCAGCAAATAATAAATTCACTCCTAAATGAGAAGGTCCATTTCAAGTACAAAAAGCTTCCTAACAGTGGATATCATACTTTGCTCAATCCAAAAACAAACAAATACGACCCTAATCAATTTTCTATATTTGAAGAATATCATGCTTAAGAAAAAGAACATATATATATATATATATATATATATATATATATATATTGGTTTGTATGGATATTATTTTTGTATATTGTGTTTGTATGCATGCAGTATATATATATATATATATATATATATATAAGATAGTGGATATTTCTACCGACCAAAATTGAAATCAAAATCATTGTTCAATAACTCTGCTATAAGATCCAAAGGAATTTCATTTTCCTTTGGAAGAACCAATTCATTTTACCCTGCTGGATGAGGCACGATTTTCTGAGGAGTGAACCTCATTAGGGGCAGTCACTGGGGCAGCCACCTGAGGGGTTGAAACACTAAGAGTGACTGCCACATAATTTGTCCTCTCCTACTAAAACAACTAGACCAACCTGCGGTTCTTAGAGCCTTTCAAGCAAGCCGAACTATTCGACACAGTTCTACCCTTAACTGAGGCTATTGTAAATTTAATTAGGAGGCCAATGAGTTCACTTGCAGCTCAGAGTAAGTGGCACTTGAGATTTTATGAATTACCTTATGCTGTTTTAGACAGATCATTTCTTATTTCTCATCACTTTCCCTGCCTGAAGTCATGGTTTGATTAAATAACTCTTGGAAACTAATTTTCAATTTTTTGGATATTGGTTAACAGTTTGATCGGAATTCTCTGTTTCATGATGAAATATCTCTCTCTCTCTCTCTCTATATATATATATATATATATATAATTTCTATTTGAGAATTGAAATGAAGTGTTCATGGTGAGATTGAATGCCACATCACCAAATGGAGAACATTTAAATTCAAATTTGTCATTATGACATTCAATCTTACCATGAACTTGACATCTATATTTTCAAATAGAAAGGATCGTGGTCTATATATATGGTCTATATATATATATATATATATATAGACACACACACTTGTAGTTGATTGAGACATTTTTTTTTTCGCTGTTGTGTTGGGTACAGCACAAGGATCAGCTATTGCCATTGAATCTCTCATTTGGACATCACGTTTTCTCTTGACATCACCAAATGAATGGAAGCAAATGTTCAATTCTTCTTGTAAAGGAGAGAAGAAAATGTGATGTCAAGAAGTCTGAGCTACCTATGCGCAAAGTTTTTAGAAAGGAACTGTAAGTATGCCTTAAATTTAGTATTTTTTTTTTTATGGCCAAATGAAATGTTTCTATGTTGTGGGTTTCCTTACATGAACACCTTGCTTCCATTCATTGACATGGTTAATTCCTTTTATTGTTTATATTACATTTTTTCCCGATGATTTATATATATAGAAGCTTAAATACTGACGTGCAATTGCCAAATGAAAGGGTTCTCTATTAATAGTGTGGGTGTCCTCATACCGCACGTGAATCAAGCATATTAAATAATTGGATCAAATGAAAGAGAAGAGATCTAATTTGAGTCTCCTAAATGAGGGATATAAAAATGATCATTAAGTCAAGAGGTTACCGTCACTGTAAATCCACTTTATCACCAAAGAAACCAATGCTAAAAAAAAACTTATATTTTAATTAGGTCATCTAAAAATACTATTTTAATTTTAATGACACTTTTTATAATAAAAAATGAGGACCATTAATTCAATTTTAAAGAATTCCAAACATAAGAATTAAAATAAACTTTAGAAAGTAATCTAGATGGATAAAAATAAAAACTCATTTGATGACATTTTAAAATGTTATTAAATCCTGAGGATATTTTTTTCAATAAATAGGGAAAATTAATTTAATTTTCAAACAAAAAAGATCAAATAAAATTTGGAGTAGCTAAAAAAATCATTTGCAATTGAAATAAGTGTTTTATTCCATTTGATTTCAAACAGATTATTAGATCACCTAATTTAAATTATGGAGATAAAAGGAATGCCTACCTCCCATTTTTTCCTTTTCTTCAATCAATTTTTGATGAATTTATCTTGAAATTTTGTTAAAACAGGCAAAAAAAAAAATAGTAATTCCTATCTTATTTTAAAGTATTCTTTTGTTAAAGAAAAAGATGGACAAATCCCACTAATCAAGAATCAAAATTTGCAGTTTTCAAATGGAGAGAATCATAAAGTAACATCACGATCTTCTCTATTTAAGAATTGAAATGGAAGTAAAATTCATTGTGATATTAAATACTACATTAACAAATTTAAACTCTGATGTGCGATGGTCAAATGAAAGGGTTCTCTATTAATATTGTGCAGGTATTCTCACACCGCACGTGAATCAAGCATAAGTATTAATTTATATCAAATCATTGGATCAAATGAAAGAGAAGAGATCCAATTTGAGTCTTGTAAATGAAAGATATATAAATGATTATTAAATGAAGAGGTTACCATCATGGTAAATCCACTCCATGAAACCAATACTAAAAAATCCCATATTTTAATTAGGTCATTTAAAAATAATATTTTAATTTTAATAATAATTTTTTATAATAAAAAATGGGGACCATTAATTCAATTTTAAAGAATTGCAAATATAAGAATTAAAATAAACTTTAGAAAGTAATCTAGATGGATAAAACTATAAACTCATTTGATGACATTTAACAATGTTATTAAATGTTGAGGATATTTTTTTCAATAAATAGGGAAAATTAATTTAATTTTCAATTTATTCCAAACATAAAAGATCAAATAAAATTTGGAGTATCTAAAAAATCATTTGCAATTGACATAAGTGTTTTATTCCATTTGATTTCAAATAAATTATTAGATCACCTAATTTAAATTACGAAGATAAAAAGAATTCCTACCTCTCAATTTTTTCTTTTCTTCAATCAATTTTTGATGAATTTATCTTGAAATTTCGTTAAAATAAGCAAAAAAAATAAAATAATAATTCCTATCTTATTTTAAAGTATTTTTTTGTTAAAGAAAAAGATGGACTAATCCCACTGATCTTGAATTAAAATTTGCAGTTTTTGAAATAGAGATATCTAAGATTAAGTTAAAATAAAAGTTTATGATAAGATTAAATAATAAATTAATAAATTTAAATTGAAATATTTTTCATTATGTGATCCTTCAAATAACATTCAAACAACATTTCAAGTGAAAAATAAAAATGTTACGATAATTTGAAGTAAATAGTTAAATCAGCACCTGCAATCCATTCCATTATTGTGTACTCACTCGTCCAACTAGTCAAAGCCTTAAAGATCCCTTCATTCTTCGTAGCAATATCCGCCATTAATCGTTAAACATGACGACACCAGGGATTCAGAAGCTCCTGAATGTAGGCACCAAGATCGTCGCCGTCGGCCGTAACTATGCGGCTCACGCCAAAGAACTCGGCAACGCCGTTCCCAAGGTAATTTTTCCGTTTGTTTCCCGAGAATTAAAAAAAAAAACGAAATCCTAAATATAGTAATCACGCCACATATTAGCTGTTACAATAGATCTTGGTTTTTGTGGAATTTATATGTTTGTTTGTTTTAATTATTTAGTTATTGATTGGAAGCAGGATCCGGTTTTGTTTATGAAGCCGACATCATCGTACTTGGAGAACGGAGGGACAATCGAGGTTCCGGATCCGTTGGAGTCGCTTCATCATGAGGTGGAGCTAGCTGTCGTCATCGGCCAGAAAGCTCGCCATGTACCTGAGACCTCTGCCATGGATTATGTTGAGGGTATCACGTTGCCTTGCCTACTGTTATACTCAAAAACCATCAATGTTATGTTCGTTACCATTTTGTTTTGTTCTCTTTGATTTTGGATGTTATATACAATTCCCCTTGTTGAATTTTTTTTATAGTGATTAAAAATCCGTTTCTTGATTTATTAATAAACTGCATGTTTTGTGCTCTGTGATCTGTCTGTCTATAGAGCTATACACGTGTAATTGTGTATAAATATATGAGTATTTATTGTATTACAGTAGTCAATTTTGTGCACTTCAGATTTTCTTAGCTTAGCTTGTGATTTGTATGATGTTGTGATCACTGCTTTGTGGGGTTGCAGGCTATGCTGTGGCACTGGATATGACTGCAAGGGAAATCCAATTTGTTGCAAAGGTAGAACTTCTTGTCATATTTAACTCTTAGATCAGTTTATTGCATAGGATGCCTAATCCAAGTGACTCTGTAAAGGAACATGCTTTACTAATACTAACTCGCCTTTTGTAATGACATAGATAGGTTATCCTTCTATGAATGCTTCCCTTCAATATGTTCTGTTTTTCTGCATGTTCTACTTTTATGTTTTTCCAAGGATGAAAGATCGGTGTTTTGATAGGAACTGCTAGAAGAAGCACATAAAATGATGAACAAAGGTTTCAGCCTTGATTAACTGTGTAAAACTTTAGCAAGTTCTCTGCAATTCATCACAGATGGGAAAATTTGAATGTGAAATCATGCCAATAAAATGACAGGAGTTATCTTTTTGGGGTGAATGCATAATGCTGTTAAAAGGGAAAAAAATTCTGGAATTATATGATCATAGTCTAAAACCTTTTATCTTATTCTTGATTATTGTTTTACCATTTAATCTTTGGTTTTGCCATGATAGAGGGAGTATGAAACATTTTAGAATTGCTGTTAAGTTAAAATTATCGTTTTTCCCCGCCGAACTTAATGTTGTTCCTTTCTATCATATTTGTCAGGCTGCTGGTCTTCCATGGGCTGTTGCTAAAGGGCAGGATACGTTCACACCAATTAGATCTGTGGTAAGAATATAGCTCTTTTTATGTTTCTTTTCCTTCATAAAACGTGTACTGCCCAGATTAGTTCTGAAGCCCCATATCAAAAATTGAGCTCACAATAATAAGGTTTTACTCTGGGCAACCATCAAAACCGAGAAACATCGGGTTGGGGATGGGATGGAATGAGGAAGTTTCAGAAAATTCAAAACGGTTGATATATTCACCTATAGTAGTGGATTGTCTTAAGTTCAACATTTTTTCCACCAATTGCTTCCTATAATAGTGAGGAAGGTATTTCTCTCGTAATCGTCCCCTCATCTCACGCCATGATGTGATAAAATCATCTTCCTGATTTCGTTGGACCGTCTGCCAATAGCGATCAACAAAGCCAACTAATTTTATCCTCACAAAACGGGCTTTGACTTCATCAGTCATGTTATACCACTCAAGGAACTTTTCTAACTAGGATAACCACTTGACAAAAACATCTGAATCTAATTTGCCATCAAAATTGGGGACTTCTATCTTGACCTTTCGTGTAAAGTCAGTGAATTCATCCGGAGGGTTCTTAGGCTGGTCATAAGTTCTAGGTTGTTCATAAGGGCGATCAAATGCTCTATCATGAAATAGACTTGTAGTGTTGAAACAGTTCGACACAGTTCTACCCTTAACTGAGGCTATTGTAAATTTAATTAGGAGGCCAATGAGTTCACTTGCAGCTCAGAGTAAGTGGCACTTGAGATTTTATGAATTACCTTATGCTGTTTTAGACAGATCATTTCTTATTTCTCATCACTTTCCCTGTCTGAAGTCATGGTTTGATTAAATAACTCTTGGAAACTAATTTTCAATTTTTTGGATATTGGTTAACAGTTTGATCGGAATTCTCTGTTTCATGATGAAATATATCTCTCTCTCTCTCTCTCTCTCTATATATATATATATATATATATATATATATATATAATTTCTATTTGAGAATTGAAATGGAGTGTTCATGGTGAGATTGAATGCCACATCACCAAATGGAGAATATTTAAATTCAAATTTGTCATTATGACATTCAATCTTACCATGAACTTGACATCCATATTTTCAAATAGAAAGGATCGTGGTCTATATATATGGTCTATATATATATATATATATAGACACACACACTTGTAGTTGATTGAGACATTTTTTTTTTCGCTGTTGTGTTGGGTACAGCACAAGGATCAGCTATTGCCATTGAATCTCTCATTTGGACATCACGTTTTCTCTTGACATCACCAAATGAATGGAAGCAAATGTTCAATTCTTCTTGTAAAGGAGAGAAGAAAATGTGATGTCAAGAAGTCTGAGCTACCTATGCGCAAAGTTTTCAGAAAGGAACTGTAAGTATGCCTTAAATTTAGTATTTTTTTTTTGTGGCCAAATGAAATGTTTCTATGTTGTGGGTTTCCTTACATGAACACCTTGCTTCCATTCATTGACATGGTTAATTCCTTTTATTGTTTATATTACATTTTTTCCCGATGATTTATATATATAGAAGCTTAAATACTGACGTGCAATTGCCAAATGAAAGGGTTCTCTATTAATAGTGTGGGTGTCCTCATACCGCACGTGAATCAAGCATATTAAATAATTGGATCAAATGAAAGAGAAGAGATCTAATTTGAGTCTCCTAAATGAGGGATATAAAAATGATCATTAAGTCAAGAGGTTACCGTCACTGTAAATCCACTTTATCACCAAAGAAACCAATGCTAAAAAAAAACTTATATTTTAATTAGGTCATCTAAAAATACTATTTTAATTTTAATGACACTCTTTATAATAAAAAATGGGGACCATTAATTCAATTTTAAAGAATTCCAAACATAAGAATTAAAATAAACTTTAGAAAGTAATCTAGATGGATAAAAACAAAAACTCATTTGATGACATTTAAAAATGTTATTAAATCCTGAGGATATTTTTTTCAATAAATAGGGAAAATTAATTTAATTTTCAAACAAAAAAGATCAAATAAAATTTGGAGTAGCTAAAAAAATCATTTGCAATTGAAATAAGTGTTTTATTCCATTTGATTTCAAACAGATTATTAGATCACCTAATTTAAATTATGGAGATAAAAAGAATGCCTACCTCCCATTTTTTCCTTTTCTTCAATCAATTTTTGATGAATTTATCTTGATATTTTGTTAAAACAGGCAAAAAAAAAAAAAAATTCCTATCTTATTTTAAAGTATTCTTTTGTTAAAGAAAAAGATGGACTAATCCCACTAATCAAGAATCAAAATTTGCAGTTTTCAAGTGGAGAGGATCATAAAGTAACACCACGATCTTCTCTATTTAAGAATTGAAATGGAAGTAAAGTTCATTGTGATATTAAATACTACATTAACAAATTTAAACTCTGATGTGCGATGGTCAAATGAAAGGGTTCTCTATTAATATTGTGCAGGTATTCTCACACCGCACATGAATCAAGCATAAGTATTAATTTATATCAAATCATTGGATCAAATGAAAGAGAAGAGATCCAATTTGAGTCTTGTAAATGAAAGATATATAAATGATTATTAAATGAAGATTTTTTTCAATAAATAGGGAAAATTAATTTAATTTTCAATTTATTCCAAACATAAAAGATCAAATAAAATTTGGAGTATCTAAAAAATCATTTGCAATTGAAATAAGTGTTTTATTCCATTTGATTTCAAACAAATTATTAGATCACCTAATTTAAATTACGAAGATAAAAAGAATTCCTACCTCTCAATTTTTTCTTTTCTTCAATCAATTTTTGATGAATTTATCTTGAAATTTCGTTAAAACAAGCAAAAAAAATAAAATAGTAATTCCTATCTTATTTTAAAGTATTTTTTTGTTAAAGAAAAAGATGGACTAATCCCACTAATCATGAATTAAAATTTGCAGTTTTTTAAATGGAGAGATCTAAGATTAAGTTAAAATAAAAGTTCATGATGAGATTAAATAATAAATTAATAAATTTAAATTGAAATATTTTTCATTATGTGATCCTTCAAACAACATTTCAAGTGAAAAATAAAAATGTTATGATAATTTGAAGTAAATGGTTAAATCAGCACCTGCAATCCATTCCATTATTGTGTACTCACTCGTCCAACTAGTCAAAGCCTTAAAGATCCCTTCATTCTTCGTAGCAATATCCGCCATTAATCGTTAAACATGACGACACCAGGGATTCAGAAGCTCCTGAATGTAGGCACCAAGATCGTCGCCGTCGGCCGTAACTATGCGGCTCACGCCAAAGAACTCGGCAACGCCGTTCCCAAGGTAATTTTTCCGTTTGTTTCCCGAGAATTAAAAAAAAAACGAAATCCTAAATATAGTAATCACGCCACATACTAGCTGTTACAATAGATCTTGGTTTTTGTGGAATTTATATGTTTGTTTGTTTTAATTATTTAGTTATTGATTGGAAGCAGGATCCGGTTTTGTTTATGAAGCCGACATCATCGTACTTGGAGAACGGAGGGACAATCGAGGTTCCGGATCCGTTGGAGTCGCTTCATCATGAGGTGGAGCTAGCTGTCGTCATCGGCCAGAAAGCTCGCCATGTACCTGAGACCTCTGCCATGGATTATGTTGAGGGTATCACGTTGCCTTGCCTACTGTTATACTCAAAAACCATCAATGTTATGTTCGTTACCATTTTGTTTTGTTCTCTTTGATTTTGGATGTTATATACAATTCCCCTTGTTGAATTTTTTTTATAGTGATTAAAAATCCGTTTCTTGCTTTATTAAAAAACTGCATGTTTTGTGCTCTGTGATCTGTCTGTCTATAGAGCTATACACGTGTAATTGTGTATAAATATATGAGTATTTATTGTATTACAGTAGTCAATTTTGTGCACTTCAGATTTTCTTAGCTTAGCTTGTGATTTGTATGATGTTGTGATCACTGCTTTGTGGGGTTGCAGGCTATGCTGTGGCACTGGATATGACTGCAAGGGAAATCCAATTTGTTGCAAAGGTAGAACTTCTTGTCATATTTAACTCTTAGATCAGTTTATTGCATAGGATGCCTAATCCAAGTGACTCTGTAAAGGAACATGCTTTACTAATACTAACTCGCCTTTTGTAATGACATAGATAGGTTATCCTTCTATGAATGCTTCCCTTCAATATGTTCTGTTTTTCTGCATGTTCTACTTTTATGTTTTTCCAAGGATGAAAGATCGGTGTTTTGATAGGAACTGCTAGAAGAAGCACATAAAATGATGAACAACGGTTTCAGCCTTGATTAACTGTGTAAAACTTTAGCAAGTTCTCTGCAATTCATCACAGATGGGAAAATTTGAATGTGAAATCATGCCAATAAAATGACAGGAGTTATCTTTTTGGGGTGAATGCATAATGCTGTTAAAAGGGAAAAAAATTCTGGAATTATATGATCATAGTCTAAAACCTTTTATCTTATTCTTGATTATTGTTTTACCATTTAATCTTTGGTTTTGCCATGATAGAGGGAGTATGAAACATTTTAGAATTGCTGTTAAGTTAAAATTATCGTTTTTCCCCGCCGAACTTAATGTTGTTCCTTTCTATCATATTTGTCAGGCTGCTGGTCTTCCATGGGCTGTTGCTAAAGGGCAGGATACGTTCACACCAATTAGATCTGTGGTAAGAATATAGCTCTTTTTATGTTTCTTTTCCTTCATAAAACGTGTACTGCCCAGATTAGTTCTGAAGCCCCATATCAAAAATTGAGCTCACAATAATAAGGTTTTACTCTGGGCAACCATCAAAACCGAGAAACATCGGGTTGGGGATGGGATGGAATGAGGAAGTTTCAGAAAATTCAAAACGGTTGATATATTCACCTATAGTAGTGGATTGTCTTAAGTTCAACATTTTTTCCACCAATTGCTTCCTATAATAGTGAGGAAGGTATTTCTCTCGTAATCGTCCCCTCATCTCACGCCATGATGTGATAAAATCATCTTCCTGATTTCGTTGGACCGTCTGCCAATAGCGATCAACAAAGCCAACTAATTTTATCCTCACAAAACGGGCTTTGACTTCATCAGTCATGTTATACCACTCAAGGAACTTTTCTAACTAGGATAACCACTTGACAAAAACATCTGAATCTAATTTGCCATCAAAATTGGGGACTTCTATCTTGACCTTTCGTGTAAAGTCAGTGAATTCATCCGGAGGGTTCTTAGGCTGGTCATAAGTTCTAGGTTGTTCATAAGGGCGATCAAATGCTCTATCATGAAATAGACTTGTAGTGTTGAAACACTCTCCCTCTGAAACATTCTCTAAAGTAGCCCTAACATGCGTAGCTGGAATGACTTCTACTTGGGTGTGTGCTTCCCTAGTAGGCTGATAATTGTGTTCCTTAATGGTAATGCCCCAAGGGGGACTTCTAGGGGTGCCCCTATAATACCTTGACTAGTAGTTGTTTCCTGGGTTGCTACACCTTATCCTATGGGTTGTTTGCTGAAAGAAGCTAGGGCCCTAAGCACCTCATTGTGATTTGTATTTGAGCTGATTGTTGAGTTTGCTTACTTCACCCCGCAAGGTGGTCAATTTCGTCTCTATGGTTTGGACTTGATGGCTTACTTCAATTTTAAAGGCATTGAATCGTTTAACTAAGTTCTCATGTTTCTCATCAAGGTCTTTGAGAGTCATTTTTTTTTTTGTGACAGGGACTTGTGTAAAATGAAGAGAGTGCCGAAAATCCGATTCAAAACGATGAGTAAATAAGTTACAACCGTAAAGATGACCACTAGTAAAGAAAGAACCTAACAAGAAGCCGTATGTTTTTATTTTATTTTATTTTATTTATCTAATTACTAATTACTGATCAACTAAAAGACAAGAATACTAAAACAAGATCAAGTGAAGGCTCGTACGTGTCGTGAGGTCCAATTTACCTTGATGGAAGATTACGAGAGTTGGGTGTAAGCGGTGGATTCCTGACACGTGCAGTCAACCCCTGGTAAACTAAAGCTCCAAGAATAATGAGGCAAAAATCCAAAAGTAAGGGAATAAGTGTCTGGTCAAACAAGAGTCCAGGGCATTTTTTTTAATAAATAAAAGTTACTGTTAACTCTGTTGATGTATCAACAGAGAACAAAATGAAAAAGAAACACAGGATGCATATATGAACGGTGCTCCCGTCCGCGGCGGGGGTCGGGCTTTGTGGGTCAGGGGCTCTTGAAGCCGGCGAGCACGGTGGTGGCAGCGGCTTTATGGGAATATGGTCGGATGTGGAGATCAGAGGTGGTGGAGATCTTGGGCGTACGGTGGTGTTTGGCGGGATTTGGCCGTGTTCTGGTCAAGATACTGGCGCGTGGGTACCGGATTTGAGGAGATTGAAGGATTCCAAGCAAGAGAGGTCTACTGGTTGCGATGGGTGGCTGCACTGGGGTGGCGCGTGGTGGTCATGCGCGGCAGCATGTGGAGGACTAGACTTGGGGGCTCGGGTTCTGGTCGCCCAAGCCTGGCGAGGTGAGTGGTGGTGGCGGTGTCGGTTGGTGGTGACTGGAGAGTGACAATCTGATGCTAAAGTAGTTTTGGCCTAAGGCCCTGTTTGGTTCATGAATCTGTTATGGGCAGATTGTGGACTAGTGTTAATGGGATGACTGTATATGTGAGTTTGTGTTTGGGTTTGAGTTTGGGGATCTCTTTAGGCTCTGATACCAAAATTGATGTAGAACAAATAAGAGAAAGAAACCAGGCATACCTAGGGATTGGAACAGAAAACTAGGCTACCCTAGGGGAGAAGAAAACCGATCTCACTGTATTTTATTCAATATAAAAGTTCTTCTCCAATGTAATACAATCAGATACTTATACTAGAAAATAATCCAACCCTAGTAAGGACTCTGCAAATAAGAGGACTCTAAAATAAATAAAAATAATTATCAAGACTAAGACTAAGGCTAAGTCTAAGCCCAAGATATCTTACAGGCGCCCCTCGAATAGGTTCGGGCCAAGCTTGGTTGGGCCTGGTCTCCATCACTAACATTTCTAACTAATTGTGCCATTGGTTGTGTAGGCACTCCGCAGGGTGTTGGCCCTGTAAAAGTAGGCCAAAAGATAACTGCAGGAATAACAGGCCTCCTGGATGTTCACTTTAATATGAAAAGTGTCAAAAGCTAGGAATTTGTTGATCCAAGTACTTCTACTCTTCGCTGCAACTGTGAGTTTCAGCAGAATAATCCCTTCTAATTTTCTTCCAACTTGACGACTGAGTAGGATTTGTTATTGTTCTGATGAAGCGTTTGGACTTTGAGAGCCTGGCCTGAGCCAGCTTAAACATCAAGCCAGCACGTTTCGCTTTCGAGATGTTAAGATTCATATATGGATGTAGTCAAAAGGATTTCTGAACAGAAGGCTTTCTTGTAGAGCATTTCAAATTTCAGACAGAAAATTAATTGTAATTTTGACTGTCAGCATCTACGTTAACATGCAATATGAGTTCTTTAGGCATATCCATGGCTGCATTTGTTACTACTTGATACCGTATCTTTAGGATTTCATGGTTGCCATCTCACCAGCTACACAAAACAACAAATACAGAGGATACTAATCCCAGACAAGAAGCCTGCATTCATTTAAAAATCAAGAAAACTGAGTGGAAAGTATAGTGTCCATGTACCAAAACTGTAGACAAATAAGTTATTGAAAGAAGAAAAAAAAAACAGCTCTTACAGACAGAAAATTAATGGTAATTTTGACATTGTGTGTGTCAGCATCTACGTTAACATGCAATATGACTTCTTTAGGCATATCCATGGCTGCATTTGTTACTACTTGATACCTTATCTTTAGGATTTCATGGTTGCCATATCTCACCAGCTGCACAAAACAACAAATACAGAGGATACTAATCCCAGACAAGAAGCCTGCATTCATTTAAAAATCAAGAAAACTGAGTCGAAAGTGTGTGTCCATGTACCAAAACTGTAGACAAATAGGTTATTGAAAGAATAAAAAAAACCATCTCATTCAATTGGAAAATGATGTTATATAGATTGAGATAAAATTTATTTGGTTAGTAGGATATGAAGTAAGTGCATTAGCAACAAAAGTAAGGCACAATGTTTCACAATTCTAGCCAAGCCAAAAGGAAAATTGGTTAATACACGGTGGGTGTAAAGCTTTTAGAGAATCACTTTCATTGACGTGCACAAAGCCACAGGATCCAGTTCAAGATTAGCCAATTCCACTAGCTTTGTTTGTGATAACAACTAGTAGGCTACTTATAAGAAAGCCAAATCATTGAATGCCAAATCAGATACGACACACTAACACTTTATATATAAAACACAAACACACTCTCAACTGTAAAGACAACAGGAAGAGATCAAGAAGTAAAAAATCAGAATTTCTGAAAGAAGTTGTATATGTGTTTATTGATCTCAGCGGGTTTTTCTTGATGGAGGAAGTGACCTCCTTCCATAACAACTTCCTCCAAGAATGGAGCCTGTCTCTTGAAGCCACCATTGTGTGTATATTCCTTGGTCCCGGGGGCATTATAGGTCAAGTCCTGGTCTCCCACAATAAACTTAAGTGGCACTTTTATTTGAACCCCTGTCCATGGTGCTGTGAGTTCCCTGTTTCTGCAAGAAAAGATGAAAGGGAAACTAAAAATCTCAAAATTCATGACTCATAATTTAACCCACATACACAAGTTGAAATATAAACATGATGATTTGGACAATTTGGTGGTATAGGCAAAGTCTAGAAATACGATCACACTGAACAAAAAAATTGTTAAAAAGAGAGAACTTACAGGTCCAGGGTCCTGTAGTCGTTGATTCCTGTGAAACCTTTCTTCTCATATTTGGTGGTATAATACTTGACATCTTCCTCCGTTAACCAAGAGGGCAATGCAATTGGAGTATCTGGTGGATGTCCAAACCCTTTACCTTTGGGCAGGTACAGGGGTCCTGGATCAGGATATGTTAAGAATTATTTGAGAAACTCGGCTTCTATTTCTCCTGGCTCCTGCATTATTATCAACCAGTTATTCAACTAATTATCAAGTAGGAAGAATTTGTTTATGGTCCCTCTGCAGTAAATGAATTCCACAAATTTATGGAATACTTCATTTGGTTCCAATAAACGGCAGCTGATTTAACGACTAGTGACAATCACTTGTAAATATCTCAGTCATATCCTCTTTAGCCGATGTGGGATAGCAAGACTTGACTCCCATTTTGAAACGTCACAATCTCCCCTCCTTTCAGCCGAGAACAATAACGACCCAACCTCTCATTTAGCACAATATTGTCCGCTTTGGCACATCATGCCTCACGGCTTTAAAACAAATTATGCAAGTGAATGTGACGGTCACTTATAAACAGCCCAATCACATTTTCTCTAGCCGATGTGGGATACCAAGACTTGACCTCATTTTGGGGCGTTACAATCTCCCCTCCTTTTGCCACAGTGCCCTTGTTGTGTGGTCCCACACTCAGCAACCCACCTCCGAGCTTTTGAGAGTTGGTTCTGATATCATTATTGATGCATGCAATATTGTGTTAAGTGGGAGGTTGGGTCGTTATAGTTGATGGTGCTTGTATTTAAATAGTGGCTAAGGTGGAATTGAAGCAGTTGTTCGTAATGATTGTGGTGGGTTTATGATAGCTATGGCGAATAAGGTGCATGTTGTTTCAGATCCAGCAATGGCTGTGGCGTTAGCAGTGGGTGAAGGGCTTTGCTTCGCAGAGTTTGGGTATCAACAACATTGAGGTGGAGGTGGATACCCTTAATATCAAAGAGGGTTTATTGTCAGCCTCTACAAATCTATCCTCCCTTGGACCTGTGTTGAAGATGCAAAGATAACTGCTAACTCATTTACAAAGCTTCAATGTTAAGTCTGTTAGCCGAAATTGTACTACACATTCAGTAGCAAGATTACTTTGTCTTGCTCTAGTTTTGATTTATGGTTCCTTGAGCCTCCAGGTTTCCTGGTTTCAGTTTTGAGCAGTGACCATGGCACTGTTTAATAAGATGTAGTACAAATTCCCCCCCCCCCCCCCAAAAAAAATAATTTTTACTTGATCATCTAGAACTGTAATTAATTACTGTAGTATACTACTATAGGGTGGTTACAGATCTCAATTTTCTATCATCAACTGTTTCGCTATGACCTATGAGTAAATATATTGTATATAATATTTCATTAAATTGGAATTCTTTTCACGGCAGTTATTGATATAAAAGAAAACGTCGGTACCGGACGTTTTCTTTAACAAAAGTTTTCCATGGAAGGTCTTAACTTAAATACTGATGCTAGCTAACCTGATTAAAATATTCAGTTCAAAAGACATGAAAAGATAAAACAGAAAAAATGTACTTCCCAAAAAGAAGCAATTAACAAATAAAATATGCTTAACGGTTGATTATGTTGACTACGCTGTTTCATGCAAAAGCCTCGTGTTGTACTAACGAATTATCTTAACCAAATTGCAAATTAAACAGCCATAAGAGACCATGAAAAACAGAGATAATTAAGTTTTAATAAAATAAATTCAAAACAAACACAGAACCTGAAATCTGCAGATGTAATAGTCATCCCCAAATAAAGCTTTCAGGCCCTCGAGGGGTTTCCACTCGGGGTTCCTCAGATTGAACACAATGCTCATGTTGACCAGGGCTTTGACTCTGTTGGGTCTGAATAGGCACAAGTTCCACGCTATAAGCGCGCCCCAGTCGTGGGCCACAACGAACACCTTCTCCTGGTCGGCAGCTACGGCGTCGAGGAGCCCAATGAGGTCCCCAACCAGGTACAGGGATGTGTAGCCACTCGACGGCACGTCCGTGTCCCTGTATCCGTGCAGGTCCGGAGCCACGGTTCTGTAGCCGAGCGAAGACAGAGCTGCGATCTGGTGGTGCCACGTGTACCACAGACCGGGAAACCCCTGGAGGAAGAGGATCACTGGGCCTTTGCCTTTCTCTGCGACGTGCATATTTCTGTCATTGACGTTAAAGATCTTGTGCTCCATGCCCTGATCCATTTTGATCTTTCCTTCTAAAGATCTCTCTGCAGCTGCGTTATGTGTTGTATGACTTGAGTCTGTGATTATTGAAAGGGTGCTTTATAGTGCAAGAAGGAGAAATGAGTGTGTTTGTTTCCTGGGAAAATGAGGGAATTACAGCAACACGCAAGAGAAAGCTGGCGTGTTTTTTGGATTTGGAGTAATGTAGAGAGGCCACTGAGTGTTGGATAACATTATTAATGGGCATTGGACAGCGAAATATTGAGAGAGAATGTGTTGGAGCGGAGTGGAGGACTCGAGCCAAGCTTAACTTAAAATGAAAATGTTGAAGCTTGAGTTCGAATTGATATAAAAATTATGTTCGAGTTTGATCAATTTTCTAATGATTTAAGCTCGAATTTGAATTCGAGTTTGAGTCTTGTATTGTCCATATGGGTTTGAGCATTGGATTTTCTAATTGAATTTGAGCTTGAACTTTAATTTTTAATAAATAAAAATATTAATATTAATATAAATATTGACTCGAGTTCGGTTTAGTTCGAGCTTGATAATACCGTATCGATTGTTCAAAAGCTTTTCGAATTGAACCTTAAGATATTCGAGATCGGTTCGATAAACTAATCGAGTATAACTTTCAGGCTCAAACTCGGCTCATTTGATCGAGCTCGAATGACTCGATAAAATCCATGCATATCTCTAATTCAGTCAAAATCCGGATAGTGTATGTTTTTTTTGTTCTAACATTACTAGGGTAGTCATTAGTGCCTTCATTGAGCTTAAAATCATTTTTATTTCCAAAGCAAAGATCTAGAATTATTCGCTTAAGCTTTAATAATTATATTTACTTTGAATTTTTTATTTGTTTAATGAATGTTGCATCATATGATAAACTTAATTTTTTAATAATTTTTAAAATTGAAAAATGTTATAGAATGCGTCTATCGCGTGCAAATGCGAGTTTATAACATCATAACAAACTTTTTAATTTAAATATTTAATTATGTATTAAATATTTTTATTTATTATGATAAAATAAATTATTTATTTATTATTTTTAAACATGTAAAATTAATCTATTATCCTAAACATGTAAAATTATCAAACGTAAAAATGTAGATAAAAAATATGCACCCTCTTTTGATTAGGGTAAAAAATAGTTTGTTTCTATGTAGTCTAAAGAGGGAAAGAAATTATATTAGGTTTGTTGGTGCCAACTTCATTCACTTTCCTAGATTTTTATTTTTGATAAAAAAAACAATTACTTTTTTGAATAGTTCTTTCTCTTAGCCGAATTGATCCTATGCATAGTTATTGTATTTCTCAAATTATAGTTACTTATATAGTATAAATATACCATCTTACCAAAAAAGTGACATTTATCAATCACAAAAGCAAAATAGTAATCTCTACATCAGTTGAACGCTATAAATATGGAGTTCTCCAACCAATAAAGAATTCAATTCATAGTATGACTTAACCTTCGGAGAAGGGTCCTTCCCGAAGCAAACCATTTTAGGTCAACTTTCTTTCAGGTACATCAGATCTTACTCATACCAAGCCCGACTCCAACAACCGACCCAAGAATCCTCGAACAAGACAAAACCTATTTTCCACATCAACAGTTAGTTATAATTTACTAAGATCAATACTCATGCATTTCTTTCATGCCTTGTTTTCCTGTAATATTTTATATTTACGAACCCACTACAAATGGAGTGGCAGAGTTTTGGGTTGTTAGAGAGGCTTTGACTATGGCTTAAAACTCATCATTTTACTCTGTTGATTCTTTATGGTTTTAGCAAGAGAATACTCCAACAGCCTCTGCACCCGTTGCACCGTCTTGGTAGTTTGCACCATCAGATACATTGGAGTCATTTGGTTTTGGATTATGTATATTTTTTTCGTTGACACATATTTAAAAATATTAAATTTAATATGGTTTTTAGTAAGTTTTTAAAATTGTTTATTAAAATGTATTTTCAAGTGAAATTATTGATATTTTAGAGTTTAAAAGTAAGAATAATATTAAAAATAATTTATTTTTCGAATGTGGCAGTCATTTTATGGCAAATAAAGGTTTCAAAATTGATAAATGTTTTTTTGGAAATAAAAATTGACATGTATTAATTTGAGACAAATAAAATATATAGAAGATAAAAAGGAGCTAAAAATAAGAGAAAAAGAATGATTAGTACTATAACGTGGATGATAGATCCTATTAATTTGGTTTGTGGAATAATATTGAATTAGGTGGAAAATTATGTTGTAATAGAAGTATGATTCCACTGATGCCTTTGATTGTGCATTCATCATAATTAACTTTATTCTTTATAAATGACCAAAATGACAAAAAAATAAATTTATTTTATTTTTATCCATACATAATTTTTCATTTCTTAATCTTAATTTATATAATATTTTTATTTTTTTTATTTGATAGGAAAGAGAATATTAAAAAAATACAATGCATCTTTTTAATTTTGGAACATGCCATAAAATGGAAGAAAAAAAACGATCAACTATTTTTAGAAGTTAGAACATAATTTGATTTTTTTTTAATGCTAAATGAATATTACTAATTAGAACATGAGTGTTGATGCCAAAACTGTTGGTGCTGACGTGGCCTGGTTGGTGGGTGCCT
The DNA here is from genome assembly GCA_023935145.1 of Bretschneidera sinensis. NCBI lineage: Eukaryota > Viridiplantae > Streptophyta > Magnoliopsida > Brassicales > Akaniaceae > Bretschneidera > Bretschneidera sinensis. The sequence goes on from CM043699.1 coordinate 95,616,503, forward strand.
TGAGTGAGGACTTGGTCGGAGTGAAGACTTGATCTGGATCCTGCACAAGTGACAGGAGTGAACTGAAGGCCCTCGGAAGGAGGGGAGGGAGAGACCTCCGAAGGTGCTCCGATGCTTAAGTTAGCAAATATTTAAGGGTGGAGCTGTGGGTTCGAAAAAGGAACCGGAGGCTCTAGAAAATCAAGTGTCAAAGTAGGTGTCCCCTTGGTGAAGTCCATACCTTGGCATTTTATAGTCGTCTGCCAGCGGGGAGATCATGATTGCAAGTTCGGGAGAAGGGGTGCTGTAAGGTGGTCGCAGGACGGCTGTAGGGTGGTTGCAGGTCTAGGCAGTCGTAGGGTAGTTGCGGGGCGGCAGTCGTAGGGTGGCTGGTGGCTGCATGGTGTCAAGTCGTAGGGGGGATCCGGGCGCGGGTTTGCCTAGCCATCCCTCATGGGCTTGAAGATTTTGCCAGGCCAGAGGGGGTATTGGCCGCTTGTCTGGGCTGAGGGGTCGTTGGTCCAAAACACTATTCGGGCTGGAGAGTTCAGTTGGGCTTCTTATTAGGTTGGAGCATCTTACTGGGCCTGAGGCTCATTTGGAGTGGACCGCTCTAGTGGGTCTGGTGCATCTCAGGGCTGGAGCTTATCTGGGCCGCGGTCGCTCTGCTGGGCCTGGAGCTTATTTAGGAGTGGACCGCTCTGGTGGGTCTGGTGCTTCTCTGGGCTGGAGCTTATCTGGGCCGAGGTCGCTCTGCTGGGCCTGGAGCTTATTTTGGGCCATATCACAGGCCCCCCACTTCCTTGAGTACATTTATGTGCTTAAAGAAGTATTTTGTTGGGATGGGCTTTTAATTGAACCCAGAAAGTGCGTGGGAGCCGGGCCATTACTGCCTAGGAGAGTGAAAGGACATCTTAGAACCGTCAGAGCGGTTACGCATTTGGGTGGTTGTCCTTGGTAATCGGAGCGTCACTCTCGAGAGGCGAAATGTCACTTGAAGAAGCGAAACGTCTCATTTTTTTCCATTTCCTGCATTTATTCCTCTTCGTTGAGCGTGTTTTCCCTTCTTATAAATAGGGGTCTCTGACACCTTTTGTTTTAAGCAGGAACGAGTTCAGTTTCTGAAGAGCTTGAGAGGGAGATATCACTTTCTGGTAGTGGAAACATTGGTTTGGGTAATACCGAGGGTAATGATCTCAGAGGGGGATAGGAGTCATCAGTCTCTTGGGGGTTTTATGGAAGCCAAAAAGGAAGATGAGGCTACTTTAGAGGAGGATCGTGGTTCAATGACCATGGTCTTCTCCCTGATTTCAAATGAGGGCCAGGACCTCTTTCAGATTCCGAGTGGAGGCAAGAACCTCTTCCAGATTCCGAGTGGATCTGGGAGGGTTTATTGCGCCAAAAGCTCCTTGGTTCCCTGGAAATGAGGAAGAAGAGGGGCGCAGCCAGCCTTAGAGGAAGACCACTGATTTTGTTAGAGGGGCTGTGTCTCTCGATGGTGGGGTCTTCTCTCGCTGGTGGGCTCCTCGACCCCCTGAGCTTATTGGAACAGAAGAAGAAGAGGGGGGGGGGGGGTCGGCTTGCTCCTGGTCCTTGAAAGTTGAGAGTAAGGCGCAGCCGTTCTCTGGTGGCAGCAAGATAAGGGGGCAGCGGCAGCCCCTTCTTTTCCTAGGGCCGCTATTCTTTTCTTTGTACTTCGAGGGCGTTAGGGTCCTCTTTTACTTGTACTTCGAGGTCGTTAGTTGTAATTCTCTGAATTAATAAAATATCTTTCCTTTCAATCTTTGCTTTGCATAATATTCTTGCTTTTTATGCTCGTATGAATCAATGGCAAATTATGCGAGTTGAGGTGGGGGGGGGGGGTCCAAAGCCCCCGTACTTGGAGTGGCCTTTGGCCGTGTCTTTACAAGGTTAAGCTCGGGCTTCGGAGAAACCATCGAGCGTGTGCAATGTTGCTTACGCGCTCAGAATTTCTGGAGATTCCGACCGAGCGATAAACAATGCTCGGATTTTTAGAGTTTCGACCGAGCGTCGACGAAGCTCGGATTTCCTGGAAAAAATACGTCGAGCGTATGCAACGCAGCTCACACGCTCGGACTTTTTGGAGATTCAATCGAGCATTGACAAGACTTGGATTTCTTGGAGAAAGTGCACTGAGCGTATGCAATGCAGCTCATACGTTCGAAATTTTTTTTAGATTCGACCGAGCATTGACAGGGCTCGGATTTCTTGGAGAAAATGCACCGAGCGTATTCAACGCAACTCATACGCTCGGACTTTTTGGAGATTCGACCGAGCGTTGGCAAGGCTCGGGTTTCTTGGAGAAAATGCGCCGAGCGTATGCAACGCAGCTCATACGCTCGGACTTTTTGGAGATTCGACCGAGCGTTGACAAGGCTCAGATTTCTTGGAGAGAATGCGCCGAGCGTATGCAACGCAGCTTATACGCTCGGATTTTTTGGAGATTCGACCGAGCATTGACAAGGCTCAGATTTCCTGGAGAAAATGCGCCGAGCGTAGACAACGCAGCTCATACGCTCGGACTTTTTGGAGATTCGACCGAGCGTTGACAAGGCTCAGATTTCCTGGAGAAAATGCACTGAGCGTAGGCAACACAGCTCATACACTCGGACTTTTTGGAGATTCGACCGAGTGTGCAGGAATTCAAATAAATCGTGAAAATAAATCATGAAAATAAATCAGGAGCTTGGGCCTCTTTCTTCCTTTGGGCCTTCTAGAACATTTTACCCTTGGCCCATGGGTTTTTACCTGTTGGGTGCATTAAATGGGGGTGGCGGCTACCCAGAGGGTGACGTATTGGGCAGAGTGAAGGGCAGGTTATGATGACAACTGTCACCTAGATGCCTCGGGAATGCCAGGAGACGCGTCATTTCGCATTACGCGCGGATTGACGTTTCTCGGTTCTGCTGCCTCTTAGCTTCTATATAAGAGGGTTTCTTCTTCATTTGGTCTTCACTTTGCGAGTTTGAGAGATCTTGAGTTAGCTTAGCTAGGGAGTTCGAGAGCACTCGGTGCATTTAGGGGTCTTCCACAGAAACTGGTCTTTTCTTTTTAGGTGAGATGTCCGGTGGTAGCGATACCAGTGGGGTTTTGTCCAGGGAGTTAGAGGGGGAGATGAGCTCTCCTTCTACCGAGGAAGCCTCTTCGCAGGAGATGGCTCCCCCTGGTGAGGGTCGAGCCCTTGTTCCGTACAGGCGGGAAGGGAGAGGGGGATGAGGATGTTCAGGTGTCGTTGACTATTAGAGACGACGCCCTAGATACTGAGAGGGAGGAATGGACGTTCGAAGCGAATTCCATTTCGAGTGCCGTGAGGGAGGCCAGTCTTGTAAAAATGAGGGTTAAATATAGGATCCCTCTGGAATTCCATATGAGGGCTCCCAAGGGTGGAGAGAGGGCATGCGATGTCCTGTTCAGTCAGGTGCCTTTCAAACTTTGCTTTTACGAGCAACAACTTAAGGCTGGACTCAGGCTTCCTCTCCATTCATTCCTTTGCTTGGTGCTTAGATACTTCGGTATCGCGCTGAGTCAACTGGTGCCCAACTCAATCCGGCTTATTCTGGCATTTATCGCTGTTTGCTAGGAGACCGGCGGGGTGATGAATATCAGTGTGTTCAAGGCCCATTTCCAGTTGGCCCGGCTTGGCCACACTGGGTGGGTCATTGTTAGCTCAAGGCGAGGGAAAAGTGTTCTGAAGGAAAAACCTTCTTCCATAAAGAAGTGGAAGGAGGGTTTTTTCTTCGTTCAGAGTGCTGAGAGTTACGACGTCCCCCTTAGCTGGGGTTTGGATCGTGTTGGCAAATGTAAAATGCCACATCTTCAAACCTGTGAGCAGGAGACGTTGAGGGCGATGCTGGCCGCGTCCCTGGGTATAGAAGTGCTCGGAGACAATGAAGAACTCCACAGGCGTGACCTGTGTCCTCTTAGCCTTTCCCCGCACATTGAGCACAGTAGCTGTTGATTTATTAGTGCGTAGAAATTTTTGTCTTTTTACCCAAGTTTCTAATGCTCTCATTTTTGCCCAGATATGGAGATGGCTGCATTGGCTAGGCGTATGGCCCATGAGCGAAAAAGGGCTGCAGAAGCCAGCAGTTCAAGGCAGAAGAAGAAGACCAAGGTTTCGCCGATGGCTCCGATTTTCGTGGACAGTCCCCTTAAGCCTCCATCTTCCCTAGGAGGGAATGACCCAACCGCGCTTGTGCCTCCTTCAGGGACGTTTTTGCCTCAGGAAGGGCTCGGGATGGCTCCCCTCTTTACTCCGAGGTGGGCTTTGAGGATAGATGACTCCGTGTTTGCCAATCCTAGTGTGGCTCGTGAGCATCTGGTGCTAGGGATTCCCCCTTGTGATATGGTGGACGTTTCTTCGAAGCCTTTCAAGGCTCTTTGCTCAGTTGCAGAGGTCGTTTTCTCTCAGGTGACGCCCACTTTGCCCGTGGGTTCGTCTTCTGCCTTTTAGCTTTTTTCTGATAGGTTTGCTGTTTTTTTTTTTAATTTTAGGCAGGGGTTCTCGACGGTGTGCTTTCTCGGCGTTCTTTGGACGTGGTGGATCGTCTGGCCAAGACTGAGCACAAATTGCAGGACTCCTTTGGGAGGTTCGCTACTATTTGGGTGGGGTCTTTTTCCAGGGGCACAGTGGTTCGAGTGGGGTCTTTTTCCAGGGGCACAATGGTTAGTTCCTCCGCGGGTCGGCCTCTGGGTGTCTTCATCTCGTCCCGTAGATCCTCTACTTCAAACGGTAGGGTCTCGGTCTTTTTCCCTTCTTTGATAGCACTCAAATAACAGGACCGAGAGACTTTTTGGTCCCCTCTGATCACCCCTACACCTTCGCTGGTGGGGAACTTGACCTTCAGGTGATAGGTGGAGACGACGGCCTTTAGCTTGTTGAGGGTGGCCCGGTCGATTATCATGTTGTAGGAAAAGAGTTGCTTAACCACTAGGAATGTAGTCTGTACAGTGGACGTCCTCGGGGCCGTCCCTGCGGTCACGGGGAGGATTATACTTCCTTCCGCGAAGACTGGGGATCCCCCGAAGCCATAGAGGGGGGAAGGGGTAGGCTCTAGATACCCCTCATTCAACTCCATGTGTTGATAGGCATTATGAAACAGTATGTCCGCGGAACTCCCATTATCGATCAGGACCCGCCGTATCTCGCAGTTAGCCACTAGGAGTGAGACTACCACAGCTTCATCATGAGGAGTCTGCACACCCTCGAGGTCATCTTCTGTGAAGGAGATCACCAGCTCTCTTATTCTTTTCTTGTGGGGGCCGCTGACGGAGGCTACGACCCTGACATATGCTTTGCCGCTCCGCCTCGAATTCCCCCTACAGTTGGCCCTCCGTAAATAGTTTTGATGATTCGGGTGGTTGGGGCCACCTCCGGCTTCTTCTGGCGGGGCTTTTCCTGTTCTACCTTGGGGTCTCTCTGAGGGTTCGGCTTCTCTTGCCATTGCTGATAAGGGCGTCTGTCATCTCTTCTTGGTGGTGCGGGGGTTTCCCTTCTTCAAAGCTTAGTAAACTCCTTTAGGCGCCCTTGGTTAATGAGATTCTCAATCTGTTCCTTCAAGTCGTGACATTCCTCAGTATCGTGGCCACGGCTTTGGTGGAGCCGGCACCATTTCTTTTGATTCCCCCCAAGAGACTTCTTGGGTGGCCACTGTAGGACGGACTTGTCCTGAAGTTGCATGAGGACGTCGGTCCTAGTAGTATTGAGGGGAATGAAGCTATCGACCCGAGGATGGGGTCTATACTTGTCCTCCGGGTGAGGCTTCTTGGCTGTTCCTCTCTGGGGGGCAGGGTCTTTCCTTTTTTTCTCGGTTTCTCCCTCTCTTTCCCTTCTGAAGGCTTGATCATTCTCCGCCAGCATGTACTTTTCTGCCCGGTCCAGGATCTCGTTAATGTCTCGGGGCGAGCGCCGAGTTAGCGTAGAACTAAAGATGCCAGACCTCAATCCGTTTTTGAAGGCCATCACCTGGACGTTCGGATCGAGGTCTGGAATCTCCCATGCCGCTGTGTTGAACAGGGAGATGTAGGCCCGAAGCTTTTCTCCTCTATGCTGGATAATGTTAAAGAGGCTTTCCGAGGTTTCCTTGGGCCCCTTGCTGCTGAGGAAGTGAGAGGCGAAAGCATAACTGAGCTATTTGAAGTTGCTAATGGTTCCTAGCTTCAAGCACGAGTACCAAGTGCTCGCCGCCTTTTCAAGAGTCAGAGGGAAGGCACGGCACATGATCGGGTCTGAGTGTTGGTGTAGCACCATTGTCGTCTTATAGTGCTGGAGGTGGTCCATCGGATCTGTGGTACCGTCATACATTCTGACTTGGGGCATCCTGAAGTTTGGCGGGAGAGGGGTCTCGAGGACAACCTCTGTGAAAGGAGGGTCCTGGACGCATAGTTCGTCCATAAGGCTGGGATTCTTGTGTCTCAAGGCCAAGTCTATCTTTCCTTCTATTTCCTCAAACCACCTGTCCAGGCTGAGGTTGCCTTTTGAGGAGAAACTTTCCTTGGACTGACTGAAACGCGGGGAGGGTTCCGCAAGAGGGGCTGTAAGTGGAGTTGTTTCTACCAGTCATTTAGAATGCCATTTAATCCACAGAATTTATCAAAATACTTATTAAAAAATTCTAAGCCATTATCGATTCTTAACACCTTAACTACCCTGCCCGTTTGAGTCTCCAACAACTTTTTTCCACACCACAAATTTATTCAAATTATCCGATTTATTTTTAAGCAAATAAACCCAAATCATTCTTGAATAATCATCAATTAAAGACAGAAAGTAATGATTACCTCCTTGTGTCGGTGTTCTTGCTGGTCCCCAAAGGTCCGAATGAATGTAGTCAAGAATGCCCTTAGACTTGTGCACTCCGGTGTTGAAGCTGACCCGATGTTGCTTCCCAAGAACGCAACACTCGCAGAAATCCAATTTCTCTACTTTGTCTCCTCCAAGTAGATTATCCTTGCTAAGAACTTGTAGGCCCTTTTCGCTCATATGTCCCAAGCTAGTGTGCCAAAGGGCTGTCCTATCCATCTCAGCCATCAAGCTTACTGCTTGATCCTTGATTTCTACCTCTCTGATCATCTCATAGAGTCCATCTTTTATTGCTGTTTTGATCACTACCAAAGATCCCTTGGTCAACTTGATATTTCTTCCCTCTGCTTTGTATGTATACTCCATGGAATCCAGCTGCCCCAATGAGATCAAATTCCTCTTCAAATCCGGAAGATACCTCACATGCGCAGCAGCTTTGTGACTCCATCAAACATCCTTAACTGGATGTCTCCAATCCCCCGCACTTGGCAAGAATTGTCATTACCCAAGAAAACTCTTCCATCATTGATCTCCTTGAAATTCTTGAACCATTCCTTGTGAGGGCACATGTGATAAGTGCACCCGGAATCCAGAATCCACTTCTCACTGCCTTGCCTCCTGCTCACATTTGAGCACATAACAAGAACATCATCTTGTTGTTCTCTTTTGGCAACCGAAGCCTCTCCATTCTTGGTATGGCTTCTTCCCTCATCCCTCATCTTCTCCTTGCAATCTTTCTTGACATAACCCTCCTTGTGGCAGTAGTAACATTTCTTCCCTCCAAATCTTAGTTTGGAATGTGCTTTCCCATGGCTTTCTCCTCTACCTCTGTCCCGGTAGTAGCCATGTATGTTGTTGTGCACTCTCTGTTGTGCGATTATCTACCTAAATAAATAAGTAAATAATCGTACTTGTTTTACTTGCAAGTGCACAAGGTCAACTTAGTAGTATAGTGTGCGAATGCAAGATCATCTCCACAGGGATTGGTAAATTTCGATTTAGAATTAGTTTCGCAATAATAAAGTAAAAACAACAGAAATAAATATTGAGTTTGAAATAATAAAGATAGAGGCGTAGAGACTTGATATCTACCACTAATCATGCTACCACAACAAAACAGTATGCCAATGCTTTACTCATGTTATGAATACCTAATGTTTGTCAACCTAAGGGCATGGTATCTACTCCTTAAGCTATTGATCTCCCTAAGCAACGAGTTAGGCATGGTATCTACTCTAACTCTTTTCTCTCTCAAGGGATTCAGCATGGTGTATACTGAGTTGTTCCTTAAGAGAGCATAGGATCTGTGGAAATCGACAACCACACGGGACCTAAGGCATGGTATCTACTCCCGGTTTCCCATATTGATTAACCCAAGAATCCGGCGTGGATATATTTTGTTACTAATGTTAAACCTAGGACTCGGTCATCCAAATTGATTCAACTAACTAATCCATACCACATGCATACGTTGATCAGACACACACGTATGAGGAATTTAAATAAAAATAGGTATTAATCAAGTTAAACAACATAACGTAAATATCGCAAAAGTGTCAATACTGAATTTATTTGGTAAATATAATTAGGGTTTCAACCAAGCCCTTACTAAAAGTTTAAGTACACATAATAAAAATAAAGGAAAAAAGAAACCCGAGAGAAGAGTCGTCAATTCTCCTCCACAGTTTCCTTCTCCGATCTCCCCGAACAAAAACTAAACTAAAACCTCAAAAGGGAGATACCTCTTTCTGTGTTTTACAAGGCTATTTATAAGGTTTAAGTAACCCTGGAAACCCTAGGAGTAGTAAAACGAAACCCTAACTTATTTTCAAAATAGGAACTGCTGTTTTAATCTTTTACTGATGCGTGTGCGCTCGATCGCACGGTTGCGCTCGAGCCTGGTTATGTGCACGCGAGTGCTTGTGCGCTCGATCGCCCTGCCTTGTGCGCTCGATCACACTAACAGCAGCTGTTGCTTCCAGATTTTCTCTTTAAGCCCGAGAAGCTTCCAAATTGCTTCATTTTCTAAAAAAAAATCTATAAAAACCCATAAAACACAGAAAGAAAGTAAAATAGAATAAAATACGCAAACTAAGAGCTTAAAAAATGTAAATTAAAGGGCTTAAATATGAATATTTAAGCTCCTATCACACCCCCCAAACTTATATATTGCTAATCCCTTAGCAATACAAAACTAAAGACTATGTTAAAACAAAATTTAAGATAAATTCATTTCCATGATACTCAAAGATTTGGGTTGTACATAAAACTATGATAACCGTTCATGAGTAAGCTTATAATAAAAAACACATTTTTGTATTGAAAAATGATTTTCAAAAGCTCATGTTACTTACCTAAGGCTGGCTTAAGGCATTGCAAGTTTGATTTGTCTGTGATGAATTAGCACATATAAGATGGAGCTTCACATAATTTTAGTGTATAGTGTTTCGGTGCCCAAACCTTTATCGAATTACTTATCAAAGAGAGCAAAAATGGCATAATACTTGTTTCTTTTTCTTTTTCTTTTATCATGTGATATTTGCCATGTTGAGTCCCATCGAGCTTTCTATTTGACCCTTGTAACGAGTGTTTGGCCAATGACTCCCAAACCAGATGGTTTTAGGGCATTAGGTGTAAAAACATCCCTAAGAACTTACTAACTCGAGTCAAAAAGGCTGTAGAACTAACAGGTTTTAATGCTTCTAAATGAGATTCCCACCTTTTGACGTGAACACTCAATGATTACTGAGGCAAGAGCCACAGTTACTTAGTGGAAAGTTTTTAATGATCATTAGAAGCTTTTGATTTTCTTTTTGCATGATAAACATTTTTCTTTATTTTTCTTATGCCAAAATGTTCTTTTTAACAAGTTATCCGATTACAGTTAGGTTATGGAAACATATATAAAAGAATTATGTGTCATACCCCACACAAATGCGTGCTAAATGTGCTCATGCAAATTTGGATCAAACTCGTGAATTCTTAGGTGCCTTGAGTTAGGTAACTAAACTTTGTAAAATTCTTATTACAAGACTATGTGTTCTAGTTTTTAAGCTTACTAATTAAGTGTTATCAAATTTTTAAATCAACCAAAATTTTTGTTACCAAATAAACATGCATTTATCTTTTTCTAAAAAAAAAACTGAGACAAAGTGTGTGAATGTGTCTCCCATACCCCCAAACTTAAATTACACATTGTCCCCAATATGTGAATAACATGGAAAGATCTTACCTGGGAGATGGAGAACTAATTGTGTCGGCATGGCTCATAGCATACCCCCAAATTTGAACGGATGCACACAGTGTCCCTAAAAAAAGAAAAACTAACGTAATACGGGAAAACAAGAAGTACTAAAAATAAATAAATAACAATAAATACGTAAAACAATAAAAATAAAAGGATAAGTTGTGGGGTGCCTCCCATGAGCGCTAAGTTTAACGTCTTCAGCCGGACCAAGCCTTATTTTTCCCCCAAAACTAAGATTGGCAGCAACTATCACATGTAGTGTCTTATTCTCTCCCATATAAGCATAAGTCAAATGCTTCGGCAATTGCTTTAACTCCAAATTTGGAGCCTGGACAATAGAAGGAAAAAAAATAGTATTAGTAGACACATGAGGTGCAAATGGATCGGTGTACTTACTTCGATGCTTTGGAGAAGCCTCTAGAAGGTGCACAATTTCAATGATGTCATCAGTAACATCCTCAGATTTTGGCTCAACATCTTCACCTTTGAAACAATGGGTAAGGGTGGTCTCCAATGGATCAATGTGATAGACGTGAAAAACTTGCTCAACAACACCTTGCTATCGTTCACTCAGCTCTTTAGCCAATTGCCCCACTTGTACTTCCAATCTTTGAATGGCTTGTTCATCTCTTGCAGTGGTTTGTCTTATCTCAGTCCAAAATTGTCTTTCCTCTGCCACGAACTGTTCTTGTGAAGTCATCAACTGCCTCATAAGACTCTCTAGGTCATTTGTCTTTGATTCCGGAACTGTTTGGGCTGCTGATGGGGAGTTCCTTTGTTGTCCTTGAAGGTTTAAGGCATTTTGATTGTTGCTCCATGGGTGATTCTGCCATCCAGGATTGTAGGCATTTGCATATGCACTGTTTGGTCCCACATAGTTCCCTTGCTCGGGATCTGTAGATGAATATAAATGACAAGTCTCAGTAGTGTGATCAAATTGAGAACATAAAGCACATACCTGGTGTTGTGTAGCTTGTGGACGAGGAGGGATGTTTTGAGTAGTCATGGCTTTTATAAGCATATCTAGCTTCCTCTCCATAGCAGCTAGATAAGCATAACTAGCTTCCACCATTGGTGCTTCTCCTTCGAATGAATTAGTTGAAAAGCTTCAGTGTAGCAGTTTCAGTACTGCTTATCGGGTACTCTCTGGAGCTTTTGCGCTCGAGCGCACCAAGAACAGCGCTCGATCGCACTGGGATTGCGCTCGATCGCACCAAGGGGTGCGCTCGATTGCAATGAGGACAGAAACTCCTCCTCTGCACACCTGAACAAAAACAGAAAACGAAAAAGAAGGAATAAATTTGATTTTTGATAAAAATAAAATTAAAACAGAACAGAATAAAATAAAATAATAAAAAAACTAACGAAAATAATTCTAAAAAAAAAATTAGCACAATCCCTGGCAATAGCGCCAAACACTTGTTGTGCAATTATCTACCTAAATAAATAAGTAAATAATCGTACTTGTTTTACTTGCAAGTGCACAAGGTCAACTTAGTAGTACAGTGTGCGAATGCAAGATCATCTCCACAGGGATTGGTAAATTTTGATTTAGAATTAGTTTCGCAATGATAAAATAAAAACAAGAGAAACAAATATTGAGTTTGAAATAATAAAGATAAAGGCGTAGGGACTTGATATCCACCACTAATCATGCTACTACAACAAAACAGTATGCCAATGCTTTACTCATGTCATGAATACCTAATGTTTGTCAACTTAAGGGCATGGTATCTACTCCTTAAGCTATTGATCTCCCTAAGCAACGAGTTAGGCATGGTATCTACTCTAACTCTTTTCTCTCCCAAGGGATTCAGCATGGTGTATACTGAGTTGTTCCTTAAGAGAGCATAGGATCTGTGGAAATCGACAACTACACAGGACCTAGGGCATGGTATCTACTCCCGGTTTCCCATGTTGATTAACCCAAGAATCCGGCGTGGATATCTTTTGTTACTAATGTTAAACCCAGGACTCGGTCATCCAAATTGATTCAACTAACTAATCCATACCACATGCATACGTTGATCAGACACACACATATGAGGAATTTAAATAAAAATAGGTATTAATCAAGTTAAGCAACACAACGTAAATATCGCACAGGCGCCAATACTGAATTTATTTAGTAAACATAATTAGGGTTTCAACCAAGCCCTTACTAAAAGTTTAAGTACACATAATAAAAAAAAAAAGAAAGAAGAAACCCGAGAGAAGAGTTGTCAATTCTCCTCCACAGTTTCCCTCTTCGATCTCCCTGAACAAAAACTAAACTAAAACGAAGATATGCTCCTCAAAAGGGAGATACCTCTTTCTATGTTTTGCAAGGCTATTTATAAGGTTTAAGCAACCCTGGAAACCCTAGGAGTAGTAAAACGAAACCCTAACTTATTTCCAAAATAAGAATTGTTGTTTTAATCTTTTACTGATGCGTGTGCGCTCGATCGCATCCTTGGTGCGCTCGATCGCACGGTTGTGCTCGAGCCTGGTTATGTGCGCGCGAGTGCTTATTTAAATTCCTTGATTATGATGCTTAACTTGATTAATGCCTGTGTTTATTTAATTTCCTTATATGTAATTGTCTGATCAATATGTGCATATGGTATGGACTTGTTAGTTATATCAATTTGGATGACAAAGTCCTGGGTCTGATATTAGTAACAAAATATATCTACACCGGATTCTTGGGTTAATCAACATGGGAAACCGGGAGTAGATATCATACCCTATGTCCTGTGTGGTTGTTGATTTCCATAGGACCTATGCTCTCTTAAGGAACAATTCAGTAGATACCATATTGAATCCCTTAAGAAAGAAAAGAGTTAGAGTAGATACCATGCCTAACTCGTTGCTTAGGGAAATTAATAGCTTAAGGAGTAGATACCATGCCCTTAGGTTGACAACCATTAAGTATTCATGGTAAGGCTAGAGCATTGACATGTTACTCATTAGGAAAGTATGATTAGTGGTGGATATCAAAGCCGTATGTTCTTATTATTATTAAATCACACTTAACTGTTATTTCTATTTTTTTATATTGAGAAACTGATTCTAAAAACGAAATTCACCAATCCCTGTGGAAATGATTTCGCACTTGCACACTATGCTACCATTGACCTTGTGCACTTGCAAGTAAAACTGTACGATTATTTACTTAGTTATTTAGGTAGATAATTGTGACAACAAGTTTTTGTATAATGGTAAGTATTCCCGCCTGTCAAGCGGGTGACCTGGGTTCGATCCCCGACAACGGCCCCAAAAACTTCTTATGCGATTATCTACCTAAATAAATAAGTAAATAATCGTACTTGTTTTACTTGCAAGCGCACAATGTCAACTTAGTAGTATAGTGTGCGAATGCAAGATCATCATGCTACCACAACAAAATAGTATGTCAATGCTTTACTCATGTCATGAATACCTAATGTTTGTCAACCTAAGGGCATGGTATCTATCCTTAAGCTATTGATCTCCCTAAGCAACAAGTTAGGCATGATATCTACTCTAACTCTTTTCTCTCTCAAGGGATTCAACATGGTGTATACTGAGTTGTTCCTTAAGAGAGCATAGGATCTGTGGAAATCGACAACCACACGGGACTTAGGGCATGGTATCTACTCCCGGTTTCCCATGTTGATTAACCCAAGAATCCGGCGTGGATATCTTTTGTTATTAATGTTAAACCCATGACTCATTCATCTAAATTGATTCAACTAACTAATCCGTACCACATGCATACGTTGATCAGACACACACATATGAGGAATTTAAATAAAAATAGGTATTAATCAAGTTAAGCAACACAATGTAAATATCGCAAAAGCACCAGTACTGAATTTATTTAGTAAACATAATTAGGGCTTCAACTAAGCCCTTACTAAAAGTTTAAGTATACATAATAAAAATAAAGGAAAGAAGAAACCCGAGAGAAGAGTCGTCAATTCTCCTCCACAGTTTTCTTTTTCCGATGTCCCCGAACAAAAACTAAACTAAAAAGAAGATATGTTCCTCAAAAGGGAGATACCTCTTTCTGTGTTTTACAAGGCTATTTATAAGGTTTAAGTAACCCTGGAAACCCTATGAGTAGTAAAATGAAACCCTAACTTATTTCCAAAATAGGAACTGTTGTTTTAATCTTTTACTGATACATGTGCACTCGATCGCATCCTTGGTGCGCTCGATCGCACAGTTGCGCTCGATCGCACAGTTGCGCTCGATCGCACAGTTGCGCTCGAGCCTGGTTATGTGCGCTCTAGTGATTGTGCGCTCGATCGCCCTGCCTTATGCGCTCGATCGCACTAAGAGCAGCTGTTGCTTCCAGATTTTCTCTTTAAGCCCGATAAGCTTCCAAATTGCTTCATTTTCTCCAAAAACCTATAAAAACCCATAAAACACATAAAGGAAGTAAAATAGAATAAAATACGCAAACTAAGAGCTTAACAAATGTAAATTAAGGGGCTTAAATATGAATATTTAAGCTCATATCACTCTCCCATGGCTCTCTCCTCTACCTCTATCCCGGTAGTAGCCATGGATATTGTTGCCATACCGAGTTGCTGGCCTTCCTCTTAAGAATAGCCCTTCTCCACTTGATGCACTCATCTTGGCATCAAGATCATCTTGCAACTCTTTATTAGGATCAAATTTAAAAGCAAAAATTCGTTTACGAATATACCTCTTATTAGGGAGAGTCTTGGCAAGAAACAACTCATCTAGTTTCTTCTATATGACAGTTGGATCTTCCGAGTCTCCGCACTCCCTTGTGAAACTATCCGACATGTGCAAGAAGATGGTGCTGTATGCCATTTTCTTCATCTCAATCCGCTGGTCCTCCGTGATACTTGCTGGAAAAGCATCATCTTCTCCAATAGCCAAGTCCATTTTCTGTTGCATAAGAACTGCCTTGATCTTCCGCTTCCAAAGGGTAAAGTCTCCCTTTCCATCAAACTTCTCAACACATAAATTTGAAGCCATCTTTGCGGAGAAAATCCCAGATTTATGCAACATCCACAAATGCTTTCTTCAACTTCTTCTAAATCTCAAGAACACAGATCGAAGATTGATCTCAATACCGTTCTTGAATCACACTCAAGAAAACGATCAGATATTGATCTTAACTCCGTCCTTGATTCACCTCAAGAACACGATCAGATATAGATCTTAACTCCGTTCTTGAATCACCCAAGAAGTTAACCTCTGATTCTTGGAGTCTTGACTCCGTCACCTTCTGTTGTTGCTCTGATACCCGCCAATCTTGGCTCTAATCTTGCTGTCCAAAGCTCAGATACCACTGTTGGAAATCACCTCACAAGAATGCCCAGGTGATGATTCCCAAACACCCAAGTCTAGAACGACTTATAATGAAATGAAACAGCAAACGAAAGCAAGAAAGAAAAGAACACAAGCAATTTGTTATCGAGGTTCAGCAATGTGCCTACGTCCCCGTGAGCTCCTCTAAGCTCTCTGCACTATCTTATCAATGGAGTTCTCTACAAAATACAGCAACCCTCTCCAAGAAACCCAAGTTCTTGAAGAACCAAGAAGAGAAGAAAGAAAGTGATAGAATTATTACAAAAGCACTCTACCCACAACCAGCCTCTCTACAATGAGTCCCTCTTGTGTTTTGTATCTTTGTACTTTCACACAATTCTCTCTTGTGTAATGATCACTTGTATGTCACAATATATCTCTTGTAATCTCTCAATTAATTGATGAGAATGAAGCTAGGTGACCCTTTATATAGTGCACCAACTTCTTGTTCAATCTTGAGGGTTAATCTCCACCCTTAGATCTTGATGACCAATTAACCATGGCCCTCCATCAATCCTTAGTGATCCTATGCGTTTTGAGCATGTCTCACGAACTCAACTAAAGGCTGAAATATGTGTGCATCAGTGTGCCTAGCGCCGTGACCTAGAACAGGGCGCGCTGCGGCCTGGAGCTGGGCACACTTGCTGCCCCTCTGGGCGCTGTGGCCTAGGGAAGGCAGTGCCACGGCTTGTTCCTTCCTCCAACACTCCTCCTTGCTGGGCACTACGGCCTGGACAAGGTTGGGCCGCGGCGCACACTGGTGTGCACCCCTTGCTGAACATGCTGATTTTTCTTCCTTCATTTTTCCGTTTAAATCTTACACAAACTCTAACATAACATCTAAACTCTCTTTTGATTTTGAGAATGATAGAATATTAAATGTTAAATTTGAAGAAGAAAATGAGTTTGAATCTTTAAAGAAGAAAGAAATAAATTTTGTACAAAATAAAGAAAAGATAGAAAAACAAAAGAGAAATTATAACAATGTGAATAATCCTTTTAAAGAAACAAATATTTATAAAAATTCACTTTGTTATAAAAACTCTATCAAGAAATTCATTTATCACTTCTAATTTCCGTCATGTATATTATAATTTTAATTTGAAGAAAAATAACAAAACTAGAAGGAAAATGGTAAGTGTTGTTAAGGATATAATTCCATCTAATATAAAGTTTAATGGACCTAAAATGATTTTGGTTGATAAAGGATAAGCTTGTCTTGTTGGAATTTATTTTATTTTTTTGTATGTTGTGTTGCATTTAAATTACATGATTTAAAAATTTGAGATTAAGAAACTACTTTTTGAATTTATTCTTTCAAATAAAAAATATGGATAATATCTCAAAAATACATAAAATGTATCTCAATAATGGTTGATATTTGAAAATGATAAAATTAGATTTCCAAAAACTTGTGCACTTTTAAAAGCCACGTATTTGATGTTATTTTGTGATGAGCTAACAATCTTGATTTAAGTTGAAAAATGTATGATTAGTCATCTAACATTAAACCGAAGTGATTAAAATAAGATATAATCTACCAAGATAAATTGCTTGAGTGTGATTTTACCATCTACTCAAAGGAGCTTTGTTTTAGTAAAAAACTCTTATGAGGTAAGGACATTTTTATTATAAAAATGCTTCCTTTATTATTTCTTAAATGAATCATATGACATGAAATGTATGAAATAAATGTGTTTAATTGACAGCTAAAATGGAAATGATTTTGATGATATATTATGCTATGTCTAGCTAATCTTGAAAATCTTACACTTGCATAATTATTTTCCTGCTTTTCAAAAACATAATCTAAATTATCATATAATCATTTTTTAAACATGATATATTTGTAAAACTTGATTTAGTGATCTTTCTAAAATAAGTTTTGTATATATTTTTTTTTAAAGAACTACATTCATATTCTTTCTTGTAAGAGATTGTTCAAAATTAAACTTTGCTTACCTTGATAGTCGACTGCCTTTGAATCCATACTCGACTACCCAAACTAAAGCTTCAGGTCCATTTAATTATATAAATGAACAGTCGACTATGCAAATGAAAAGTCGATTGTGAAAATGGCATTAGCTTTCCACAGTCGACTGTCCATTTAGACAATCGACCATCCGAGATGTTTGTATTTCAAAAATTTTGTTATTAAAATTTGGTTTGAGAATATGGATTGTTTTTAAATTTTATCTTTAAAAGATTTAGTTTATCTTAATCTATAAAAGCCTTTTACTCTAATTCATTGAAGTTTTCTTAGCACAAGGATTTATGATTTAAATGTGCTTTAATTTAGTATTCTTGCTGAATAAATGAATTATTGGAATATGACATGAGTTTTAATCACACTCCTCATGTAGGAAAGAAAATGTTTTATGATTATTTTTAATGATGCATTTTATTTGAAATCATAATGTACTTATTTATGATGAGAAGTTTGGTAATATTGATCCATTTTTAAAATAAAAAGAAAATATTTTTGTTTAAATGTGTATGTGTGTGTGTGTATATATATAAAATTTTTTGACATGAATTATTTTCATTGATTAAAGAATGTGATCCTCACTTAAATTTTGAAATATATCAAGAAAATTTACTTAATGGTTTTTAGCATTCATTCCACTGTGCCTCTATCTCAAGAATCATAGATTTTGAATACTCTCTTGAACTCAAATGAAATATAAAATAAGTGTTCATATTAATGAGATGAATGAAATTTGCTAAAAATGATAAGAAAACTCGTCATGATTTGGTATGTCTTTTTATAGAAAATTAAATTTTGAACATATTTTCTAGTGGAGTTAATTTTTATGATGATAAACTTGATAAAAATTTTAATTTTCAAAATAATAAATTAAGTGTTTTAAAGACTATTGTGTTGTTTATTCATGAAAATTTCAAACCACTTAAAATCAATTTTGAATCAATTGATTGACTATGAATCATCAAGCTTGAAAAATCTATCGGTTGATCAACTTGAGCAACATTAGCATCTAGCATGAGCTTATTTCTATCTAACTTGCTTATATGTTTTTGTCTCTTTATGATATTTTGAATATCATTTGTGAGCCTTGATAAAACTTTTAGTTGATTTGAAATGAGCCTATAATTCTCACACTAAGCCTTCAATATGATAATTTTTTAAAATAACTTTCAACAATTTTTTTTTTTTTTTTTTTTATATTTTCATGAAGTAGTTGAAAAGTATTTAGCATTACTTATGTTTTTTGTTTATCTACTAATGAAGTTTGTTAAGTCCATCCAAAATTTTTTATGCAGGTTCATTCTTCTCACAATTCAGTTCTTAACTGAATATTAATGACAAGTAGAAAGAAGAAGAAGAGTGATAAGACATTTATTCTCATAACACATATTAAAGGAGAAAGTATGGGTACAAATCCCTATTTCATACTCTTTTATTTTTTTAAATATAAATTTGATAAAATCTTTTTGATCTGCCATTGGACAAATCAAGTGATGAGCTTGAATTTAGATTTGAGAATTATCTTTGAGTTATTTATCTATCAAGCATGAGCTAAATATGAAATTATCAATGCTTGAGTTTGAAAATAATGATTATCTTTACATTGAATCGATAATCATCTATTTATTAAATCTAACATACCCTTAATAATGATCTTTGATTGATAATTGAAAACTATATTTTGGTGCATATATTCAGGGGGAGTAAGTTTTTTTAAATAAATATAAATTTTTACAATTTGAACATCTTTTTGAGTGATTGATGAGCTCTCTATCTTGATTATTTGATCAATCAATTACCAATAAGGCTTGTTAAGTTTTATCCATATTTTTATCCTTTCTTCAAAGTTAAAAACATATATTTTAGACTTTTTGAAAGAGGGAGAAAATCTGATTTCTTGTTAAAAGAGAAAACTTTTTGGAATTTTTTTTCTTCTCAAATGGATTTAAATACTTTGATAAATTCTCTTTGATATGTTTTGATTTTGAACATTATATCTTAAAAATTTTATCTATCTTTGATTTATTGGTAAATCAAGCAATGAGTTCAAACTCTTATCCTTTATTGATCAAGTGTAAGATACTCTACGCATTGAGTTTATTTTGAGTATTGAAGATTTATAATACTTGAGAATTATTTTAGATCATGTGCAATTTGAATGAATTATTTTGTTGGAAGTTGGCTACAATTATTTTATCTTTATGTGCAAAGAGAAATTTGGAAAAACATAAAAAAAAAAAAAAAAAAACCAATGTCCTATTTTCTCTAAAATTCCAGCACTTAGTCTCTTTGAACCAAACTCTTTCAAAAACTTTATGTTTTTTGATATCTTGTAATACGATTCTTTTCTTAATATGTTCCATCAAAATATTTTCAATAGTATGTTTTGAGGGGGAGCTCTTCTTTGAAATCTACCATTTTTTATGATGAAAAAAATGGGGAGAAAAATAAGAAAATTAGAGATATTGTTAGAAACCTTATTCTTGACTTAACATATCTTAAACTCATATGGAAAATATATTGATATATATGCATTTATTGAAATTGAGATAAATTGCTTTGGAAAGTGTTTCTGTTGCGTTTGATTTTCTACAGGACGTCAATAGACAGAAATACAAGGGAGAATATGTTAGAATTTTTGCAAGATTCTAAACTCTTCATCTATTTTGAATTTATCTTCTTTGATCTTTAATTAAGATTTTTGTCACCATAAAAAATGGAGATGATAGACCAAGTGTCTGTTGACTCTAAATGATTTTAGTAGTGATAAAAATATTAATTAAGCACTAATGAATTTTACTTAAGTGATATAGATTGTTAATAGTGCTTATACATCAAAGAAAATCAAGATTGTAAAAATTGGTGAATCAAAGTTGATGATCTCAAAAGTCATAAAGCTCCCAAAAAAATCAAATTCAAGGAGAATAATTGAACAGCAACTTCAAAGACAAAATAGCTAAATCATATGTTTGAATCATAAGATACACTTTGTAAGCATTTTTAATTTTTAGGAGCTCAATAAATTTGCATTGCATTTCATTACATAATCTTAATTAATTAAAGATATAAAATCTTCAGGTGAATTTATTAAATGTAAATATTCAATTTTTAGGGCTCAATGTACATACTCTAATTGAACTTAAAAAGAATTTATGATGACATATAAAATTATTTGAGCATTTGTTATTTTTCATATATCTTGCAGACAAATAATGCTTAAATTTGTAATATATTGTCATCATAAAAAAAGCTTAAATCAAGAAATTAATTAGATTAATTTTGATGAAAACAAAACACACTTTGAAGTGTTTAACTTGTGTGTTAAATGTGCAAGAAGGTTTTATTCAATTGGAAGATTTTTCGGAACTCAAAAATTCAAAAAGAATGAAGAAATATGAAGAAAATTGATGTTGAAACACTATTCATCCTGAAAACAATGTAGCAGTGCTTAGAAATACTGCACAGTCGATTGTGAATAGTAATAGTTGACTGTGGGCTCGAAAATTCAATTTTCTGCATCAAGTCTGAAGGACAGTTGATTGTCATAAGTTGACAGTTGATTAGGTAAATTACAACAACCATATTTTTGAATTTAGAAAGCTCTAAACTTGTCTCTAACATCTCTATTAAGTCTCCAACGGCTAGAAGATTTCAAGACACTATAAATAGAGCTTCAATGGTCATTTAGAAGTGAAGAGAAACATTCTACAAAAAATGATTAAAGAAAAATCTTTATTCTCTTCGTCTTGAGCCAAAAACTCCATTGTTAAGCTATAAGCTTTTGAAAGAAAAAATATTGAGTTGTAATCTTCATTGAAATATCTATCTCTTGTTTGTTTGTTTCAAACTTTCCTTGCATCATCTTGTTAAAAGAGTTGGTGTAACACTTGTGAGAGTTTGTAAGTGAGCTAGTGAGTGTTGGATATATACATTTGGGTAGCAAACTTAGGACTATTGTGAGAAAAGGTTGACACAACACCCTTGAAGTTGCTTGTTTGTATTCGGTTTGAGCAACACTTGAAAGTTGCTTGTTTTAGTGAAAAGCTTCAAGGAAGATCCTTGAAGAGAGTGGATGTAGGGTCGGAAGGATTCAAATATTTGCCGAATCACTATAAATTGAGCTTGCATCTCTCTAACTCCATCTCCCTAATTACTTGCAACATTACTTGCCTAGAATTATTTATTATTCAAGTAAATGAGATTGGTTGCTTAATTATGTTATACTTCAATTATCTTTGCTATATTAAGCAATAAACTCTCTCATCATTGTGCTAGTAATTTAGAAAGATTGATTTGATTTAATTCCGCATATAATTTGATATTTGAGATTGCAAAAAGAATTTTAAAAATTCTTAATACCCAATTCACCCCTCTCTTAGGTATTTTCATAGTATATTTTGGACAAACAAGATCCAAAGATGGAGCTTTTGACATTTTTTAAGAAAAATAAATCAAAAGTAGAAAATCGTCTTGATAAAAATATTAAAATTCTACATTCTGATAGAGGTGGTGAATATTTCTTAAATGATTTTGATCAATTCTGTGAAGAGCATAGCATAACACATCAACGCACTACACCTTACAATATAATGGTTTGGCTGAAAGGAAAAATCATTTTTTAGTAGAAATAGTAAATTGCATGCTAGTCAATGCTAAATTACCTTTAAACTTAAGGGGTGAAGCACTTTTTACTGCTTGTCATATTCATAATAGGATTCCATGAAAGAAAACAAATTTGAGTCCTTATGAAATCTGAAAAAGTAGAAAACCTAACATAAATTATTTTTAAGTGTGGGGGTGTTTAGCATATTATAGAATTCCATTTCCTAAAAGAACAAATTAAGGACCTAAAGCTACTAAATATGTATTTGTTGGATATGCTAAAAATTGTTTGGCCTATAGACTTCTTGATTTAGAGTCTAACATTATTATTGAGTCACAAGACTAGAATTCTTTGAAAATAAGTTTTTTTTTTTTTTTTTTTACTGATTTTGAGATTATAGAAGAAAGTCTCAAAGAGATGAATCTAATGAAGGATTGAGACCACAAATTAATAATAGAAAAACTAATGTTCCTGAAGAGACTGTTGAATCTAGACAAAGTATTAGGGTAAGAAAAGAGAATACTTTGGATCTTGATTTCATTTCTTCTCAATTGTTGCTATTTCTGGTTGAAAGTGACCAAAATAATAATGTATTGAATAAAATACCCATTGTTTTTAACCTAGAATAGGATCTTACAACCTTTAAGGAAGCTATGACTTTAAGAGACATTTTTTGTGTGGAAAGAAGCTATTAATGATGAGATGAATTCTATAATGGATAACAATACTTGGGTATTAGTAGATTTACCTAAAGGATAAAAAAAACTATTTGGTGTAAGTGGGTGTTTAGGAGAAAATACAATATTGATGGCACTATTCAAACTTTCAAAGTGGGACTAGTAGCCAAAGGTTTTAGACAAGAAGAAGGGATTGATTATTTTGACACTTATGCACCAGTTGCACATATATAGATATAAAAACTGTTTTCCTAAATGGAGATTTAAATGAGGAAGTATATATGGAACAACCCAAAGGGTTTGTTCTTCTAAGCAATGAAAATAAAGTGTGTAAATTAGTCAAATCTCTTTATGGTCTAAAACAAGCTCCAAAACATTGGCATAAAAAATTTGACTCTGTTATTTTATCTTTCGGTTTTAAACATAACAGTGTTGATAGATGCATTTACTCTAAATTTACTAAAAACTATGGTGTAATAGTAATATGTTGATGATATGTTGATTATTGGTACTAACATGGAATGAGTAAATGAAACTAAGAAATATTTGTCTTCTGTATTTAAGATGAAAGACTTGGGTGAAACAGATATAATCTTAGGAATTAAAATTAAGAATTATAGTTGATGCTATGCTTTAAGTCAATCTCACTATATTGAGAAAGTGTTAACTAAATTTAAACATCTTGATTTCAAAGAGTATAATACTGCTTTTGATCCAAGTATTAAATTACAAAATAATTTTGGTAGAACAGTGACACAACTTGAATACGTTAGTGCTATTGGTAGTCTAATGTATGCAATGCATTGCACTAGACCAAATATTTTATATTTTGTGTGTAAACTTAGTAGATATACTAGTAATCCTAGTATAGAACATTGGAAGGATAATGAGATATCTCAAGAAGACCAGTGGTTTGGGAGTGTTTTACAACAGTTACCCAAATGTATTAGAAGGATACACTGATGCAAATTGGATTACAAGTGTAGGAGATAATAAATCCACAAGTCGGTGGATATTCGCCCTTGGTGGGGGTGCAATTTATTGGGTAAGCAAGAAACAAACTTATATATCTCACTCAATTATGGAATCCAAATTTATTGCCCTAACGACAACTGGAAAAAAAGCCGAATGGATTAGGAATTTGTTGTTAGATGTCAAATTATGGTCTAGTCCAATGCCTCCTGTTTCACTTTATTGTGATAGTGAAGCTACTTTATCAAGAGTTTATAGTAGTATCAATAATGGTATGTCTAGACATATCAGTTACAAACACCACCAGAAAAGGAGGATGCACCCTTTGCCTTACTTTCCTAAAATCCCACCCACCCAAAGGAAAAATCAGGGTGCAAGTGCGACGCAGAAAAATATGATGTAACGAAAGTGAAAATACCAAATCAGACCCAATAACTTGGAATTTTTCAACAGAAGCTAATCAAAGTCATACCACCAAATCTAATGTAATACTTACTATTAAAGAAAAGGAAAAAGAAAAGTTGTATCTGTATGTTAAGTGACCAAATATATAGGCATGGCGGAGGTAGAGATCCTCTGCTGCTGCTCCATGTTAAGCTTCCTGAGGCTCAAATACGGAATCTCCGCATCACCCTTCCTCGCCGGAGTCAACGTCCCCGCAAGAGGACCCGAAGATGGTCTGCTTGTGGTCCGGTACGGGGTACTTGACCCGCTAATGCTCTCTGTAATATACACGGGACCTGATATTGATGCCCTTAAAGCTCGAGCCCTGGCGCGATGCACATCACGATCATGATCGAGATCATCAAGATGGTGGTGGTTGTGGTGGGCCCACTTCAACTTGAAGAAGAGGAAGGCATTTTTCCACCATCGCTGCTTCTTCTTGGCCTTGTGGGTCTTCTTGGTATCGTCCTTTGAGATGGGTTTTTGAAGCTTGAAGTGCAGAGAGTCTATGGATCTCGCTGTCTCTCGCTTGTGCTTCCTCGCTTCCTCTAATACCTTTTTTTAAAAAAAATTATTCGAATAAGAAACCAAAATGGGTAGTGAAATTTTAATCCAAAAGAAAAAGAAAAAAAAGAGAGTTTGAATTAAACAGAGACCTGAAAGTAGTCAATTTGGGGGTTAAAGCCATAGTCACTGAAATGTTGAGGCTCTGGCATTGGAAAGAATGGAGACTTGTTTGACATCTTTTTTCTTCTCTCTCTTTCTCTCGCCTCACTTTCTGTATGTATAGAATGTGCTACTTGTATAGTTTTGTTTGCAGCGAGTGGACTTTTTTAGGAGGAGAAGAAATAAGAGGATGAGAAGGGAGGGAAAGTTGAGTGTGGAAAGGGGGAAGGCTTTGGCCTTTGGGGGCTCAAGGTGGGAATGGCCGTTGGCTTTGGTGAGCCCTAGTAAATGCTGTTATTTAGACTCGGCCCTGATCTATTCCCTCATTTATCACTTCACATTCTAGTAACTTAATAGTGTGACACTGTGACCCGTCTGCTGGTGTAGGTCAGTTGGAGATTATTTATTGATGGGTTTTATACTGGGTAAATAATATTTTTGCTTATAGTTAAATCATTGGTAATAAATTATCTTTTATTTGTGAAAGTTAAAAATTTTTTTTTCTCAAAGATAACAAATTGTTTTATTTATTCAATTTTTAATTAAATCTAAATAGATTTTTTACGTATAGGTTATACGAGGATAATATGATAAAATAAAATATATGCTTTAACCCATGCGAGAAAAATCGATTAGATTTAATTAAAAATTTTGATGAATGAGACATTGTTACTGTTTTAAAGTTTAAAAAAATATTTAATTTTAAAAATTGAAAAATAATTTATTACTAATAACAAAACTTAAGAGATTAAAATAATATTAACTCGTTTATATTTTTATCATCAGGAAGGGTGTTATTTTACAATGAGGGTTGCCCATTTGACTAGCTGTGAACTCTGCTGCTCTTGGCCTAAGAAGAGGGTCAAATCAAATTGCAAATCTATAAAAGAGACATATGGTAGAACGTAGAAGTACAATTAAGAATTGGTTAGTTTCACACTAAGTCCCCAAGTTAATGCTTTATTATCTTCTAGGCACCATCTCGATTGATGAGAAACGAGCATGAGCATCACGAGAATATGCCTCAGAAAACTTTTTTCTAATTAGCAGACCACGAGTCCATGACCACGGGTAAGGTAATGTTTCTTAAATCTTTTACTTTATTGCAAACCAGCAAGGGACACATTGGGATCTGACATATTGTATATCTGATTTGGGTAAGTTGTCTCATTTTTTAAACTTCTTTTTTCTGTTTTATTTACTCCTTAATTGAAAGAACAAACAAGCAGAAAAGTGTTTAGGGATTGGCTTTGTTATTGCTTGATAGCTTGATTCTGTATAGGCCAGTGTGTTTGGCAGGTATATATAGTGACTTACAAGGAAGATTAAGGCTATAGTAATGTAGAATTAAATCTAAATATTCTAGTAATTGAAAGTTGCTGGGCTGTTAAGAGTGTGCCACCAAATCTGCTCTGTGTAACTGAAGTTGCAGATTCAATACCACAAAATATGCTGGTGTATAATTCACAGCTTGCCACTGTTGTTGCTGGATGTATCCAGCTGTGCTATTGTTAATCGTCAGTATGCACACTCATTTTAGGTAAAGGTGGCAAGGTGAACGTTGCAGCAAATTTACAAGGTGACATATGAAACAGATGGATTACTGGATTAGGTTTCCACGCTTGCAGTGCTAATTATACTAATTTTTAATTGATCATCAATCTGCTAAACACTATTTGAATTCGATATAAGCTATAGGCGATAGGGTTGGCGATGAGGACATAGCTAACAAATGGGATGTGGATCCTATTCAAGTTCCAATTAGTCCAATTACAAGGGCTCGAGCTAAAATGTTCAAGGAAACTTTCAATGGGCTGATTCAACACATTTGGGTTAAGAACCATCTTTGGGGGCCAAAGGATGATACTATACGTGATCCACAAAGATAAGTTTCCATGATTCAAGCTTTAGAATAATCTAGTAACTCAAGATTGTGAATTAAAACTTAGTTTCCCAAAATTGGAGACTTACTCATTTTATTTCACTCATCAAGGAAAATGGCTGGCTGCAATTTTTCTTATTACCTTTTTTTAATTGTTTCTTTATTAATTTAATTACTGAATTGTAAGGCTTGCATGCCAATTTAGGTACTTTCTTTTTTGGATTTTAGGTTACCAAAATTCAGTTACCAAAATTGAATTTAGGTTTGTTTCTTATTTCTTAGTTTTCTTTTCTAATTTTGGACTAATTTTGGAAGCTTTTAGCTGCCCAATTTGTGATCCTCATATATTTAAATAGCTATTGGCTTTTTGGAATAGAACAATTCAAATTTCAGTCAAACTTTGTGAGAGAAAATTCTCTTTGGTTCTTTTAGAACTTCTAAACTTATCGGAGTTTCCATGGCGTTCATCCTCGACTCATCTATCAATCCTTCCATAATTGATTGTGGTGTCTTCATTATACCAAGGTTCTTGCTTCAATATAAGCAATGGGTTGCGATCTTACATAAATCTGTTTCTAGACGATCTTGTAATCCTTCTTGATCCATCAAATTACTTTCTTAGTTCTTGGTATGGATCATATCATTTCGTATTAAAGCCTTCTAGTTGCAGGTTTGCTTATCTTTTGTTTTGTTTTATTAAAAAAAAAGAAAAGAAAAACATAAAAAAGATGTGGAAATTCGAAAAAAAAAAAGATAAAGAACGAATTTCTAGTTTAAAAAAATGTGTGATATTTAGGTTCATTCCTTTCGATTCTTGTTTCAATTTCTCATCTTTGTTTTCCTTGTATTCTAGCCTTTAAATCCGAATTTCTTTGTGAGTTGTTGGTGAATTTTGCTGGAAACTTTGATACTTGTTTGGTTAGTTTGATAAGAATCTATAGAGGATTATTACGAGTGGAAAAATGCAAGAGTGATGAGCACATAAGAGGGTAAAAGCCAATCTGATTTTGTGTAAAAACATGAGTGAAATTGAGTGACTCATTCTTTGAGTGAAACACGTGAGGGAGTGTGTGAGGTCCTTTTGTTCTTTTCTTTTCTAACTTTGTTTTTGCAGCAAACATATCAGACAACAAGAACAAAAATAATTCCGGAGATATGTCGGGAGAGGGTGATCCGAAGTTGCTCATAGAGGCTTTAATGGGTGAGATGAGGAGAGTATTGAGAACGGAGATGGAATAGGTTCATG
Source organism: Bretschneidera sinensis (assembly GCA_023935145.1). Classification (NCBI taxonomy): domain Eukaryota; kingdom Viridiplantae; phylum Streptophyta; class Magnoliopsida; order Brassicales; family Akaniaceae; genus Bretschneidera; species Bretschneidera sinensis. The sequence goes on from CM043699.1 coordinate 95,644,339, forward strand.
AGCGGATAGATCGGGTAGAAAATGCACATGTGGCGTGATAAGAACACTTTGTGTGACGTTTTTAATGCCTTTCCTATCCTATTTGGCTTTGTAATTCTCTTGACTTTGTCATTTTGAGCTTAGTTTCTATTCCTAGTGTTTAGAGAGCTTGTGAACGTGGGAATGATAAAAGAATGTGCAAAAATGAGTTTTCCTAGTTACTTTAGGAAATCTAAGTGGATCAAGAAAATAGTCTTATCATTCTAAGAAACTTTCTTAATTTGAAAACTTGCCTTTTTGATATCTTTCTTTTTCTAATTATGGAAACTTTCCTTATTTTTTATTTTCTGATTTCTTTATAGGGAATTTCCATCTTGGAATTATTTGGATGATGCGTCAAAACACGAGAGAATATTGGAGTCCACTAGGGATCCTATGCGGGCCATTTGTGTAGAAGAACCCTAATGCATGCATTTGTACTTGATTGCATGTATCTGGACATGTTTAGAAGCTTGAGGAGTTTTTGGTTCAGCTTGGGAAGAGATCTTTGCACATAAGGAAAGAAAATAAGCCCAGTCGAAACCCTATTTTTCTCTTCTACTTAACCCCAGCTGAAACCCTATATTTCTCTCCTAAATAAGCCCAGCCGACCACCCTAATTTCTCTCCTGATTAAGCCCAGCTGAAACCCTATTTTTCTCTTCTACTTAAGCCCAGCTGAAACCCTAATTTACCTTCTAAATAAGCCCAGCTGGTTACTTTAATTGTCCTTCTACTTGTGCACAGCCACAACCCTAGTTCTCTTCTATATATACAAAGCCAAAAACCCTTTTGAGGGGATCTTTTTCTCATCATCTTTTTCTCTAACTGGTGGCTGAGTTCTCTACTCCAAATTCAAGAAGCAAGAGGCTGAAACACTCCACCATTCCATCTCCAATTGTGAGCACATAAGGACTTCTCTAAATTATATTCTCCTTCATCCATCATCATAGCCGTGAGGATCATCACCATCAACATCTCATGCTTCCTTGAGTGTGTTAAAAAAGTGTAACCCTTATGACTATTTTTTTTAATTATTTCAAACCTGGTTGTTATTGGATTAAAGAATACTGAGTTGGATTCTTATGTTAGAGATTATTGTTAATTCAATGAGTTGGTTAATTTTCATATTTTTTTTAATGTTTTCAAATTGTTTATGATATGTAGATATATGAATTCGTGATCTTTATTACATATGTTGAATTTTTGATTCTGTTATATTGAAAACTTTGATATTATAAATCATTAAAGCCATAATCGCACTTTCGATCATCTAATTGATTTGGAGTACGATTTAAAGTGCTAAAAGCTATGAACAATAGCCAATGTTCTGGAAATTGCATGTTCTTTATCCATGTTGAATTTTTGGTTCTTTATCCATAATCGCACTTACGATTATTTAATTGATCTGGAGTACGATTTAAAGTGGTAAAAGCTATAACTTTGATATTGCAAATCATTGATGCCATAATCGCACTTCTTTTTACCTAATTGATATGGAGTATGATTTAAAGTGGTAAAAGCTATGAACAATAGCCAATGTTATGGAAATTGCATGTTTTTTATCCATGGTTTTTTTCATAAGCATAAGGAACAGGTTATTGAATCATAATTCCTTTTGATCTTAATGATTTGTTTAAGTAATTGTAAGGATGCGCTGAGTATTAACTTGATTGCTTAAGCAAAATAACTAGTTGATGAACTTTTCCTAAGCTTAGGGATTATCTAAAAAGGAATTTATAAAATGCATGATCTATTTAGGCTTGTACTTTGATTCAATTCTGATATGTGATTGAGGCATGAATTCGTTGTCTACATTGAACCAATTTGATTAGTCATTTAATAAATTTGATTTTCTGAATTGTGAGAGAAAATTATCAATTGTAAATAATTGTTCTTTAATTTCCTTAGTAAAATTCGTAAAAAAAATCATATCATGAAAACCCCCCTAATTTTGTGTAATATGTCAATAGATGTAGATTTATATTTGTTTATAAACTGCTAATTAAACCAACCAAAATTTTTTTTTTATTGACTCTTTAGTATAGGAATACCCACAATCCCCGGCCAATAACGATGCCTTACTAATCACTTTACTATAATCTTCTGCAGGGTTTGTTGATCACTAAACCTCTGGTCTATCATGGGGCAGCAACAAAACGCTCCTAATATATGTAGGAGGGAGAGAGTTCAACCTAGGGGAGAGAGAGTTGAAGATGAAGAGTATTATGGGAATGGATTTGATGAAGAAGATGATTGGGAATCGGTTGTTAGCCATAGGAGATTTAGTGGTCGAGGTAGAGAAGCTAGGAATCGGGAAGATAATAACTTGGGTGGTATTAAGATGAAGATTCCATTGTTTCAAGGCAAAAACGATCCTGAAGCTTACCTTGAGTGGGAGAAGAAGATAAAATTAATATTTGATTGTCATAATTATTCTGAGCTTAAAAAGGTTAAACTTGCGGCCATTTAATTTTTTGACTATGTGATTGTTTGGTAGGGTCAACTAGTGTTAAACAAGAGGAGAAATAGAGAGCGTCCAATAGAGACTTGGGAGGAGAAGAAAACCGTGATGAGGAAACGGTTTGTTCTAAGCCATTACTATCATGAGTTGTACCAAAAATTTCAATATCTTACACAAGGTAGCCGGAGTGTAGAGGATTATTATAAAGAGATCGAAGTAGCTATAATCCGAGCAAATGTAAAAGAGGACCGAAAGGCTACTATGGCTAGGTTCTTGGCTGGTTTGAACATGGAAATTGCTAATTTGGTGGAGTTGCATCATTATGTGGAGTTGGAAATATGGTGCACATGGCTATCAAAATTGACAACGAACTCAAGAGGAGGGGCAACAATACACGGCAAAACCTTAACTTGAGTTCATCTTGGAGGCCGAATTTTGTGAAGAAAAAGGAGAAGCAAGTCACGGCCAAGCCCAAAATCGAGCAAAAGCAAGAAAGTACCAGCCATGGAAATCAAGGTAAAACTGATTCTTCAACCACTAGAAATTATGATATTAAGTGTTTTAAATGCCAAGGCAGGGGTCACATAGCAAGCCAATGTCCGAACAAAAGAGTTATGGTATTGCGAGATACTGGTGAAATTGAAACCGAGGGCGAAGAAGATACCGAATCTATGTCACTATTGGAGGATGTAGGTGATGAGGAATACGCTACCCAAGGAGAATTGTTGGTTGCAAGGAGAGCTCTAAGTGTGTAAATCAAAGAAGATGACGAAGTGCAGCGAGAAAACATCTTTCATACTAGATGCCACATGCAAAACAAGGTATGTAGTGTGATTATTGATGGAGGTAGTTGTACTAACGTTGCTAGCGCTACAATGGTTGAGAAATTAAGGTTATCAACAATTAAATATCCTCGGCCTTACAAGTTGCAATGGCTCAATGATAGTGGTGAAGTGAGGGTGAACAAACAGGTGTTAGTTTCCTTCCGGATTGAAAAATATGAAGATGAAGTTTTGTGTGATATAGTTCCGATGCAAGTTGAACACTTGTTACTAGGCCGACCATGGCAATTCGATCAGCGTGTTAAGCATGATGGCTTCACCAATAAATATTCATTTGTAAGCAATCAAAGAACAATCACTCTAGTTCCTTTGACACCAAAACAGGTTTATAAAGATCAAGTGAGGTTACAAAAAGAGTGAGTAAACAAAAGAGAGTGAGAAAAAGAGAACAAGTGAAAATCAGAAAGAGAAAATGAGAGAGGCTGGGAAAATTGAGAGAGAAAAAAAGAGAGCTGATTCGGCCATTGAGAGAAAAACAAATTTCTATGCAAGAGCGAGTGAAATAAAAATAGCGATGTTTTTAAATCAGCCAATGATTATACTTTTGTACAAAGAGGTGTTAAACACTAACCAATTTGAGTCATCTTTTCCTAGTTCTATTGTTTCTCTTTTGCAGGAATTTGATGATATCTTTCCCGAGGAGATTCCATCTTGGGTTGGCTACCCCTGAGACGGTGTCATCACATTTTGAAAATCCCAGCACGACACAATTTCAAACTTACCAGCCTATCGAAGAAATCCCGAGGAGACAAAGGAGCTACAAAGGCAGGTTAGTTAATTAATGGACACGGCATACATAAGAGAAAACATGAGTCTGTGCGCTGTTCCGGTGATTTTGGTTCCTAAAAAGGATGGGACGTGGAGAATGTTTGTTGATTGCCGAGCAGTCAACAATATAATGGTAAAGTATCGACATCCTTTTCCTCGCTTAGATGATATGCTAGATGAACTGCATGATGCTTGTGTATTTTCTAAGATTGATTTAAAAAGTGGATATCATCAAATAAGAATGAAAAAGGGTGATGAATGGAAAACTACTTTTAAAACTAAATATGGTTTATATGAGTGGTTAGTTATGCCATTTGGATTAACAAATGCACCGAGTACCTTCATGAGATTAATGAACCATGTTTTGCGAGCTTTTATAGGCAGGTTCGTTGTTGTTTATTTTGATGATATTCTCATTTATAGCACAAACTTAGATGATCATGTTGTGCATTTAAAATCAGTTTTGGTCATACTTAGAAAAGAGAAGTTGTTTGCTAACTTGAAGAAGTGCACCTTTTGCACCGATAAGCTTGTGTTTCTTGGTTTTGTTGTGAGTGCACAAGGAATACAGGTCGATGAAGAGAAGATCCGTGTGATTAAAGAATGGCCAAGTCCCATGAGTGTAGGTCAAGCTCGTAGTCTTCATGGACTTGCTAGTTTTTACAGAAGGTTCATGAAAGACTTTAGCAGTATTGTCGCACCGCTTACCGAAGTCATTCCAATTGATCAAAGAAAAATTAACTCATGCTCATTTACTTGCTTTGTTTGATTTTACTAAAACATTTGAAATTGAATGTGATGCTTCAGGTTTGGATATCAACGCAGTTCTTATGCAAGGAGGAAGACCAATCGCATATTTCAGTGAGAAATTAAGTGGGGCAGCTTTAAACTACCCTACTTATGATAAAGAATTTTATGCGTTGGTTCGAGCATTGGAAACATGGCAACACTATCTTTGGCCTAAGGAGTTCGTGATTCACACCGATCATAAGTCCTTGAAGCATTTAAAAGGTCAACACAAGTTGAGTAGGAGACATGCACGATGGGTAGAATTCATCGAGACATTTTCATATGTCATTTGATACAAGTAAGGTAAGGAAAACATCGTTGCAGATGCACTTTCTCGAAGGTACGTATTAATTTCTACTCTAGATGCAAAATTACTTGGTTTTAAGTACATTAAAGAATTGTATCCTTCAGATAACGATTTTTGTGAGGAGTTTCGGGCTTGTGAGAAAAAAATCAGTGGGTAAGTTTTTTAGGCACAAGGGTTTCTTATTTCGGGAGAATAAGTTGTGTGTACCGAACTGCTTTTTGCGTGATTTGTTAGTAAGAGAATCCCATGGAGGAGGTATAATGGGTCATTTTCGAGTTGCTAAGACCTTAGCCATTTTACAAGAATACTTCTATTGGCCACACATGAAAAGAGATATTGAGAGAATTTGTGGTAGATGTGTCACACGTAGGCAGGCAAAGTCTCGAGTGCAACCCCATGGTTTTATACACGCCACTACCCATTTCTAGTGAGCCTTGGATAGATATTTCAATAGACTTTGTGTTAGGTTTACCTAGGTCTAAATGTGGTAGAGATTCAATTTTTGTGGTTGTGGATAGATTTTCTAATATGGCACATTTTATTCCATGTCACAAAACTGATGATGCTTCCAATGTTGCTAATTTGTTCTTTAGAGAAATTGTAGGATTACATGGTATGCCTAGAACAATAGTTTCGGATAGAGATGCTAAGTTCTTGAGTTACTTTTGGAAGACTTTGTGGTGTAAGTTAGAGACTAGGCTATTATTGTCTACTACTTGTCACCCACAAACTAATGGTCAAACTGAAGTAATGAATAAGACTTTGTCTACTTTGTTGAGGGTTATTATTAAACAGAACATCAAAACTTGGGAAGAGTGTTTACCACATGTTAAGTTTGTTTATAATCATACTGTTCATTCTTCTACTAAGTTTTCACCATTTGAAATTGTTTATGGTTTTAATCCTTTAACTCTATTGGATTTAACGTCATTACCTATGTCTGAACTTGCTAACTTGGATGGAAAGAAAAAAGACTGAATTTGTTAAGCAGATACATGAGAAGGCAAGACTAAATGTTGAGAGGAAAACGGAACAATATGCAAAACAAGCTAACAAAGGTCGTCGACAACTGATTTTTCAACCAAGAGATTGGGTTTGGTTACACATGAGGAAAGAAAGATTTCCAGCACAAAGGCGTTCAAAGTTACTTCCTAAAGAGGATGGGCCTTTTCAAGTCCTTGAGCGCATCAATGACAATGCATACAAATTGGATTTGCTAGGTGAGTACAATGTTAGTGCCACTTTCAGTGTTTCTGATTTAAGCCCTTTTGATGTAGGTGATGATTTGAGGACAAATCCTTTTCAAGAGGAGGGAAATGATGAGGACACGGCTAACAAATGGGATGCGTATCCTATTCAAGTTCCAATTGGTCCAGTTACAAGGGCTCGAGCTAAAAGGTTCAAGGAAACTCTCAATGGGCTTATTCTACACATTTGGGCTAAGAACCATCTTTGGGGGCCTAATGATGATGCTATACGTGATCCACAAGGATGAATTTCCATGATTCAAGCTTTGGAATAATCTAGCAACTTAAGATTGTGAATTAAAACTTAGTTTCCCAAAATTGGAGACTTACTCGTTTTATTTCACTCATCAAGGAAAATGGCTGGCTGCAATTTTTCTTATTACCTTCTCTTAATTGTTTCCTTATTAATTTAATTGTTGAATTGTAAAGCTTGCATGCCAATTTAGGTACTTTCCTTTTTTGATTTTAGGTTACCAGAATTGAATTTAGGTTTGTTTTCTATTCTTTAATTTCCTTTTCTAATTTTGGACGAATTTTGGAAGTTTTTAGCTGCCCAATTTGTGATCCTCATGTATTTAAATAGCTATTGGTTTTTTGAAATAGAACAATTCAGATTTCAGTTAAACTTTGTGAGAGAAAATTCTCTTTGGTTCTTTTAGAACTTCTGAACTTATCGGAGTTTCCGTGGCGTTAATCTTCGATGTATCAATCAATCATTCTATAATTAATTGTAGCGTCTTCATTATACCAAGATTCTTGCTTTAATATGAGCAACGGGTTGCAGTCTCACATAAATCTGTTTCTAGACAATCTTGTAATCCTTCTTGATCCATCAAGTTCTTAGTTCTTGGCGTGGATCATATCAGTTGGAATCGAGCCGAGCTTGATAATTAAGTTTGAATAACTTATTGATTTGAGCTCAAATACCTTATGGGTCGGATCGAAAAACTCTCGAACAGTTCGATAAGGTATTATCGAGCTCGAATTCAAACCAATATTTATTTAATATTTTTATTAAAATTATAGTTCAGACTCGAGCTCGAGTTCGAATGACCAATCCCAAACTTGAGCTCGAATAAGCTCGTTTGTTATCGAGCTCGAGTTTTCATAAAATTTATTGAATTCAAACCGAACCAAGCTCGAGCATAATTTTCAAACTCAAACTCAAGTCTGTTCATTTAAACTCGAGCCAAACTCAAATACCTTAGTATTCGAGTTCGAGTTCACCTCTAGTTATAGCTGGCAAAAGAGACACTGTTCGGGCCTCAGCAAACCCAATTAGAGGTATGTGGAAATTGGATTGGTATTGGTCCAAAGTAATACAGCTTAGACTTCCGAGTGGAAACTAGTCCTTTTAAGTTCTTAACTAAGCCAATTTCAGGCCACTTGCAGCCCAATTAACACGAGCTAGTGTTCCAGACTGATAGTGAGCTGTCCAAATTCCAAAACTTCTTTTTTTGGTAAAAAAAGAGAGAGGCACATAATAAATCAAGTGACCAAACAAACAACCCTTCAAAAAGAGGGAGTAAAATCAGTCTGTTTGTTTTATTTTATTAAACATTAGTAGACAAAGAAGGCTAATAAGATCAATTAATAAAAATAAAATTCATTTTATAAATCAATTGCCATCGGAGTGCTTTATCTTTATAGAAAATAAAAAACATTTTAAAAATTATCCCTAAACTCTGTAAGTGGATTTCATTTGTAAAAATAGATTTGACCAAAATCAAAAATTTCTTTTTATAATAATAAATTGAGAAGAAAAAAAAAAGGAAAACAAATGAATAGAAGAAGAAGGCTAATAAGGTCAATTAATAAAAATAACGCGTCAACACTGGCGACTGTAATTAGCAGAGCAGGTGGGAAACCTTAAATCCTTACCCCATAAGAAATTATCAGGAACTTTCCTTCCCCACTCTCTCCATTTTACTAAAGTCCCTCTCTTCTCCTTGTCTCACGCCGTTGCCCATTCTAAAGTTACGTCTAAAACTAAACTCTCTCTCTCTCTCTCTCTGAAGGTCCAAAATGGGTAACGACCCCGACCCGAGAGATATGCCCAGGGAGCATTCAAGCGGAAGTTACGCATTAAGCGGGAAGATAATGTTAAGCGCCATAATGATCTTAGTCTTCGTGGTCATACTCATGGTCTTCCTCCACCTCTACGCGCGTTGGTACTTGCTCCGAGTTCGTCGCCGCCACCTCCGCCGCAGGAACAGGAACCGCCGGACCCACCTCGTCTTCTACGTGGACCGAACCGCAGCTAACCCTAATCCCGCCTCCGTCACGCGCGGCCTTGACCCTGCCGTTCTCAAGTCTCTACCTGTCTTCACCTTCTCCTCTGAATCGCACCCCGATCCGCTAGAGTGCGCCGTTTGCCTATCCGAATTCGAGGAGAACATATCGGGTCGGGTATTGCCCAAATGCTACCACAGCTTCCATCTTGATTGCATTGACATGTGGTTTCACTCGCATTCCACTTGCCCCCTCTGTCGGTCCCCTGTCGAACCGGGTCCTGTTATTGAAAACCCGGTTGATGTTGCTATAAATATATCTGACCCGGGTTCGAGTTCTGGGTTGTGCACCACGTGCCAGCACGAGGATGACCAAGTGGGTACTTCTACCTCATCTTTCGAGGCCCGAAGGAAGCCGATGGCGATCGAGGTGCCGAGGAGGAACAACGACGGGTTCGAGGACGAGTCAACTGGACGTGACTCGCCTGCGAGTCGATCGTTCAAATCGCCAATGAGTCGAATACTGTCCTTCAAGAGGATTTTGAGTAGAGACAGGAGAGCGAGCCCGTCTCTTTCATCACAGAATTTAGAAGCAGCGAGTTGTGGAGGATCGGTGTTGGAGTCGGATATCGAGCGAGGAAGAGAAGAGACTTAGTGAGCAACTGGGGACGTGACTCAGTTGGACAAGTAGGACACGCCTGGCGGTTTGGCGATGGGTGGATTTCTAGCAGCCGTTGGTGACCGCGAATATTTGACCCTGTATATATTTTTCACATTTAATTAATTGTTTTCCTTTTTTAAAATATTTTTATATATATACAGTAATGATTTTTGGCTCTTGATAAGTAAGAACAGAATCGTAGAGTGTAATCCCGATGGTGCACATATATTTGAATTAATTATTACCAAATAAATGTTGGGGTATTTAATTGATTGAATTGTTTTATGTTGGCTGTTTTTCCCGTTCACAAAAAACCAATCGGTTCACACCGGTTCAATTTTGAACATTTTTTATTTTATTTTTTAAAAGTCACACGTGTATGGCTTTTGATTTACAATTGAACTGGTAGGATAAACAATTCGATTCTAATAACAATAAGAAAATTAATGTTGAGTTTAAAAAATACATTTAATTTTAATATATATTTGTATTTTATCATTTAGAATTGTCATATGTAATTATTTGAAATGTTATACATGTTAAATATATTTACGTTGTATTTAAGTATTTAATAATATGAAATTGAAGCTTTAAAAATAAAATTGAATAGGAATGGAGATTTTTTCTTATAATTTTATTTTGGGAAAAGACAAATTTGTTAAATTTGAATTATAAAGTCTTAATTTCATGCTACACAATGTTAATATCTTTTAAACTTAATTATAGTAGTGTTTTATGGACCACTTTTGGATTATTGTTTCATTTAATCTTATTATCTTACGGATTTAGCTGGTGAAGCAATTGGTAGATTTTTATTTTAATTTTAATTTTAATTATATTATTTGATTAAATAATTATCATTGCTATAAAACTTAAATTAATAAAAAATAATTTACAGGTCAATGGTCTACTATGAAATTATTTGAATAGATGCATTTAAGCTTGTAAAATTCATAAGATTTTCCTCCCATCAAATTTTAAATTCAATGATTTTGACATCACACGACTTAAAAATTAAGCTTCGTTCAATTTCGTAGTAAATCATAATAAGAGATAAATTTTAGTGTCTTTTCCATTTTATATTTAAAATATCAATTAAGTGGAAAGCAGATGGATCGAATACCAATTAAGTCTGACGAGTAACGAATAACAAATAAAATATTAGTAAAGATCTTTCCTATAAAGTCAACTCTTGTTAGAATCCTGACATAGAGTAGCATTTGGTTACCATAGTTGGTGGCTGGGGTAGCTGAAGCTCTGTCTGCATAATCCAATCCATTTGCAGCTCATCATTTATTTTTTAGCACCGTCATTGCTGTTTAAGCAGAATTTTAATAGTATTATAATATTTTATAATACATTATTATTATTATTATGTTTAATCTAAAATTTTAGATGAATGTTGTGGACCCTCATGGAAAACGATCACTTTCTGGAGTTGGACTATTGGGGTTGGGGGACTTGGGTCTCTGTCTGTTTATGTTTTCACGCGCTCCTATCAGCTGCACAGGTCGTAATCGCGCTTGCGTATCTTGCCGCACGCATATCTTGCCCCTATCACTCATTTTTGTTTTCAAACTCAAATCAATTAAGAAAGTAAAAATTTATTTTATTTTTAAGTATTTAAAAATATATAAAAAATAATACGATCGTAATTGAGTAAATAATAATAAAAATTTATTTTTACTTTAAATAATTATTTATATAATTAAAAAGTAATTAGATAATTATCAATTTTGTATAACATATTTATATGAAACATAAAATTTAATATAATAAGAGACAGAAAAAAAGATTTTGCGGAGCAAAAAACGCTATTTTTGCCTGCGTCTTTATTCAGATCAAATTTGTTAAAATTACCATAAAATTGTCATAAACAATTCCAAAAATTCACTCAAGTTAAATACTTTTACCATCCATAAGCTCGATTTATGAATTTGAATGTATGTGAATTAAGAAGTTAATCTAAAACGTGACCTTGAATCGAAAGACATTACTATGTGATGACAAGTGTGAAATTAGACCTACCAAACAAAAATTCAACGATTCAAATTAAATGGTAAAGCTAGATGAGACTAAAGAGTGAATAACTAATTCGTTGAGCTGGAGAAACTTAGTAAGATTATACTTTTTATTTGTCAAATACTATGCATATCTTAAGTGATGTTTGCTTAAAGGATTAAAACAAAAAATTAAAATAAAAAATTAATTTTAATCACTTTATCAAATAACAATTATATTGACTCATTAATTCCTATGTAATTCTTACTTCATGGGAATTTAATGTCTCATACTGCCTCCAGGTACATTTTCATCTTGCCTAGTGGTGGTGGTTAACTGAAATCATCATCCCGCGGATAAGGGATTGTGGGTTTAATTTACCTTTCCTTATTACTAATGTGTATTCCACATTGTCAATAAAATCCTAAATTCCTTGATTTAAAAAAGTGTGGATCCGTGGTATCAATAATAATTTTTTTTTTATTAAAAAAAACAATTACAAGAGACATAAAATTAAAATGATTTTAATTTTTATGCATAAAAATTAAGCTAATCATATAATCGAAGAGGTTTTACCTAGCGTCGAGGCACAAAAGATATATGGTATGAATGTATATTCAATCATTGGATGACATAAAAAAATAAAAATTTTCTTTTCATCCAATAATTAAAAATACTTTGTATTATATATTTTTGGTGGATCATCATTTTATTGGTTCTAATATATATATATATATATATGCGCCAATCCTTTAAAAGTGTGTCACGTGACGTTTTTAGATCTCCATATTTTTTTACATATATTGTTTCACGTTATCTACGCTGCTTCGTTCTGCTATTTATTTGTTTAGCATGGCACCGTTTTGACCCTTATGGCATTATCAATAGATTCAATACGATCCATATTTTCCATTGTTGCTTTGTCAATGTTTACTTCTCGGATGTTTCAACTCCTTCTGCAAGTTCGTTGAATCTATTTGTTGTAGTTAATTCTTGTATCTGTTAAATCAATTTTTTTTTTAGTTTAACCATGTTAAAAGGCACATAATCGAAAAACAAATCTATCCTTTTTTCTTTCTTTCAGCTGTTAATTTGCACATAATAAAAGTGCAACAAATTAAACTAATGTGTCAACTTTTTTAGTACTATACCATAAATTAATCAACATTTATAGCTTACATATTATTGATTTATGAATATATGCAAAGTATATCATGTTTCTTTAATATTGCATGTGTTGTATAAAATATCTGTACTTTCTATACATTTCTAAATATATGTTTAAAAATGAGAACGTCTAACAAAAGTTAAAAGTAAACTTCATTCGAACTTATAGAGAGGTCATATTTTTTGCAATTAATTTTAAAAGAAAATCATAAATATATGTATTACTGATTACCCACTACCTACTATTTCTTAGTATATCTTTTAAAAAGAAAACTATATACGTACGTAGTACGAATCATGGTCTTCGGTTCACGTTGTATGTCACAATCCTAATGAAAATGAGCATATGACTATACCTACGTGTGTTCAAACTGTCGGTATCAATTTTTTCGGAAAAACAGATTTTCTATCGTTTCGATCAAATATCAATAATGTCACAAATTGAATTTCGACAGTTTCATTTTAGTCAGTTAATCAGTTTTCCTTCATTTTCTTGGCCATCAAATAGAGATTAAGAAGAAAAAAAAAAGCAAAAATCCCCATAAATAGATAACTCTACTTAGACTAGAGAAGACGAAGCTGTGTTCAACCCAGATCTAAAGTAGAGAGTAAATTTTCCTTAACTTTCTCGGCCACCAAACATAGACAAGAAAAAAAAACAAAAAACTTCATAAATAATTCAAAAGTCCAAATTTGAGAGTAGAACTTCGTTTTCCTTCACTTTCTTGGGCATTAAACAGAGACAAGAAAAAAAATCTCCATAAAAAATTTAAGGATGCTACTTTTTAACCCAACCAGATCTGAAAATAGAGACTAGAGAGAGATCAAAAGTAGAGGGACATTTTGGCTGGGAGACAGAGACGCTTGCTAAGATGCTATGGAGAGAGCCTGTCTGTGGTTGGGAGAGAATAGAAGAATTTATACTTAGGGCTTGGGAGTAGAGGCTAGATAGAAATCAAAAGTAGAGGGAGATTGTGGCAACATGTTATCATGTTAAGTATATGAAGGAATACATTATTATTGTCATTCTTAATCGGTTAAATGGTCGATACGGTTAAAAAAATTTAACTGTTGTCTGACTGATTAACCGATAAACACTATTTGGTTAACCGATCGGTCACCAAATAATTATTTTAACCGAATCATTTTGATCAAAACAGCTCGAAATGATCAGTTAATCAATTTTAAACATTTAATGAACACTCCTACCAGAGTATTAAGTAGTAGTAGGGTTATGATAGCAACATACAATATGGATCAAAGCAGAATAAGGAAGAATTAGAGCTGGCACAGCAAGAAAGAGCAAGAGAGCTTGGGAAACAAATAATACTGAAGAGAAGTCAGAGAACTACACAAGCCTCCCAAAGATTGCAAGGAAACTAAAGGAGTTCAAAGAGGCTAACTCATGGAAGAGAAAGTAGTTAGACAGTTAGAGATAGCTAGCAAGGCTGTTTCTGTTATGCCAGCTGTGATTCTATTAGGTTGATGTTAGGAGTTGATTACATCATTAGCTTACTGTTTTCTAGTGTATAAATACTCTAATTTCTAAGATTGTAAGCATGATAATAAAATCCGTTCTCTTACGTCTTAAATCTCATTTATTCTCTCTTAATTCTCTTTGAAACTCCTTCTCTTCTTTCTAAATTCTTCTTTTTGTTATGTACTGTCTGTTCTAGACAATACCTTGATACTTGCGCTCTAACAACTAGCACTTTCATTGAGTTCTTAATTAGCCAAGATTCATGATTATTCTCAAATCTTCAAAGACCAAGGACAATCTAGCAAAGTCCCACAACTAAACAACACAAATCCTGAAGAGTTCCTGGACAAATTCAAGGACAAATCTTAATAAGAATCCCAAGTTTTTGGTAGATTAATAAGACTGGATATGTCAAAATTTGATGGTAAAGGTCCTATGGGTTGGTCTTTCGAGCTGAGTAGTTCTTCAACTACCACTCAACTCCAAATGATCGAAGATTGATAATTTCTTCATTTAATCTAGAAGGAACTGCACTTTCTTGGTATCAATGGGCCACCAACAACTTATTGATTCATTCTTGGCCTGACTTCTTAGAAAATATCTAAGAAAGATTTGGTCCATCCTCTGTTGAAGATCATAGAGGAGCCTTAGCAAAATTACAGCAAACAAGTACTGGTTCTGAGCAGTTTGAGAATCTTTCCAACAAGGTAATAGGATTATAAGAAACTTTTCTCATTAGTATATCATTTCTGGCCTTAAACCTGACCTGAAAAGAGAATTGCTAGTTGCTCAATCTTCTTCCTTAATAAAAGCAATGTCCTTAGCCAAGATCTTTGAAGAAAAGTACATGGATATGAAGAAACCATGGAGATATTCTTGGAACAAGCCTACAACTGGTCTTAGGTTGTTACCAGCACTAGTAAGCACCTCCATTAAACCTTTTTATGCACCATCAGCTCCTGTATTTCCCATCAAGAAACTTAAATCTGTAGAAATGAAGATAAGAAGAGAAAATGGTGTCTTTGTTACAATTGCAATGAAAAGTTCACCTCTAATCACAACTATAAACATCAATTCCTTCTACTGATGGTGTTAGAAGAACCAACTCTTGAAGAAGAAATCTTGGAAGAAGAAGATACCACTGCATAACAAGATATGGAGAGTCTCTGGAATTAGTTTGAATGCCCTTGCTAGACAGTCTAGTCCAAGCACTATCAAGATTACTAGGGAATGTAAGAACCATCACACCCAAGTGTTGATTGATAGTGGAGGCACACATAATTTTGCTCAAGAAAGGATTACCAAGCTACTTGGATGGGCCATCAGACCCTGTAAGCCCTTCAGAGTCTAGATTGGCAATGGAGAATTTCTCACTTACAGCAAATGGTGTCATCAGATAGCTCTTCTCTATAACACCACCTGTTTACTTTTGATGTATTCTTGCTACCTATTGAAGGTTCTGATTTAGTCCTAGGCATACAATGGCTTGAGTTGTTAGATTATAAGAAACAAATAACGGATTTTGAGTGGCAAGGGACTACTATTCAATTGATAGGGGAACCTCAATTAAATCCCTAATAAATTAGTTTGAGATGTTTAAAAAAATTTGCCTGAACTGAGGGTATTTCATCTTGTTTTCACTTAACTCCAAATGTGTTTCCATCGATACTACTTCTATCCCTCAAGAAATTTCCACATTTCTCCAAACCTACAACCACATCTTTGAAGAGCCTAATCAGTTACCTCCCAAGAGGGAATTTGACCACTCAATCCATTTGGAACCCAGTGTTAAACATGTCAATGTAAAGGCCTATAGGTACCACCATTTTCAAAAACAAGAGATAGAAATTCTTGTGAAAAAATTTCTCTTTTCAAATGTTATTAGACCCAGCTATAGTTCTTTTTCTTCCCGTCTTATTAATGAAGAAATAAGATGGGTCTTGGAGACTTTGTATAGACTATAGAGCCCTCAATTCCATCACAATTAAGGATAGATTCCCTATCCCCACCATTAATGAACTATTAGATGAATTGTACGGAGGTTCAGTTTTCTCTAAGCTTGATTTAAGGGTTGGATATTACCAAATAAAATTCAAAGATACAGATATTGAAAGACTGCAATTAGGACACATAAAGGCCATTATGAATTTGTGATTATACCATTTGGTTTGACTAATGCACCCTTCACATTTCAAGCTGCTATGAATTCTGTGTTCAAACCATACTTAAGAAAATTTGTAATTGTATTCTTTGATAACATTCTAGTTTACAATAGCTCAGTTGAAGACCATGTGCATCACCTTAAGGTTGTTGTTGATTGCCTAATTGAGAATCAACTCTTTGCTAAGAGGAGCAAGTGCCACTTTTTTTCAATCTTTCATAGATTATCTAGGGCACATTGTCAATTGTCATGGGGTCCAACCAGATCCAAAGAAAATTGAAGCAATGATACAATGGCCTACACCAGTTAATTTGAAACAACTCAGAGGGTTCCTTGGCCTTATTGGATGCTATAGAAGATTCAATAAGAGCTATGCTACAATAGTTACATCACTAACAAATCTTTTGAAGAAAGATTCTTTTCTCTAGAATAAGGATGTCCAGCTTGCTTTTGAGGCTTTAAAAGAAGCCATGACTAAGGCTCCTATATCGGCCTTACCAGACTTTAACAGACTGTTTATATTAGAGACTGATGCTTCGAATGTAGGCATTGGTGCTATCCTACCTCAATAGATCCATCCTCTAACTTTCTATAGCGAAAAGATAAGCCCTGGGATGGTGGTAGCCTCAGCCTATGTAAAGGAACTCTATGCAATCACTCAGGCTGTCAAGAAATGGAGATAATACCTGCTTGGTAAAAAAATTGAGGTCTATGCAGACTATAAGGCACTGAAATGTCTTATGTCCCAAGTTATACAGACTCCTGAGCAACAACATTACTTAACCAAGATTTTAGGCTTTTCTTATGAGATATTGTACAAACTAGGGAGGGAGAATGCTGCTGTAGATGCATTATCTAGAATTCCAAGAGTAATTGGTTCAATAGAAGACACTAACTCCAGCTCTTTATCTCTTTACTTATCCGCCCTAATTCTAGACTTATTAGAAGAGTTGAAATTAGAGAATATAGTGGCTCAAGACTTAGTGGCCATCCATCAGGAATTCAACAAAGGAATCCACCCTGCTGGCTATTCAGTAAAGGAAGGATTGTTGTTTTATAACAACAAACTAGTCCGCAATTCCCATTCCTTTCTCAAGTTCAAAATGCTGGAAAAATTCCACTCTTCCCTTCTAGGAGGACACAATGGTATCCACAAAACCATTATGAGAGTCTCAACTAGTTTTTTCTAGAAAATTTTGAGAAAAGACACTAAGGAGTTTATCAAGAATTATGTCATCTGTCAACAAACCAAATACTCTTTAACATTACCCTATGGGCTTTTACAATCCTTACCTGTACTTGAGCATGTTTGGGAAGACCCTTCCATAGATTTCATTACTGGGTTACCACTGACACAAGGATATTCAGTCATCTTAGAGGCCACTGATAGACTCACCAAATATGCCCACTTTGGAGCACTACCCTACACTTATTCTTCTTCCAAAGTTCTAAGACTCTTCTGTGACATAGTAGTTAAGTTATGTGGTATTCCTAAGTCCATTGTTTCTGATAGAACAAGGTCTTTTTGAGTTCCTTTTGGACATAACTCTTCAAGTTTAGTGGCAATTTCTTAAACTTTAGTTCAACTTACCATTCGCAATTTGGTGGCCAGACTAAAGTCCTTAAAAGGTATCTTGAGCAATATTTGAGAGCTTTTACTCAAGATAAACCTTAGTCCTGGCTTTCACTTCTTCCCTAGGCTGAATACAACTATAATACCTCTTATTATTCTGCTATCAAAATGACACCATTCAAAGACTTGTATAGAAGAGACCTTCTTGTCATCCAAAGATATGTCCATGGTGCTTCCAACAATGAAGTTGTAGATAGTGGTCTAAACAACAGAGATGAGCTTCTTCAACTCCTCAAGTCCCATATCCTACAGGCTCAATAAAGGATAAAATCCAAAGCTGACACCAAAAGACAAGACAAAGAGTTTTCCCAAAGTAACTGGGTGTTAGTCAAATTACATCATACAGACAACAATTCTTGGCCTTGAGACTAAATAAAAAAGTTAGCAAGAGGTACTATGGTCCTTTTCAGGTGATAGAAAGGATTGGACCAGTAGCCTATAAGTTAGCTTTACCTCCTACTTATAAAATTCATAATATCTTTCATGTCTCCCTTCTCAAAACCTTTCATGACACTCCTGCTGACACTCCCCTATATTTACCTGACCTGAGCATCAACAACAAACTAGTACCTACCCCTTTAGCCATTTTGGACAACAAAACCATATACCAAAATCACAAGTTAACTCCTCAAGTACTGGTACAGTGGAAAGGCTTACCACCTGAAGACATTATTTGGGAGGACTCAACTTTTATCCAGACCTTCGTGCAGACTCCAGACCTTAAGGACAAGGTCAGTTTCGGAGGGGTTGCTAATGATAGCAACATACAATATGGGTCAAAGTAGAATAAAGAAGAATTAGAGCTGGCACAACAGGAAAGGTCGAGAGAGCTTGAGCAACAAACAATACTAAGGAGAAGTCAGAGAATTAAATAAGTCTTTAAAAGATTGCAAGGCAACTAAAGGAGTTCAAAAAGGCTAACTCATGGAAGAGAAAACAGTTAGACAATTAGTAAGGCTGTTAAGTTTGTTATGCCAACTGTGATTATGTTAGCTTGCTGTTAGGAGTTGATTACATCATTAGCTTACTGGCATAACAACTCTTAACAGCAAGCTAACTGAATCATAGCTGGCATAACAGACTTAACAGCTATACCAGCTGTCTCTAACTGTCTAATTGCTTTCTCTTCCATGAGTTAGCCTCTTTGAACTCCTTTCTCTTCCATAAGTCTGTTATGCCAATTGTGCTTTTGTTAGCTTACTGTTAGGAGCTGTTATGCCAGCAAGCTAATGATGTAATCAACTCCTAATAGCAAGCTAATAGAATCACAGCTGGTATAACAGACTTAATAGCCCTACTGTCTCTAACTATCTAACTGCTTTATCTTCCATGAGTTAGCCTCTTTGAACTCTTTTAGTTGCCTTGAAATCTTTGGGAGGCTTGTTTAATTCTCTGACTTCTCCTCAGTACTGTTTGTTGCCTAAGCTCTCTTGCCCTTTCCTGTTATGCCAGCTCTAATTCTTCTTTATTCTGCTTTGATTCATATTGTATGTTGTTATCAGTTTTCTAGTGTATAAATAGTCTAATTTTTGAGATTGTAAGCATGATGATAAAATCCATTCTCTTACTTCTTAAATCTCACTCATTTTCTTTTAATTCTCTCTTAAACTCCTCTTCTTCCTAATTCTTCTTTCTATTCTGTACTCCCCGTTCTAGACAGTACCTTGATACTTGAGCTATAACATGTTAACAACTGCTAACCTACCCACCATCACATGAAAACCTGCAAGATGATTTGCTCATGGGTTATGGTTGATAGAGAGTAAAGATTGGAGGGGAAAAATATTTTTTTATCGTTTGATAAAGAAAAAAGTGAGAGGAAAAAAAACAATTTTTCAAAATCAAGGAAATCAACAGGATGTCCATTGTCCTCATTGTCATCCTCAGAACCTATGATACAAGATCGTGGTGCGGGAGTGAAAGTGGAGAGCAGCGAGAGTGAGAGTGCAAGATCATCTAATTTCAAAATATATTAAAGTCTAGAGTGTCTCTAAAGCATTTATATATTATAAATATAAAAATATGATTATATACATGAATATATATTTATAGATATGTATTTTATATTTTGTTAGTGAAAAAGGAAGTGGAAATTGCACTATCGATCCTGAGTAAGTGATAATAAATACTATTAATGTGGAACTATAACACGAGAAGCAAGCAGAAATAATAAAAAAATTTAAAATAACCAAAGTAATAAATACTATTAATGTGCAACTTATACTCTTCATATAATTTAGTCCGTCCTTATCAAACCTTTCACTGCAACATTAGGTAATGAAATTGTATGAATAAATAAAGCAAGCAGGGATAAACAACAATTTAAAACCTTTTTTGACTTTAAAAAAAAAAAAAAAAAACCTTTCCTGGAAGGCTCTACTTTCAAGTCCAAGGTTCATGGCATTAGTCAGATTAATTCTGTTGCCTCTTCAAAATAAAAAAAAAGGTCACTAATTAAGCATTTTCCTCTGATTTTTGCACTTAGTTGTGAATTGAAATGTGATGGAAATGCTTTGTTGAGTTATATTTAATGTTCCTCAATCTTGAGGGTGGAAAAAAGTTTTAGCAAAAGAAAGAGTGAAAGACTAAGGTCCCGTTTTGAATTTGTTTCTCAAACAACTTCTGCTATCAAAAGGTAGAAGCTAAGCAAAACACTCCTTTTGAATGTGCTTTCAGACTACAATCAGAAGTAGAAAACAAATTAGAATTATCTGATTTAAGTTTTGTAACTTCAGCCTAAAATAATCACGTTTGAAAAAAAGATGTCTATTGACAAAATTAACCTTGAATGGAAGTCAATTTACGTGTCCATTATTACGGTAAAAGATCAATTAGATCAAATTTACCTTTTCATGTTGTCCTATATTCTCCCTTCTTTTTTCTCTAATCTCTCCTCTCCTATAAAATCGTAATTGCAATCTGTATGGTTAAATTAGTGAGATTATCAATTGAGATTATTACAATAATAAGGAAAATGTACTTTTTCTCCTTATAATTTGGTAAAATCTATACATGAAGACCCATGTTTTGAAAACCCATTCTTCCCTCTCTTATCTTGTTTGTAGTTTTGTTTTATCTTACACTTGTCTCATATCAATTAAAATTTAAAAGTAGAACATGATGCAATGAACTAATAAATGAAGTATTGGCACTGAGACACATCAGCACTGTTAGGAATCCAAGGGAGGGGTTGAATTTGTTCTACAAAATAAATCATTGTGATTAGCACAACCAAATCAAATAAACTATAAAATTAAAATTAAAATTCTGGTCAAATTTAAGGGTAAGGAGAGAAAGAGAGTGGATACAAATTTATAGTGGCTTGACAATTATTGTGCTTATGTTCACTTTTTCAATAGGTTTCTCCGGTCTACTGAGTTCCACTATGTAAATACCGTTACACTTTCTTAGGTTTTCGGCTACCAAACGAACCTTACAGAGAGATACCACTCATAATCTCACACCTCTTGCAATTTATAGATTAAACATTGCTAAAGTAGTAAACAAAACTAGATCTTAAGTTTGTATGTAGATCTTGAGATTGATTCTTTTCTCTCTTGTTGACTTCCCTTCAGCAATATCTTATTTATAGCCTTCAGAAAAGGAAACTCCGAAGTTTGCTCATTTTTAAATTATGACAAAGATTCTCTTTAAATACTTATATTCTGATATCCAACGGATATATTCAGACATTTACCCAGACACCTGGTCAGACATCTTACCAGACAATCCAATTCTGATAACAAAGTTTAGACAATGTATGTGTTTAATTTTGCATATGCTATTTTGTTTAAGTTTATCTGCACTATCTTTTGATAGTTTTGTCTACATCAAAAATAGGGAGATTGTTAGGGTATTTTGTTTAATCTCCAGATCTTTTTATGTAGACAAACCCTGCATTTATATTGATAAGTTAATTGAGTGTGCAAGACATTTAATGTAAGATAGCAGAATCAAGCCTTTACTATCAGAGGACATAATCATATAGTCAATACAAAATCAAAGAGAGATTGTGGAATCCGAGAAGATTCCGAGGAGATTATGCATTTCGAGAAGATCTTGAGAAGATTACAGAATCTGAAATGTTTGAAGAATCAGAGAGAATAAAAGAAAAGATCGTGAAAAATGAAGAAACTAGCTGACAAGGCATTAGACCTGGAAGACGGCTTATGCGCCTACCTAGGTACTTGACATGAAGGCTAGAAGCCTAGCTAGGTGTCTACTCCTTGCGTGCATGCTCCTCGAGCCTTTCTTCATCAACAACATAATTTATTGTACATTTTAGCCTTCCAAGTGCCTACCTAGGTGCTTAGCAACTGTCTAAGACGCCTAAGCCTTCCTTCGATTCCTATGCCTTTGCACGCACTTGCACACATGCTCCTAGTCCTTGCACACACTTGCACGCACTACATTTTCTTTCCCATATGCCTACCTAGGTGCCTAGCACCTCTCCTAGATGCCTAGCTAGGTGCATATGCCTTTCCTAGTCTTCTATATAGTCACTTACAACCTGCACGCAGTTACACATATATGCATGCATGCCATTTTCCCACTTTTTCAATACTTTTTATGTATCTCCTTGATACAACTATTGAAAATACTAGCAAATAGGAGCTAAAAGACCTAAAGAAAGAAGAAGAAAACAACAAGAGTAGTAAGATAGAAAGGGGAAAAGAGAATACTAGTAAAATAATTGTCCAAGAGCCTAAAAGATTCTTAATACTCCAAGGATTGAAGCCAAGTCAATTCGAATAGCACAAGGTAAAGATTAAGAAGAAGGCAAGATTAGTTAGTTAGTTACGAAAGAGGTTAAAGGCTATTAAGTGTCCAACATTAGTTACAAAAGAGGTTTAAGGCTGTTAAGTGTCCAACATAATTGTAACTAACTTCTTAACTCTCAACTTAGCTAACTAACTAGTCCTAAACTTGTATAAATAGGACTCGTGCTCATGTAATGAGGTAATTAGTGAAAATTTTCACAAATTCTTCTCTCTTTTGTTACAATCTTTTAGCATTCTTGGAGTTAGACTTGTATTCAAAATCAAGTCAACATTTCTGAGTTAGGGAAGGCATCACTTCTCTACCAAGCGCCTAGGTAGGTGCTTAGTACCCTGTTAGGCACCTAGCCCTCCTGTCAGGTGCCTAAGGAGGCATCTAAGCCCTCCTCTAGGCACCTAGTGCACTGTCAGCTCATTTATTTTTTTTCCGTGATCTTTTTTTTATTCTCTCTGATTCTTCAAACATCTCAAATCCTGTAAAGTTCTCAAGATCTTCTCGAGATACATAGTCTCCTCGGAATCTTTTCTAATTCTGCAATCTATCTTCGATTCTATATTGACTGCATGATTTTGTCTTCTAAGAGTCTGTTTGGTTCACGGACATGATTATAGTCATGCAGGAAAATAAAGACGATTGAAAAAGTCATTGGGTTCTATTTTGACTTCAAGCAACTACCTTGGATTAAGCCAAGCAAGAAGGTTGAATACTTACATATCTAAAACTGAGCTCCTTAAGATAGGCATGGTACTCTAATTTTCCAGAGAAAAAGTGAGATAAATTATATCCCACATGAGAGAGATTCTACTATATATAAGGCTCAATGATCTCGAAAGCAACTTCAACTAATATTTTTGAGTGATGAGCCTTTGATGTCTACTATCATGCGGATGTGTGGTATTTGAACTGACCACGAGCATATTGTGGTACTCAATGGATTAGAACCGTTGATTTGGAAAAATTCTTGGCTAGCACATCTCAATGAGAGATATATGGCATAAGGGTCTCACTCTCGAATGAAAATAATATATATATATATATATTTTTTCTCTCTTCTCATATCATTTAATGGTGAGATGAACTATTGAGCTATGTATCTCTTATGAACCTGTGTTAGACAAAAAATTTTCATTGGTTTGATTATGATTGTGTGATTTGGATGAATAATACTTTTGGGTGATGGGCTCGTGGGAAATGCTTGTGCTTTTGGATGATGGACTTGTGATGTTACACACATTTGGGTGATGGGCTCGTGTTGTTACACTAATGCTAAAGAAATTAACATAGCTATCAGATGGTCTATTGAGCCATTGCGAACTTGAACAATCTATATCTATTATAAATATAAATTTCATAATTTCATAATTAATTCTTTACAAAATGAATTTCAAAATTTATTAACTTTCCAAATATGACGATGTATGAAATTGTAAACGAATTCTAGTAAATTTATGAAATTTATTTGTTCCAAATGTACTCTAAAAATTCAATTAATTTTTTTTTATTTAAAAAAAATGAAGAAGATGAAAAAAAAACCAAACCACTTATGAGAAAAGAACTCCAAAGCGTGCAAAATCAAGTTATAAGATACTCCACCTTCCGGCTATACATATGAACCGAACCCTGAAGCAGCAAAAGCAACTTCGTATTTACACTTCAAAAAACAAGAAAAGAATTTCACAACATAAACAAATCCCAAAAAAGAAAACCATCACAGTAGCAATATTACCCGAGTATAAATTGTTAACACCATAACAAGATATTATTTATTAGCATAATTGTACAAAACTACCTCTTTTTTTATTTGTTGTGTGGTTTTTTGTTATTTCCTAAAATACCTTGATTATTAATTTCCTTCCAAAAGAAAACCAATCAAATCAAATTTAATAGGATTCTACTTCTTTTTTTATTTATCAACTCTTCTTCTTCTATCCTAGTGTATTTCATGAGTTAAATCCAAACTCTTACAACAAAGCAATATGATCTCTTGTATCTATTAGCATAGGGCTCACTTATACCTTTGTATTGATTCCACAATCCATTAGAAGCATTAGTGAAGATCGTTTATGTTAGACACTCGATCCCTCAACAGTCCACCTATGTATCTATACACTGCAGAACTTTTTTTCGCCTTATTTCAGTGATAATTTTCACTCACTGAAAATGAAACTGTGAATTCAACACTATAGGAGATGGTTTTCTCCACAATTTGCGTTATCAGTTTCTTGATTTCATTTTAATGTCAAATCTCATGAAAAGATCAACCTATTGTAACATAGGTTTGAACAGGAGTTAAAAAGAAAGGGGAATCCTATTAAATTTGGTTTGATTAGTTTTCCTTTTTGGGAGAAAATTAGTAATCAATATATTTCAAGAAATAGCAAAAAACACACAAAATAACCAATAAAAAGAAAGGGGTGGTTTGGTACGATCATACTTCATAGAGCCAATAAAATCACCCACCAGTAAACGGATGACACGTGGAGCAATACCCCTCTGGTGGCCGAACGACATATGGCGGCGCCCACAAGCCACCCCCAATAACCTATCGACACGCAGGATAACTCCCCCCAATAACCAAACGACATGTGGAACGAGCAGTTGACTCAACCGTCGTCACTCGCAGACACCCATGCAGAAGTGTAAGTGTGATTATGGGGACTAAGCCACCTCTAAACACGCGACAGAGACCCTCCAACGAGGAAGCGATATCCTAAGGATCACGCCATTTCAGCCACGTGACCGGCCAGCGTCAGGGACGGTATAAAAAGCCCAAGGTATGCGATATTCATAGATTATCTCCATTCTCAAACACATTACTGAAACACTTGCACCTTCACTCCGTTTTCCTAGTATTTTTTCATCGGAGAGTCTTCGGAGGTACCACCCCCCTTCTCCTCCGGTGACTCTTTAGTTTACCTTTTGTCATTCGTGCAGGGCATCTGACGTGGAACCTCCAGCTCAGCAGCGGCTTTTCAACATTAACAGATTAGCGTCGTCCGTGGGAAAAATCAGTCTCTCGCTAAACAATAAAAGTGAATAAACCTAAAGAACTCATCTGTTGCCATGCCACCTAGAAATACCGCCAAAAAGACTAGCAAGGGAGTTCTGCGCCCATACAAAGTCATACCCGCAACCAATAGCCCGGTTCAAGGCTCCCTACGACATCTAAACACATGGCCCGTGGATTGGATCGACTGGCACGACCAAGAGAATAACGCCCTCGCCATTCAGGGACGGATTCCCCCGACCTCGGAGGGGTAGCTGCGGAGCACCCCACTGTCTCGATAACTCAAGCCCAGTTCCAAGAGCTATCTTGGTTGGTAACCGACCTGGCCACCGACGTCCGAAAAGAAAGTCGGTAGCCCTCACCTATGCCTTCTCACCACACTCCTAGGCAAACTGGCCTTTTCGAAGACGAACTCCCTATCGACAGTCGTTCTACCGCTGAACCTTCACCGCCTCGTGCCGGTCGATCTAGGGAAAGCTCCTCCTCCAAAAGCAACCTCAACCTAGACAAACATATCAAAGAGATGGAGGAAAAAATCAACGAAGCTTTTAAGCACCTAATTCACAACATCTTGATGAACTCAACGTCCAAGACAGGGTCCCCGTTCACACAGGAAGTCCCCGAGGCCCCACTCTCGCCAAGTTTTAGAATGTTGCAAATTGAACCCTATGACGGTTCGACAGATCCCCTAGACCACCTACATCATTACAAAATAACCATGACATTGCACCGACATTCCGACCCAATCATACGCTGAGTCTTTCCCCTGATGCTCGAGAAAGCTGCCGGTATGTGGTATTCACGCTTGAAGCCATGGAGCATTAGCAATTTTAGAGAACTCAGCTATGCCTTTACTTCTCATTTTCTCAATAGTAAGGGACCAAAAAAGACTTCAGAAAACTTATTCAACATCATCCAGAACTGAGGGGAGTGGCTTCGGGCCCACCTAAGGATATGAATGAAGCCTTGGCCCGAGCCAAAAAGTACAGTTAGCAGAAGACGACCAAGTCTTCCAGAGAGAAAGGGAAAGAGATAGAAAAAAAAGAAAGACATCGACCCTCACAATGGGGCAATCAGAAGACCCCACTGAGAGGGTAGGTACAAGGCCCATGCCTGCTTTGACAGCTTCACCCCTCTCAACGCATCCAGGACCAATGTCTTGATATAACTCCAAAACAGGTCAGTCCTCTAGTGACCCTCAAGGCCGCAGCACCTCAACGGATACCAGAGCAAGTGGTGTCTATTCTATAGGAACCATAGGCATGACACCAAGGAATGCCATGTCGTAAAGTAGAAAATTGAGGCCCTCATCAATCAAGGGCACCTAAACGAGTTTACCGAATCACGGCAAAGGATAGTGCCAGACTGACCCAGGGGAAGCCCCATTCTTTCTTCCCATCCGAATCGAGAACGTCAAACCCTCCGAATAAGTCTCAGGCCCAACCAAGAAGTACCCGATCAAATGAACTAAAAGGTCACGGCGACCAAGGTTGTCAAGACGATCTATGGCGGCCCCACCGCCAGGGGTAACACCGCCAGGGGTAACTCGGGGAAGAATGGTAAGACATATGCTAAATCTGTGGCCTCTGTCAGCGGCCTTGATAAACGGAGGAAGACAAGTTTAGTGATCTCCTTCACAAGCAATGATTTAGATGGGGTGCAGACCCCATATGATGATACCGTGGTGGTCTCCCTCATGGTGGCCAACCACGAGGTCAGACGCATCCTAGTAGACAACGGAAGCTTGATAGACATTTGTTTTATGACGCTTTCTAACGGATGCAGCTGAAAGACGACCAGTTGGATCCAGTCTCCACCGTGCTGTATGGTTTCGCGGGGACCTCAGTGTTCATCAAAGGTAGCATAGTCCTCACTGTCACTATAGGGATGGCTCTGCAGACAGCTATTGTACAAACCACCTTATTAGCAGTCAAGCAGTTGTCATCCTACAACATGATCTTAGGCAAACCCACCCTTAACAAGTGATAGACGCTTAAATATACATATTTAAGCCCCCTTATTTACACTTGTTAGATCATTTATTACATTAATTTGGTATCTTTTACTCCATTTATGTGTTTTACATGTTTTTATAGGGTCTTGGAGAAAAAAAAAGCAGTTTTGGCACTTTAAGGAAGAAATCTAGAAGCCCTGGAGCACTTTCTGGACAAAGTGCGATCGAGCGCACATGCAATGCGATCGAGCGCACATACGATCGTGCGCACACTTGTAGGATCGAGCGCACACTGCGATCGAGCGCACATGTACGGGCGTGAACAGTAAACTGCAGAACCGTATTTTGGAAAGTATAAGATTTTCGTTTTAGAAAGGTTTAGGACTCATGGGTCTATTAGGACTTCTCAAAGACCTATAAATACACTTGTAACTCACACACAAAAACACACCTTAGAAAGAAACACTTTTCTCTTTTATTTTACTTGGAGTGGAGAGCTTGGGAGAGAATTGACGCCTCTTCTCTCGGGTTTATTCTTCTCCCTTATGTTTAGTTTAATTATGTTTACTTCAGTTAGTATGTGTAACTAACTTTCTTATAGGGCTCGATTGAAGCCCTAGTTATGCATTCCCATATTTTTATTTATTAATTAAATCTTTGCATAGCTTACTATGTTACTTAACTTGATTAACACCTGTGCTTATTTAAATTCCTCATATGTATGTATAAGGCCAACGTATGCATGTGGTATGGATGGGTTAGTTAGATCAATTTGGATGACCGAGTCATGGGTCTAACATTAGTAACAAGGGACCATTTTATCTGGATACCCGGGTTAATCAACATGGGAAACCGGGAGTAGATACCATGCCCTAGGTCTCATGTGGTTGTCGATTTCCACAGTACCTATGTTTTCTTAAGGAACAACTCAAGCAGATACCATGCTGAATCCCATAAGGAAGAAAAGAGTTAGAGTAGATACCATGCCTAACTCGTTGCTTTGGGAAATCAATAGCTTAAGGAGTAGATACCATGCCCTTAGGTTGGCAACCAGTAGGTACACATAATAAGGCTAGAGCACTGATACCTTATACAAAATCGGGAATGTATGACTAGTGGTGGATATCAAAGCCCTATGTCTTTATTATTATCAAATCACCATTCAGTTGTTATTTACATCTTTTTACTTTAGAGAAATTAATTCTAAAAGCAACTTTACCAATCCCTGTGGAGATGATCTTGCATTCGCACACTATGCTACACTATTGACCTTGTGCACTTGCAAGTAAAACGAAGTCCGATCATTCACCTATTTATTTAGGTATATTATTGCACAACAAGTTTTTGGCGCCGCTGCTGGAGATTGCGTTAAAAGTTCATTTTAAGATTACTTTCATTATTTTATTTTTACCATCTTTTATCAAAACTTAATCAAAGTTGTTTTATCTTTCAGGTACTTCACGAAACCCTACTTGCACTTTCTGTGGAATTTGCGATCGATCGCAAGCTCCTGTGCGATCGAGCGCATTTAGGGCAGAGAGTACCCGAGCAGCAGAGTTGCACTGCTGCACTAAAACTGGTTTTTCTGCTTTATGCACGGACTTCGATCCCGACATTCGGAATTCTTTTCCCTCGATCTCGAGCTTGAACGGACCATTCGACAAAGGCTTAGGGACAACTTTGAGGAGAACAAAGGAGAAATCGAGAACAAAACACAAATGGCGGAACAGCTCGAAAACCAGCAACCACCTGCACGAGTTCCAATGAAGCAATCCTTCATCCCTCGG
This sequence comes from Bretschneidera sinensis, assembly GCA_023935145.1. Taxonomy (NCBI): domain Eukaryota; kingdom Viridiplantae; phylum Streptophyta; class Magnoliopsida; order Brassicales; family Akaniaceae; genus Bretschneidera; species Bretschneidera sinensis. The sequence continues at coordinate 95,673,634 of CM043699.1, forward strand.
AACATCGATCAACCATCATGCATCGCATATCAACCTGAGGCAGTGGGAAATTATTACATATCTCCGCAAATTTTGAATGCCTTGACGCATTTAAGGGGAACTCCTAATGAAGATCCACACTTACATCTCCGAGAATTTTTTGATCTTTGCAAGTTCCAGCACATACAAGGACTAGACCAAGAAGGAATAAGGTTAATTCTATTCCCTTTTTCCTTGAAAGATAATGCTAAACTTTGGTATAATTCCTTGCCTGCAGTTTCCATCCACACTTGGGAGGATTTAGCAAGCAAATTCTTGAGGAAATTCTTCCCAGCCCAAAAGACAAGACAAATTAGGAAGGAGATCCAATCCTTCCAACAAAAGGATGGGGACCTTTTCTTCGAAGCATGGGGATACTTCAATGAATTGCTACTCAAATGCCCACATCACAACCTACCTCAAGATGAACTGGTACAAGCATTCTACGAAGGTTTAAATGATACTAATAAATGTATTGTTGATTCAGGTTATGGAGGAGTCCTTATGGAGAAAAGCAGTGAAGAGGCAATGGAACTATTTGAAACCCTCAGCGAACACACTCAGCAATTCTCCTCTCGAGGTAGACATATGACCAAAGGTAAAGGTGTGTATGAGGTAAATACGAATGGAGGATCTTCCCCTCAAATGGCTGCAATGGAAAGAAAACTAGATTTATTGGTAAAAGCCATGGCTGCTCAAACTACCTCAGCTACACCACTACAGGTATGTGCGATATGCTCTCAATATGATCACAATACTAATGCTTGTCCGTTATCTGCAGATCCGGAGCAAGCAAATTAAGTGGGACCCAACAACTATCCGCCAAAGAATAACCCATATGCAAACACCTACAACCCGGGATGGCGGAATCACCCAAATTTCTCATGGAGCAACAATCAAAACAACCAAGGATAGCAACGAAATCAGCAGCCCACTGCCCATGCTAATTCTGAACCAAAAAGAAACGACCTCGAAAATCTAGTAAGACAACTGGTGACGTCGCAAGAATAGTTCATGACTCAGCAAAAACAAACCAACGCGGCACATGAGCAAGCAATTCAAAGACTAGAGGTATAAATGGGACAATTAGCTAAAGAGCTAAGTAGCAGAAAGAAAGGAGAGCTCCCAGCTCAAACACTACCCAACCCTGGTGGGCATCAACAACTAAACGCTGTGATATCCCTGAGAAATGGCAAGGTGATAGGGTCCAATGAGCTTACAGCACCATCCAAAGAGACACCATCAGCATCAAGGGTAAGTGAGACGGAGAAGGTGAATGCTCCACCCTTCCCGCAAAGGTTAGTAAAACAGAAGAAAGTCAATAAACTAATTGATATTTTTGAAACTTTGCGGAAAGTAGAGATTAATATTCCTTTGTTAGATGCCATTAAACAAATCCCTGCATATGCTAAATTTTTAAAAGAATATTGCACTAACAAAAGGAAGTTCCAGGAGCATGAGATGGTAGCCTTAACTGAAGAGGTAAGTGCTGTGCTTTTAAGAAAATTACCACCTAAACTAAAAGATCCGGGTAGTTTTACTATTCCTTGCAGGCTAGGTGACCAGCTATTCGAACATGCACTATTGGATCTAGGAGCGAGTGTCAACCTGCTACCATACAGTGTATACGAGACACTAGGTTTGGGGGAGCTTCAACCAACCTCCGTCACTTTGCAACTAGCTGATCGAAGCATCAAACGACCAAGAGGTATCCTTGAGGAAGTGTTGGTAAGAGTAGGAAAATTCATTATACCTGCTGATTTTATAGTATTAGATATGGAAGAATGTACTTTGCCATTGCCTCTCCCTATCATCCTAGGACGCCCCTTTGTGATAACTGCTAACACTAATATTAGTGTAAAACGGGGCATTATCATAATGAGAGTAAATGATGAGGAAATACAATTTCAAATGTTTAATACATTAAAATCGACTAGTAATGATGATGAAAATTCTAATATAAATTTCATGCAAAGTGTTGTTGAGAAAGCTTCTCAGGTCCATCGCACCACTACATTGAAGACTCTCCCCTACCATGAAAATACAAGAGTAGACATTAGGCCGGAGGAGGATAATGTGATTAAAGATGTGCACCTTTTCAAGGACACACCAAAACCTTCAAGTAAGTGTGCTCTACAAATTAAACCTCCTGCACTTACTCATACTACTTTTCCTTATTATGTTGACCAGATGTCAAGATGGGAGATGAAGACACTATCAACAGCACTTGAATCAGTCCAGTATACAGCTGAAACACAAGCACTAGAGCTCCAAGAGGTGGACTCTAGGTGCTTCCCTCCAAGCAACTAGCACGGTCGCAAGAGAGTGCTTGAGCAAAGTAAAAATTTGATCATCTATTAAGCTCAAGCACCTCTGGTAAGGTTAGTGGTACTGAAGCCACTAACAACTGGTAAGGTTGTGTTGTTTCAATTAGTCATTCTTTTTGCTAAGGTAAGTTTTTAATTATACTTATATGCCACACTTGCGATCGATCGCACCCTTCAGTGAGATCGAGCGCAAGAGTGCGATCGAACGTATCCTAAAAACATAAACGAGCGCACGAGTGCGATCGAGCGCACCCCGTGTGCGATCGAGCGCACTCGAGGCAGAGACATTTATAAAATTGAACTCACTCACTCACTTCACTCGCCCCCTGCACATTTGCTCTCACTTGCACACAACACCCCTACCCACATCACCCTACCTCACACCCAACCACCACAACACCTCATCATCACCTTACCCTCACCACCATCCTCCACCAGCACCGCCGTCAACCCCCCTCCCTATTCACATTCCGTCATACATTGCACAAGGTATTGTACACATACACGAATTTTAAATAGAAACTGTGAATTCATTTTACATATACATTATTGTGTGTTTGATTGAATGGTTGTTTGGTTGCAGAAGGGGTAGGAACGAGTTCCACATTGAAAAACCATAGATTTCCTGTTTGGTGCACATAAGCTGTTCGACATAAATCCTGATCGGGTGCGATCGAGTGCATAGACAGTGTGCGATCGAGCGCACACCACTAAGATCGATCGCAAATTAGCCAGAAGCCAAGCACCAGCATGTCTCGACCATCTGTTTCCACGTCTGGCGCCTCCACCAGTCGTGCCTCCTCATCCCGGCCCAGCATCGAGCAACAGGAGTTGTTGTTCGAGACCACTTTCGCCATCGACGACATATTCCGGCACATGAATACCACTCAATGGGCTGTCCAAGCACTCCGACTCCAAGGGTTGCAGAGGCTGTTTAAGCCGGTGTGCTCTACTGCCTACTCCCAGCTCGTAGTACAGTTTTATGAGCATCTATCTTTCGACTGCAGCAGACTGGGGGTCTTCACCTCTTCAGTTAGGGGCACGCCCATCGAGGTGACCAGTATCGATATCGCCACTGTTCTTCATTGCACGGATGAGTCCCCTCCTGAGGGTACTGATATCGAGGAGCAGCCAGAGTCCTTTGCCCTGGCCGAGATCATCATGGACATGTGCGCTGGCCAGTATGCCGACAAGCATAACAATGCGGCCGGCCGATCCAAGTTGCCCCCCAGACTATGGCTCATCGATACGATCCTCCAGCGTAATGTGTGTCCGTTGGGGCACAAGACACAGCGGCGAGACCAGTTTCTTCATACATTATACGCCTTCCATAGAGGCCACTGGTACTCCATCCCGTCTGTCATTTGGAGCCAGCTGCACAAGTTCTGGGATCATGTACATGGCCGTCAGACTACCACGGCCAATGCTTGGAGACTCTCTTTCCCGTTCCTACTCACCTCCATCCTCAAGAAGAAGGGGATTAAGGGGACCCATAGTGACGGGCCAGTACGAGAGTATCCTGTCTTTGGACTGGCTCAGTGGACACAGAGCATATCACACATGCCACGAGGTCCCCCAGTCCCTGCTCCAGCAGCTGAGCGAGTAGAGGAGGATCACATGGAGATCGCGGCCCTTGTCATGAGCCCGGTACGGGAGGAGAGCCATTCGGATATGGGACCCACCGAGTCCCAGCACTTCTTAGCTGAGCTATCCTCCTTCCGAGGCGAGGTCGCTGCTGCCACCACTCTTGTACATCAGCGCATCGACAGTTTGGAGGCACGATTTACACGCCAAGAGGCCATGCTGCAGGCCATACTTGATTGCCTACCTCCAGCACCCGGTACCTCTCCGACTGCACCACCTGATGATCAGCAGTGAGAGAGTACCACGTCTGGCTGAAGACGTAAAACTTAGCGCTCATGGGAGGCACCCCACTGCATATCCTTTTTTATAGTTATTAGTATTTTACTTGTTTATTATTTTGTTATTAGTACTTGTTTTCCATTTTATGTTTACTTTTCTTTCTTTTTCAAGGACAGTGTTAGTGCATCCAGTTGCAGTTTGGGGGCGTGCTACAAGCCATGCCAGCCATATAGCTCTCCATCTCCCAGGTCAGATCTTTCCATGCTATTTACACATTGGGGACAATGTGCATTTTAAGTTTGGGGGTATGGGGACACATTCACACACTACACTATGTCCTACATTTTTAGTTTTGTCGTTATTTCCATAGATAAATGCATGTTCATTCTGTCCAATAAGTTTTTTTTTTTTTTTTTTTGTGATATAAACAAAATGTTATGATTCGACTTCATCAGTGAGATTAACACTTTGAACATATAGGCCAATAAACAAGTTTTGAACCTAGATCACTACCATTTTGGCATTTAATAATTCACAAGTTTAACTTGAACTATCACGAGCACATTAGCACATAGCTGTGTGAGGTATGACATGTTATTTGGATTGGTATATTTCTTTTGCTTGACTGTGAACTAGATGACCTATTAGATTGACATTTTGGCATATAAAAATAGAAAAGATTGATTCGTGCTAAAAAAAAAATGCTCCTAATGATCAATAAAAACAAATCTTTTGCTGAGTAATTGGCCCTCTTACCTCAGTAAGCATTGAGTGTCACGTCAGAAGGTGGAAAATATTAAGTGATCATTAAAAAGGAATTTTTCGCTGAGTAACTGGCCCTCTTGCCTCAGTAAGCATTGAGTGTCACGCCAAAAGGTGGAAAATTCTAAATGGTAGCATAAAAATCAGTTAGTTTCGTAGCCTTGTTGACTCGAGCCAGTAAGTCCTTAGGGGTGTCTTTACACCTAATGCCCTAAAACCATCTGGTTTGGGAGTCATTGGCCAAACGCTCGTTACACGAGTCATCAAGAAAGCTTAAGGGAACTAACTTGGCAAAAATCTCGCAAATAAAAGTCTATGCCATATTTGTTGACTCTAATAGGAAGTTTAGTGAATCTTGAGTCGTCGAAACACTACCTGTTTGAATTTCTTGAAAACCCAACCTTTTATGTGCTGATCACCACACACCAAAGTCAAACTTGTGATATCTTAAGATACCTAGTGAATATGATTTACGTTCAAAACTCTTATTCATTGCAGATATATTTTTACACTTGTTAAGCTTGCTCATGAATGCGCATCATAGTTTTGTGTAAGATCTAGATTTTTGATTGACACTATGAACATTGGATTTATCTATATTTTTGTTTTAGCTTTTTTAGACGAGTCTAGTGATCTCCTTCACAAGCAATGATTTAGATGGGGTGCAGACCCCATATGATGATACCGTGGTGGTCTCCCTCCTGGTGGCCAACCACGAGGTCAGACGCATCCTAGTAGACAACGGAAGCTTGATAGACATTTGTTTTATGACGCTTTCTAACGGATGCAGCTGAAAGACGACCAGTTGGATCCAGTCTCCACCCTACTGTATGGTTTCGCGTGGACCTCAGTGTTCATCGAAGGTAGCATAGTCCTCACTGTCACTACAGGGATGGCTCTGCAGACAGATATTGTACAAACCACCTTATTAGCAGTCAAGCAGTTGTCATCCTACAACATGATCTTAGGCAAACCCACCCTTAACAAGCTAAAAGCAGTTGTCTGCACCTATCATTTAAAGATGAAGTTCCTTACCAGGGAAACCAACAGACCTCCTGGTCCTGCTATCTGAGTGTTGTTAGTGAAGGGAAAAGAACAGAAACCTTACCCCTCGAAGTAGAATACTTTAGGGATAACGTAAAGACTCCTAGAGGCCGACTAGTGGAAGAGCTGACCATTGTCCCCCTCAGTAAAGATCCCTCCTGGGTGGTCCAAATCGGCTCTAGTCTCCCCGAGGACTTTAAAGATGCCATCCTTTCCCCCATTCGGAAGAATCAAGATTTGTTCGCTTGATCAGCATCATATATGCCTAGGATTAACCCTGAGGTCATCGTAAACAGACTAAACATGGACCTAAGGCAGAAGCCTGTCATTCAGAAGAAAAGATTGTTCGCCCCAGAGCGGCAAACCACCATCAAATCCGAAGTAGACAAGTTGCTCGAGAATGACTTCATACAGGAAACGGATTATCCCGATTGGGTATCCAACGTAGTGATGGTTTGAAAACCTAACGGTAAGTGGTGGATCTGCATCGAATTCACTGAACTAAACAAAGCCTGGCTAAAGGATAACTTTCTTCTACCATGAGTCGATCAGCTAGTTGATGCCACTTCTGGACATGAGCTCATAACCTTTATGGGCACGTATTCTAGGTACAACCAGATCTTTATGCACGAGCCCGATAAAAAAAAAACAACCTTCGTCCCAGGCTAAGGGTTACACTTTTACAAAGTTATTCCTTTCGGACTGAAAAACGCTGGGGCAACTTACCAAAGGTTGGTGAACAAGATATTTCATAGACAGATCAAAAGGAACATGGAAGTTTATGTAGACGACATGTTAGTAAAAAATATTGAGGCTGAAAACCATGACTCCAACATGGAAGAGGCATTCGAGGTGCTACACCGACACTAGATGAAGTTAAATCTTGTGAAGTGCGCATTCGGAGTAACCAGAGGGAAATTCCTTAACTTTAGGTCACCCAAAGAGGGATAGGAGCCAACTCAGAAAAAAAAGAGGTTATCCTTGGCATGAATCCCCCTAGAATGGTGAAGGAAGTGCAGTGGTTGACCATGCGTGTGGCGACACTTAGCTGTTTTATGTCAAAGTTTGCGGAAAAGTACCTCCCCTTCTTCAAAGCCAACAGGAAGGCGAAAGACTTCAATTGGACAAAAGACTGTCAGCAAGCCTTCGAGGAGCTGAAGAAGTATTTGGGCTCACGCCCACTTCTGACCAAGCCCATCATGGGTGAAGAATTCTTCTTATACTTATCCGCCAGGAATGAAGTAGTAGCCTCCGTCCTGGTCTGGGAGGAAGCGGGTGTTCAGAAACCTGTCTGCTATGTAAGCAAGATCCTCCATAACGTAGAAGTGAGGTATTTTATGATTGAAAAAAATGGTGTATGCCCTCCTAATCATAGTGTGGAAGCTCCAACCATACTTCCAAGTGCACACCATCATCCTCTTTACGGATCAATTGCTAAAACAAGTACTGTATAAACTAGATGTCTCCAAGAGAATGGTCAAGTGGTCCATAAAACTCGGGGAGTTCGACATCTGATACCACCCTCAGAAACTCATCAAGGTTCAGCTCCTCGCAAACGTCATCGTCGAGACAACACTTCCGAGTCCTAACTAAAATTCAGAGCCAGAAAAGGTCGAGCAGATCCCACGGTTGACCCTTCATGTTGACGGTTCCACCAACGGTACTGAAAGCGGGGCTGGGCTCATCCTCTGCAGCCCAGATGGATTCATCATTGAGTACGTCATAAGATTTAGGCTTAGAGCTTCTAACAACGAAGTAGAGTACGAAGCATTGCTCGTCGGAGTGAAACTATCAAAGGCAATGGTCGTCGGGGCCTTGGATGTATACAACGACTTGTAGCTAGTGATGAATCAAATGATGAAAGAGTTTGATCCCCGAGGGGAGAAAATTGGTCATTATCTTGGGAAAGCCAAAGATCTCGGCATCAGATTCAAAATGTTTCGGATAACACAGGTTCCTTGGGCGGAGAACTCAAAAGGGAATACTCTGGCTAGGCTCGCCTCCTCTCGGCAATCCAAACAGACCTAAACTGTGTACCTCGAGACCCTCACCACCCCGAGTATTGATAAGGTCCCCGTGCTCCTGGTGGCAAAATAAGAAACATGGGTAGACCCTATCTTCCGGTATTTGCATGAGGTCTGCTCCCCGAGCAAAAAAACAAAGCTAGGAAGCTCATTTCCCACGTGTCCCGATACACGATCATAGACGGATAGCTATACAAAAGAGGTCTTATAATTCCATACCTAAGGTGTCTCGACCCCACAGAAGCCAATTACACTCTTCGAGAGGTCCATGAAGGGATATGTGGAAATGGGCTCGAAAGCCAGGCTTTAGCCTTAAAAGTGCTCCATCTAGGGTATTATTGGCCCAGGATGCAGAAAGATGCCGTGGAACTGGTCAAAAAATACAGAAGATGGCAACAGTACTCCCTTATGCCTCACCAACTGCAAACCTTCTCACCTCAATCACGATCCCCCTTCCTTTCGCTATATAGGGAATGGATCTACTTGGTCCTATCACTGGAGCGTTTGATCAAAAAAAACATCTCATCGTAGCAATAGATTACTTCCTTAAGTGGCCAAAGCGAAGCCGTTGGCCAGTATAACAGATCATCTGGCTTGGAGTTTTGTCTGGAAGTCCATTTTATGCCGGTTCAGTATACCCCGAGTATTAGTCACCGATAACAGTAAACAGTTCGTCAGTACCCGATTCAGAACATTCTGCGAAGAGCTCTACATTGAACATCGATTCTCATCCATTGGGTATTCTCAAGCTAACGGGCAAGCCGAAGTAACTAACAGGACATTTTTAAAAAGTATCAAAAGAAGACTTGACAAAGCTAACAAGTAGTGGACCGACCACCTTTCGAATGTACTCTGAGCTTATCGGATGATCGTTCAGACGCCAACGAGGGAAACTCACTTCTTTATGGCGTACCGTTCTGAAACGATCATCTCTTTGGAAATCGAGGTGCTATTGTTATAAGTACAGAACTTCGAGCAGGATAATAATGAGAAAGCCTTACGGATGAATGCTGACCTTATCGACGGAGCTTGGGATAAGGCCCAAATCTGATTTGTCGCCTACCAGTAGAGAGCCGCCAGGTACTACAACTCTCGGGTCTAAAGTCGAAGCTTTAAGTTACATGACCTGGTTCTATGAAAAAATGAAGTGTCCTGTCCACAAGAAACTGGAAAACTCATCCCGAACTGGGAAGGCCCATATCACTTTAGGAGAGTATATCAGGTCAGGACTTTCGAGTTCGAAGAGTTAGGTGGCAAGCCCATCCCCTGCACTTGGAATGCAAAGAACCTTCGCAAATTCCACCAATAGTGTGCCACCGAGTGTAACTCACCTCAATTGTTAGTAAAGATTGTAATACCAAAAGCCAAATAAAGTAAAACAAGAAAGAACAGCAAGTCAAAAAATCAAGGGTTTCATTAATATTATATGATTACATAAGGGGTGCTATTGGCCCTGGTTTACAAGAAAAGAAAAGGAAAGCAACAAAAGAAAAGAAAACAAAAAACTACAAGGAAAGATGAAGTCCTCAAGGGGCGGCCTCCCCTTTGGACCTAACCTTGGCCCCGGTCTCCAACCCGACCACATTCTCCTAGCGGTTAGCATCGACCATAGCTCCCCTCCTCATCCTCGAAGCTGCCCAGGTCAAGGCCTGAGAAATCAACCTCAGCATAGAGGGCCTCAACTTTCTTTTTGGCCTCAAAGAAGCCTTCGAAGAATTACTGGCTGGCCTCCTCCTCGAAGGCCTCCCGGCAAGAAGAAGAGTCATTGACAGCGGCCAGAGCTTCCTCTATGGCCCTTTTAATGGTCTCTGTAGCTTTCTCCTACACCAGCTACTCCAAGGCAACCACACAATCCCTCTCTCTCGCAACCTCTACCTTGGCCCAGTTGGCCCTTTCTAGGGATGCTTGGAGTTACTGGACGAGCTCGCAGCTCTCGTCGAGCCTTTGCTGGCACCGGCCTAAGTCCTCTACCATGTCTAGACATCGATGAGACAGTACTCCAAGAAGCACACCTGACTAAAAGAAAACATAAGTGTCATTAGCTAAGTAGGAGATAGGGAAAAACTTAAGGTTAAAAAAGAGTGAGGGCTTTTACTTGAGAAGTCAAGGCCTCAGTTGCCAAATAAAGCCCCTTGATTGGCTTTTGAGAGTGTTCGAGCATGTCTTGAGGCAAGATCCCCATGACAAGATACTCTTGGGCCATTTGGGGATGGGCGAAGATCGAATCTAACCTTTAGAGCGCAGTTGGGCATGAAGACCCCGACAGCACAAAGGGTACCCTGTGACGGGGACTGAGCCTGAACTGGCTCGGGTGAGGGCGCGACCGGGGTAATCCTTGTCTTGGGGGAGAGCTCTGAAAGGCTCTCCACATTGATAGGAATAGGAGAGGGAGCCCGCTACCTCTTCCTAGAGCCCTGGGCCGGCGCCGACTGCTTCCCCTGGGTAGCCCGCTTCTTCTCCTGAGCTATCTTTTTGGCCCATTCCCTGGCTGTTGGAAATCACCTTGACAAGATGCCCAGGTGGTGATCTTCTAAACACCTAAGCCTAGAATGACTTGTAGAAAGAATTGGAATCGAAACCAGGAACAAAAAATCAAAGAAAGAAAGAAGATAAGCAATTGTTATCGAGGTTCGACAATGTACCTACGTCCCCCTAAGTTCTTCTGAACTCTCTGCACTAAATCAATGGTTCTTACAAGTTACAGCAATCCTCTTCAAGAAACCTCAAGTTTTTGAAGAAACCAAGAAGAGAAGAAAGAAAGAAGATAAGAACTAACAATGCTCTCTATCTAATCTAGCCTTCTCTATCTTTTACAACCAGCCTCACTATAAAGAGTCCCTCTTATGTTTATATCTCTCACACAATTCTCTCTTGTATTACAATTGATCTCAAAGTATGTCACAAACTTGTGTTATTGTATTATATGAAAAATGAGGCTAGGGAACTCCTTTTATAGCCATCCACTTCTTGGTCATTCTTGAGATTCAATCCTCACTCTTTGATCAAGATCATCATTTAATCATGGTCCTTCATCATTTTCCTAAGTGGTGCTGTGCGTTTTGACCTTGTACACATGAACTAAAGAGAGTCCTTATGAATGTTCCCTATATGTGCTTGACTTTGCCTAGCATCTAGGTGCTCAACAGGGCTTGGTGCGGTGCTGGGCAGAGCACACTTGCAGCAACTTCTGGGTGGTGCACCGCTGGTGGTGAGCGGTGAGGTGCTGGTGCGCACTTGGAGGCATGCATACTGGGCGGTGTGGTGCTAGGCTATGTGTGATACAGTGCTGGTGCATCCCTAGAGTCCCCATTCTGCAAGGTGCAGTGCTGAAGAAGGAGGGGCACAGTGCACACTAATGTTGCCCCCTTCTCCCAGTTGTGCGCACACACTTCTGCTTATGTGCAGAAGTTTGCACACTAGTGTGCCTAGCCTTACCTTACTCCAAAGTGATGCACACACATGTTTGCAGTCTTCTATCTTCTGAACTTTAATCCTCCAACCTCGGTTTAGACTTTAACCATCTTTGAATCATGTTTGGACATGTTTGAACCTTCAACAAATACCAACAATCTCTACCTTTGTCTAAGTGTTCAAAAAACCTGAACCATTGTGCAGAGAACTTCGGGATCCAAACTCATCTTGAGTCATCAATTAACCAAATCCAATCCTAAGTAGTCCAAGGCAATGATTGAACTTACTTAGAGGTAGAACTTTAGTACCCAAATCTACAGGATTTTCTTCCGTGGCTACCTTCTCCACATGGATGCATCCTTTCGTAACATTTTCCCGAATGAAATGATACTGAACATCCATATGCTTTGTCCTCTCATGGAACACTAGATTTTTACACAAGTGCAATGCACTTTGAATATCCAAACACACCACAACCTGCTCCTCCAGTACCTTAAACTCTTCAAGCAACCCTTTGCACCAAGTAGCCTCCTTAATGGCCTCCGTAGCTGCTATGTACTCAGCCTTGGTTGTTGAGAGTGCTACCACTGGCTGCAACTGAGCCTTTCAACTTAGACAACATCCATTTAAGTTGAAGAAGTAGGAGGTAATCGATCTCTTTTTATCCCAGTCTGCTCCATAGTCCGAATCAGCAAAACCCTCAAAGCAGATAGACTTACCTCTTTTCTCATATACTAGCCCTACTTCTGGGCTTCCCTTCAAATACCTCAGCAACCACTTTATCCCAAGCCAATGCTCCTTTTCGGGATTACTCATAAACCTACTGAGAACACTCATTGCATGAGCAATGTCAGGTCTAGTGCTTACCATGGTGAACATAACAGAACCAATTGCACTAGAGTAGGGGACTTTCTCCATTTTCTTCTTCTCCGCCTCCGATCTTAGACATTGATCGCTGGAGAACTTGAAATGACCAGCAAGGGGAACCTTCGCTGGTTTGCTATCTTCCATAGAGAATTTAGATACCATCTTCTCTATGTAGGAAGTTTGAGAGATCTTCAATCTGTTTCTCTCCCTTTCCCGGATGATATACATCCTAAGGATCTTTTGTGCATGGCCAAGATCCTTCATCTCAAACTTCTCACCGAGTTGAGCCTTCAATTTCTTTATCCTATCCATGCTGCTCCCAACCAGCAACATGTCATCAACATAGATGAGGATGATCACCACTTCCTCAACCTTTTGCCCCTTATAGTACAAGCACGAATCATAGTAACTCCTCATGAAACCCAAGATGATTACAAAGGAATCAAACCTTTTATTCCATTGCCTAGGTGATTGCTTCAGTCATAGAGAGATTTCTTCAATTTGCACACTAACTCTTTCTGTCTTCCTTCCTTATAACCTTCAGGTTGCCTCATGAAAATGGTCTCATCGAGCTATCCATGTAAGAACATTGTCTTCACATCCATTTGCTCAATTTCCCAATCAAATTAAACCACTAATGCTAACACTATCCGGATCGTCTTGTACTTCACAACCGGTGAGAAGATTTCGGTGAAATTTATGCCTTCCTTTTGTGTGAACCCCTTTGCCACTAGCCTAGCTTTATATCAGACTTCACCCCCTGGAGTATTCCCTTCTTTGATCTTATAGAGCCATCTATAATCCACAACTCTCTGTTTTTCTAGTTTGGGTACCAGCTCCCACGAGTTGTTCTTCATCAAAGAGTCCATTTCTTCCTCTATAGCCAACTGCCACTTTGACGAATCCTTACACTTCATGGCATCCGTGTAAGTTTCTGGTTCAACCTCTTCTTCTATCCAAGGAGCTGCTACATTAGCATCCGCAAACCCATATCTCAAATGTGGTCTAACCACCCTCCTTCCCTGGTCTCTTGTGAGCTGGTAGTCATTCCGACTTGCAGTATCAACCTCTTCTTGAGTTTCTTGAGCTTAGCTTTCATCCAAGGGCTCTACCTGGTTCGAAACCTCTTGCCTCCTTTGCTCTACCTGAACCGAGTTCTCCTTGATGCGATGCTCTACAACTTTAGACTGGTTTGCTCACTAGCCCCTGCAGGGTTAGTTTTCTCCAAGTAGGAAATAATAATTCATTAAAAATAACATCCCTACTTATAATCAATTTCATACCCTTCTTTTCTAAGGACCACAACCTATATCCCTTAACCCCATCACTATATCCTAAAAATACACTTTTTCTAGATCTAGGGCTAAGTTTATCCTCCTTCCTAAGGTTGTTTAATTCGGAGGGTTTTCCACTCCACATCTCCATGGGAGTCTTGAGCTCTAAAGCTCTAGAGGGTGATCTATTTATCAAGTATGCAGCTGTAGCCACAGCTTCTCCCCAAAAATGTTTTGGTAACCCGGATCCTATTAACATGCACTTAACCTTTTCCATAAGGGTTCTATTCATTCTTTCAACAACTTCATTTTGCTGAGGTATTTTTACATCCGTCCTATGCCTTAGAATGCCATTTAATTACAGAATTTATCAAAATCCTTATTGCAAAATTCTAAGCCATTATCGGTTCGTAAAGCCTTAACTACCCTACCCGTTTGAGTTTTCAGCAACTTCTTCCACACAACAAATTTATTCAAGGCATCAGATTTATTCCTGAGAAAATAAACCCACACTCTTCTTGAATAATCATCAATTAAAGACAGAAGGTAAATGTTACCTTCCTGTGTTAGTGTCCTTGTTGGTCCCCAAAGGTCCGATTGAATGTAGTTAAGAATACCCTTAGACTTGTGCACTTCGGTGTTGAAGCTGACCCGGTGTTGCTTCCCAAGAATGCAACTCTCACAGAAATCCAGTTTCTCTACTTTGTCACCTCTAAGTAGACCATCCTTGCTAAGAACTTGCAGGCCCTTTTCGCTAATATGTCCCAACCGAGTGTGCCAAAGGGCTCCATCTCAGCCATCAAGCTTGTTACTTGATCATTGATTTTTGTCTCTCCGATCATCTCATAGAGTCCATCATTTCTTACTGCCTTGATTACTACCAAGGATCCCTTGGCAACCATGATCTTTTCTCCCTCCACTTTGCATGTGTACCCCATGGAATCCAACTGCCCCAATGAAATCAAATTTCTCTTCAAATCTGGAAGATACCTCACATTTCGCAGCAGCCTTGTGACTCCATCAAACATCTTCAATTGAATGTCACCAATCCCTCTCACTTGGCAAGAATTATCATTCCCCAAGAAGACCCTTCCATCATTGATCTCCTTGAAATTCTTAAACCATTCCATGTGAGGGCACATGTGATAAGTGCACCCGGAATCAAGAATCCACTTTCCACTGCCTTTCCTTCTGCTCACATTTGAGCACACAACAAGCACATCATCTTATTGTTCTCCTTTGGCAACCAAAGCCTCTCCATTGTTGGTATGGCTTCTCCTCTCAGCCCACATCATCTTCTTACAATCTTTCTTGAAATGGCCCTCCTTGTTGCAGTAGAAGCATCTCTTTCTTCCTTCAAGTCTTGTCTTGGAATGAGATCTCCCATGGTTTTGCCCTCTACCTCTTGATTTCTTCCGATAGTTTCCATGGTTGCTACTGCCATTCCAAGTTGCTGGCATTCCTTTTACGAACAGCCCATCTCCACTTGATGTCTCCTTTATCTTGGCTTTGAAATCATGTGCCCTTATGGAATTGATCACAATATCCTTTGTTAAAGTATCCCTTCCATACTCAATAGCATTAATCAAATTATCAAAGCAATCAAGAAAAGAATTTAACAAGATAACAGCCAATTGTTCATCCGAAAAAATAATGCTATAGCTATTCAAATCTTGAACTAACTTATTAAAGACATCAAGATTATCTTGCAACTCTTTACTAGGATCCATTTTAAAAGCAAAGATTCTTTTAAGAAGATAAATCTTGTTAGGGAGAGTTTTGGTAAGAAATAACTCATGTAGTTTCTTCCATATGACAGCCGGATCCTTCGAGTCCCCGCACTCCCTTGTGACACTATCCGACATGTGCAAGAAAATGGTGCTGTAAGCCATCTTCTTCATCTCGGTCCGCTGGTCCTCCGTGACACTTGCTGGAAAAGCATTATCTTCTCTAATAGCCAAGTCCACTTTCTGTTGCATTAGAACCGCCTTGATCTTCCGTTTCCAAAGGGCAAAGTCTCCCTTTCCATCAAACTTCTCAACACAGAAATTTGAAGTCATCTTTGTGGATAAGATCCCAGATTTATGCACTACCCTTAACTGCTTTCTTCAACCTCACGAACACCGATCGAAGATGGATTTTATCCATTCTTGAATCAACCTTCAAGAACATGATCAAATCTTGATCTTTACACCGTTCTTGAATCACCCAAGAAGTTGATCTTTGATTCTTTGAGTCTTGGCTCCGTCACCTTCTTGTTCTTGCTCCGATACCCAGCTGTGCAGCTCTGATACCACTGTTGGAAATCACATTGACAAGATGCCTAGGTGGTGATCTTCCAAACACCCAAGTCTAGAATGACTTGTAGAAAGAATTAGAATAAAAAACATGAACAAAAAATCAAAGAAAGAAAGAAGACAAGCAATTGTTATTGAAGTTCAGCAATGTGCCTACGTCCCCGTGAGTTCTTCCAAACTCTCTGCACTAAATCAATGGTTCTTAAAAGTTACAACAATCCCCTTCAAGAAACCTCAAGTTCTTGAAGAAACCAAGAAGAGAATAAAAGAAGAAGATAAGAACTAACAACGCTCTCTATCTAATCTAGACTTCTCTATCTTTTACAACCAGCCTCACTACAAAGAGTCTCTCTTGTGTTTATGTCTCTCACACAATTCTCTCTTGTATTACAATTGATCTCAAAGTATGTCACAAACTTGTGTTGTTGTATTATATGAAAAATAAGGCTAGGGAACTCCTTTTATAGCCATCCACTTCTTGTTCATTCTTGAGATTCTATCCTCACCCTTTGATCAAGATCATCATTTAATCATGGCCCTTCATCACATTCCTAAGTGGTGCTGTGCGTTTTGACCTTACACACACGCACCTAAGAGAGTCCTTATGAATACTGCCTATATGTGCTTGAATTTGCCTAACACCTAGGCACTCAACAGGGCGCGGTGCAGTGCCAGGCAGAGCACACTTGCAGCAGCTTCTGGGTGGTGCACCGCTGGTGGTGAGCAGTGAGGTGCTGGTGCGCACCTGGAGGCATGCACACTGGGCAGTGCGGTGTTAGGCTATGCACGATGCAGTGCTGGTGCATCCTTGGAGTCCCCATTCTACAAGGTGCGATGCTGGAGAAGGAGGGGCGCGGTGCACACTGATGCTGCCCCCTTCTCCCAGCTGTGCGCACACCCTTCTGCTTGTGTGCATAAGTGCGTACACTAGTGCGCCTAGCCTTACCTTGCTCCAAAGTGATGCACACACATGTGTGCAATCTTCTAACTTGCTGAACTTTAATCATCCTCCCTTGGTTTAGACTTTAACCATATTCGAACCATGTTTGGACATATTTAAACCTTAGACAAATACCAACACTGGCCTTGGCAGTAAACTCCATCTCTGCTCAGAATAGAAAAATGCAAGTGTAAGTACTAGGTCAAAGCATGAAAAAGTAAAACAAATTATAAAGAAAAGATAAATAAAAAAAATAGAGATTAAAAGTGCAAACACTGAGATTACCACGCTCTAGGTTTGCCTCTGGGCAGAGGCCGCGCCTGGCCAACTCCTTATTGTTGTACAAAACCTTCACGTCTAAAGACGCGACCACCATGGCCCTCAGTGTCTCTTGCTCATGGTACAGGAGGTACTACTTCTTACATTTGCCCACATGGTCCAAACTCTAGTAAAGGGGGACCTGGAAGCTCCTCTTGCTCTGAACAAAGAAAAATGAGTTCTTTCATTTCTTGATTGAAGAGGGCTTCCTTTTCGGCAGCCCCTTCTTCCCCCCTTGAGCTGACCACAACCCATTCGGTCTAGCTATGCTTGCTTATTTGGAAATGAGCTTTGAAGACATCTGTGTTTATCAAACCACCTACTTCTGTGTAAACATAGATGAAGGCCATGATCAGGCGCACTAAGTTAGGCACCAACTGACACAGTACTATGTCGAAATACCTCAGCACTGTGTAGAAGAAAGGGTGAAGAGGGAACCTTAGCTTGACCTTCATGTGCTACTCATAAACACACAGCTTATAAGACGCGCGGCTCGAGAGGGTAGGCCCTCTCCCTAACCTTGTTAGCCTGAGGGTGTACTCCTTCAGAATATGGTACACTCTCTGGATAACTTTGAGTTCCCTCTCCTCCATGTGACTGGGCACAGAGTTGGCTGCGTACGACCACTAAACTCTCTCCTCAACCATCATGTCATCCCTCACCTCAGCCAAGGTTCTATCAACCTCATCTTTGCCCTCAGAGGAGGAATCTTGCTCCTCTCATTCCTCCTCCTCAGGCGTTTAGGTAACCATGACTAATGGTCCCTCCTGAGTGGCAACCTCTTTCAAGGACTCAACCCCACTAGAGGACAGGCCCATGGCTTCCTCTAACTCCTTAGACAGATCACCACTGTCCTCACTACCACTACTGGGCCTATCACGTAATCTATCTATTGAAGATATAATAAAAGAAGTAGAAAGACTCAGCAAAGATCTGTATCTACTCTGAGTAGTGATCACTTCCGTGGCCCACACCTCGATCTCCTCTTAGTGAACCCACCTCCAACGATCTCCACCCAACTCTGAGAACTTCCAAGACTCCAAATGAACTCCAAGAAACCCTAAGCTTTTACTCCCCAAAGTATTGACCAACTCCGAGAACTCTCAAGCTTCTACTTTCAGACTCTTAACCAACTCTATGGGCTCTCAAACTATTCTTTGATTGTAAATGAAATGAAATGAGGTGAAGAGAAATAAGAAGGAGCCACCCTTATATAGAAATATAAGTGTGATAAATGAGGAGAATTAACTCCATTATAGTTGGGAAGATGTGATGCTTGGTGTCACCGAGGCACCGTTACGTTCTTCAAAGGCTCTGATAATCGTAACGATGTGATATTTTATGTGCTCAGGTGCCATTACACTCCCCAAGGTACCCTTAGCCGTGAAAAAATAGTGGTTAGAGAACCCAAGGTGTCATTGTATTCCCCAAAGCATCAAAAAGCAAACGATCAATAATGAACGCCGCCATCTCACCTAGAGCAACTGCATCTATTAAATGGCCCAAAGCTCCACGCTTAATAATAGCCCAATGCCCCTGCTTTAAATAACCTCACAGTAGGTTCTAGAAATGGCCTAAGGACTTATTCTGTCATGAACCCTAAAAGATTAAGGAAATAGCCCAAAGACCTACCAAGGGCCCCTAGGGAAGAAAAGCCCAGAGGCCCACCAAAGGCCACAAGGGGAGCAGCACAAAAGTCTACCAAGAACTCCAAGGGAAGAAAAGTCCAAAAACTCACCAAGGGCCACAAGGGGAGAAGCTCAAAAATCCACTAAAAAACTCCAGAAGAAAAATCCACTAAGGGCACATAACTCAGATCAAAGTCTTGAAGGCAGAGCATATTGACTGATACCTATATGCTCGGACCAAGGTCTCCAAGGCAGAGCATGTTGACTGCTGCTTATATGTTCGGACCAACATCTCCAAGGCCGAGCATATTGACTACTACTCATATGCTCGGACCAACATCTCTAAGGCCGAGCATATTGACAGTTGCTCATATACTCAGACCAACATCTCAAAGGCCGAACATATTGACTGTTGCTCATATGCTCGAGCCATCGTCTCCAATGCTAAGCAACTTGACCGCTGCTCATATTCTTGGACCAATGTCTCTAAGGTAGAGTATATTGATTGTTGCTTATATGCTCGGACCAACGTCTCCAAGGCTGAGCATATTGACTGCTGCTCATATGCTCTGACCAACATCTCTAAGGCCAAGCATATTGACTATTGCTCATATGCTCAAACCAAATTCTCAAAGGTCGAGCATATTGATTGCTACTCATATACTCAGACCAACATCTCAAAGGCCGAGCATATTGACTACTGCTCATATGTTTGGACCAACATCTTCAAGGACGAGCATATTGACTGCTGCTCATATGCTCGGACCAACGTCTCCAAGGCCGAGCATATTGACTGTTGCTCATATGCTCGGACCAACGTTTCCGAGGCTGAGCATATTAACTACTACTCATATGCTCAGACCAACATCTTCAAGGTTAAGTATATTGACTGCTGCTTATATGCTTGGACCAACGTGATGCGAACCTCAACCGACACGCTTTGAGACCCAACAAACAATATTAGAATACTTGCTCAAGAAAGCTAAAATTCAGATTTTTGATAGAAAACCTTGGCCTAACGTTTATAATGAAACGCGAACCTAAGGTATAAAGTAACAAACCTCGACCCAATAATTATAACTGAATCACGAACCGAAGGTATAAAATTTGAATGCCACAAAGAAGAATCCTTGATAAATTCACAAGTTCTCTAAAGAACCAATAGAGGAAACAAACCTCACATTTTTTTTCTTATTTCTATTAAGTTGTTCTTCATTACAATGAGTGAATGTTATTTATAACCTTTTCAGCCCTATACCCCACTATAAGGAAAAGGAAACAAACTTAGTTCCAAAATAAGAAGGTAGATACGATGAGAATCAAGAAGCACCATTAATGGATCCATTGCATATTCCTGTTAGGCCAATTACTAGAGCAAGATCTAAAAAGATCAAAGAAGCACTTAATGGGCTGCAAGTAAGCCTGACCAAATCAAACATTTTTCATGCTGGAGTCAAGGCTGAGGAGCTGATTGAAATCAGAAGAATCACTGGAATGGAGGATGGCAACCTCCCTTTTAAATACTTGGGGGTTCCTCTGGCCTCAACAAGATTAAATGCTACACATTACTCCCCCCTCATTGACAAAATAGCTAGGTACATAAATGTCTGGGCAGGTTCTTCATTGTCCTATGCTGGCAGAACAGAACTGATCAAGTCAGTGCTTCAAGGTGTGGAGTGCTTTTGGCTAGCCATATTCCCTATTCCTGGTAACATCCTAGAGAAAATTACTAGGATGTGTAAAACCTTCTTATGGAATGGCAAGTGTAGTGTCATGAGGAAGGCTCTTGTAGCCTGGGCAGACCTTTGTAAACCTAAGTCTGAAGGAGGTCTAGGATTGGTTGATCTTAAAGCTTAGAACAAGGCTCTCCTTACTAGAGTCCTTTGGAACATCCACATGAAGAATGACTCTTTATGGATTCAATGGGTGCAACACTACTACCTAATAAATAGATCCATTTAGGAGATCATGGCTAGTAAGGATGACTCCCCTCTATGAAAGAGAATTCTTGAAATCAGGGATGACTTATCTGATCAGCCATCCTCTACCCAGCTAGCCAGGGATAGACTTATGGACTGGAGGATCCAGGATGATCTGTGCATAAAGAAGGTGTATAACTCAATCAGACA